>JAENPR010002070.1:0-76106 GCA_018135685.1 Themeda triandra | reverse complement strand
GAGGATCGAGATATTTTCCTATGTCTTCGACGGGACCGGCTTTCACATGGTTTGCATCGCAGCCGGCCAATTCCATTGGTACATGGGCGAATTGGAGCAAAAGTTCCATTCATACTTTTATACAGGAACCAATGAGAAGAAGATGGTTGATCTCGTGGTCTATGAGGATGAAAACTACGAGACACCAATGGAGTATTCCCGCAGATTCGCAGAAGCAAAGAACATGTGCTATTCTCTCGACTATTCCCGATGATCGCTTGCACAATTGGTCATTGGGCATCATGCCACATATTAGAGACAAGCTATTCGGCATGGAGTTTGAAGATCTTGGACAGGCTTGCACAAAAGCCGATGCAAAGAATGAGCAATCAAGCCCAAGGGTTCGGAAGAGATGCTCGTTTTCGAAGAACAAAGGCAACCGTTGATATGTATCGTGATTTGGAGGAAGCATCTCAATATGAAGATGAAGATGAAGTAGTCGGCTGCAGAGTTGACCTGGACAAAAGAGCCTACTTTGGTCACTCATCGATGGGTGAAGCGACGAAGGGATCTTATGATTTTGATGTCGCAAGCAGATAAGCTCTTTTTGTATCTCGTCCAAGAGGGACGCGTTAAGCCGCGTAAGGACATCCTATGTCGCGCCCAAGGAGTAAAGGATAAGAAGTACTGCGTGGATTTCATGATACAAACTCTCATCATATCAATGATTGCCGAGTGTTCGAGTAAAGATTCGAAGGCTATTCAAGATGGACACTTAAGATTTGATGGCAAGATGAAAGTAGACAAGAACCCGTTCCCTCGAACATGGTCTCTTTCTCCATAGGCATGGTTGATGCCGGTGAGTCCAAGGAAAAGGGAAAGATGAAGGTTCCGACATCCGAAAGAGCCAAAGAGATTGGTTCGTTGACCCTAATCGGCAAGTTACCAAGGAGGAAGTGCAACAAGCGCAGCTTCAAGAATAGCCGAACAGAGAGAAGGGTCAAACTTCGATGCGCCTAAGGGAAATTGCCGAATACACGCGATCCGAAGTGCGGGTTACAAAGACGACACTTATTGAATAAGTGGCAATGGGAAAAGAAGATGGAGTATGATGAGGAACAAAGAAGACATTGAGGAGGAGCGCAGTTCATGGCGAACGTCGGAGATATGAAGCGAAGTGCGCCAAAGGGAACAAGAAGAGTACATGAAGAGAGCAAGAACAATCCACAAACTGTTCCTTCTTCGACACGTTGGAACGAAGGCTTGAAGTTGCCCGCCAGAACAATTGCCCCGAATGCGGTGATCAATATTCGTAGTACATGTGCAATCTCGAGTCAACCGCCCCCGTTCATGATAGACTTGGGATGAAAGTTCCGCAGAACGATCGGCGCCTAAAAATAAACAGCTTTTGATGGATATCGAGGAAAAGATTTGCGGACCAAACATGGGCTCACAAAGAGTGTCCATACTACGGAAGAGGGCTCCTACGATGGCAAAAAGGTCAATGGTGCCCTCCCGGTCCGCGGAAAAGCCGAAGAGAAGAGTTCGGCGTTTGAGAAATCAAGAGATGAAGCAGAAATAGCCGAAAAGAAGCCAAAAGTGGCGTCCTAAGAAAAAAGGATGGTGGACAGGCCCATCGGCTAATACTAACATGGTGTTCTTCATTCCATTAGAGTTTAAAGCTCCCGAAGACCAAGAAGTGCAAGATGAGGTATATTGATTTTGATGAGACCGAATGCCGAGACCGATGGCTCAACTTGTGTTGACTCTAAGCAAGCAATCTTTGATAAGCCGCTTAAAAATCGTCATCTTAAACCATTGTACTTGAAGGGATATGTCAATGGCAAGCCTTTAACCAAGATGCTTGTTGATGGAGGGGCTGCTATCAATATTATGCCCTATGCTACTTTCGGAAACTTGGTATGACAAATGAAGATTTGCCAGATCGACATGATCCTTAGAGATTTTGTCAGCAATGCTTCCGATACTCGTGGAGCAAGACATGTGGAGCCGATGATTGGATCCAAGACCTTGATCACTACCTTCTTTGTCATTGATGGCAAGGGGGCATATAGCATGCTTCGGGGAAGGGATTGGATCCATGCTAATTGCCGTATACCCTCAACTATGCATCAAATCCTTATTCGGGGGTAGGAGATGATGTAGAAGTTGTTCAGCCGATGATTCATGGAGTGTTGCCACTTCGAGCCGTTTATTGGGAGTATGATGGACTAGATTGCCTTTCGGGTAAGGTATGGAAAGAAGGTCCCGTCAATGTGTTCGACAGGATCAACAGCCGATCCAAGCAAATCGGCTCGATAAGAACTTTTAATGGGCAATCCAATCGATGGCAACAAAGGCAAACTGGGTCGTGGTTTCATGTCGGCCGACAAATTAGAAGAAATCAATGTTGGTGATAGCACAAAGTCAAGGCCGATGTATATCAAAGCAAATTTAGACCCAATATAAATTGAAGTTAATAGAGTTGCCGAAGGAGTTCAAAGATTGTTTTGCTTGGGATTACACAGAGATGCCTGGGTTGGATCGATCAATTGTTGAGCATAAGCCGCCTATAAAACCCGGATTTCGTCCTTTCAAACAACCTCCACGGAAAATCTATAAAGAGGAGGTATTGGCCGATGTAAAGAAAGAGATTGAGAGATTAATTGAAGCAAACTTTATTCGGCCATGCGTATGCAGAATGGATTTCAAATATAGTACTGTCTACAAGAAGAATGGGAAGATGAGGGTATGCATAGATTTCGAGATCTCAACAAAGCTACTCCAATGGATGGATACCCAATGCCGCTTGTCGATTTATTAGTGGATGCAGCGGCGGGTTATGAAGTTATCGCTTTTATGGATGGCAATGTCGCTACAATCGATTTTCATGGCAGTTGAAGATATTGCAAAGACCGCATTCGATGTCCTGGTCACATTGGATTGTTTGACCGGATAGTGATGACATTTGGATTGAAGAATGCTTTGGTGCAACTTATCGCAGAGCCATGAACTATATCTTTCATGAGTTAATCGGCAAGATTGTAGAAATTTATATTGATGATGTAGTAGTCAAATCCGTAGACTATGAAGGACATTTAGCCGATTTAAGAAAGACTTTGGAGTGCACAAGGAAACATGGCTTAAAGATGAATCCAAACAAGTGTGCTTTTGGAGTCTCTACTGGTGAGTTTTTAGGGTTCTTGATCCACAAAGGAGGGATAGAAGTTGGGAAAAAGAGCATGGAAGCAATAGACAAAGTTGTGCCCCCAACTAACCTTACAGAGTTGCAATTATTGTCAAGCAAGGTCAATTTCGTGAGAATATTCATATCCAATTTATCGAAAGAGTGTTGCCTTTCTCTCCATTGTTGAAGCTCAAGAAAGATCGAAATTTGTCTGGGGTGACATACAAGAAAAGGCTTTTGATGAAATCAAGCAATATATGAAGGCACCACCAGTGTTGGTACCTCCACAACTTGAGAAGCCTTTCAAGCCAGTATGTGGCGGCGATAGCCTAACAATAGGATCGGCCCTTATGCAAGAGTTTGATGGAAAAGAGAGAGTAATAGCTTACCTTAGCCGAAAACCGTTAGATCCCGAAACAAGGTATTCGGCTATAGAAAAGCTCGTTTGTGTGTTTATTACTCATGCACCAAATTTCAGCACTATTTGTTAAATGCCGAATGTGTGGTTATATCTAGTTTTGATGTAATTAAACACATGTTGTTAATGCCGATTTTAAGTGGGAGAATCGGCAAATGGGTATTAGCACCGCGTGAGTTTAATTTAAAGTATGAGTCGGCAAAAGCGTAAAAGGACAAAGGCAATTGCCGATTTTATTACTCAACATCGTGATTTATCTCGTTGATATGATTAACATTGCCCCATGGGCATTATTTTTTGATGGATCATCATGTGACAAAGGTGGTGGTGCCGGTATTCTTTTGATATCCCCATGTGGAAAGATATTTGAGTTTGCTTTTTCAATTGAATATCCCCGTCACTAACAACCAAGCAGAGTATGAGGCTTTGCTTAGAGGGCTTCGGCCGTTGGTAGAACCGAAGGCCCGTTGTCATTGAGGTATTTGGTGATTCCGAATTGGTAATCAATCGCTGACAAAGACAATATGAATGCAAAAATGATGTACCGCAAGGGTACCATGAACAATGTAGGGAACTTTTGAAAAGTTTTTCGCAGTTACTTTGCATCATATACCCAGAGAGCACAATAGAGAAGCAAACAAATTAGCTCAAGCCGCTTCGGATATCGGGAAAATCATGAAGTCTATACAGCAGAAGAAGGTGCTTTCAATGGTGATCGATAAAAGATGACCGGAGAAGTGATATTATCGCTTATCTCGAAAGATCCATCTCAAAAGGTTTCCGAAGGCTCGTGTATAAGGCCCTTAAATTCGTACTTCTTGATGATCGCTTGTACCACAAGTCTATAGATGGAGTGTTGCTCAAGTGCTTGAGTCAAGAAGAGGCTAAGAAGATTATGTTTGAAGTCCATGAAGGAGCTTGTGGTGCACATCGGTCGGCTTACCGAATGAAGTGGATAATAAGAAGGACAGGGTACTTTTGGCCGACTATGTTGGAGGATTGCTTTGAATATTACAAAGGGTGTCGAGATTGTCAGATATTTTGGTAATGTTCAGAGAGCACCCGCATCTCGCTCTCCGAATCCGATAATTAAACCTTGGCCGTTCGTAGGATGGGGTATAGATTTAATTGGACAGATCAATCCTCCATCTAGCAAAGGACACAAGTTTGTGTTGCTAGCAACAGATTATTTCACCAAGTGGGTTGAAGCTATCCCTTTGAAAAAGGTCACATCGAAAATATGATCAGCTTTGTCAAGGAACATATAATTCATAGGTTTGGGATTCCACAGACCATTACAACCGATCGTGGGACTCAGTTCACTTCTTTAGAGTTTTGTGACTTTGCCGAAAACATGGGGATAAGGTCGTATAATTCTTCTCCTTATTATGCACAAGCCAATGGCCAAGCAGAGGCGTCAAATAAGATCATGATCAAGATTATTCGAAGAAAATCGATGAGAAGCCAAGGAGATGGCACTTGGTCCTTAATGAAGCATTGTGGGCTTACCGAATGGCTTGCCATGGGTCCACACAAGCATCTCCATATGAGTTGGTTTATGGACATAATGCTGTGATGCCTTGGGAGTTGCAATCAGGATCAAGGAGAGTTGAGTTACAAAAGGACCTCGACAGAAAAAAAGATTATAAGGATCTGATGATGGATGAGTTAGAAGATTTGCATTTGATTCGTCTTAAGGCCTTGGAGAATATTGAGAAGAATAAAATACGTGTTGCCAAGTACTACAACAAGAGAGTTAAAATTAAGCAATTTGCAGAAGGAGAATTGGTTTGGAAAACAATATTGCCAATTGGTACCAAAGACAGAATATTCGGCAAGTGGTCTCCGAATTGGGAAGGACCTTTTCGGGTTGTCAGTTGTGCACCTGGCAATGCGTATATATTAAAAACGCTGTTTGGAGAAGAACTTACTAGAGCCATCAATGGCAGATACCTTAAGAAGTTTTATCCAAGTATCGAAGTTGGATCTTAATTGTGATTATGACATAAGCGTGGTATAGCCGATTGAATAAAGTCGCCTTCAGAGCAAAGGAAAGAAGTTGGAAAGAAATAGCCGATAATATTATCGCCTCTAGTGGAAAGATAGCCGATATCGTGTGTATCGTCTTCAGAACAAAAATAGCCGATACAGTTGTATCGCCTTTAGTCGATTTTTAAAAAGTATAAGTGAACAGTTTGATCTTATCTCTCAGCTGATAGTTTATCGGGAGAAGATAAAGGGAATTGAAGTACTACGCTACAAACCGTCAAGTCATGGAACAGGACCGAGATCTAATCGGCTAAAATGATGTCATGCGATTCGGGAGTTTTCGTTCGGGAAGAGTGTTGCAGTCGAGTTCTAGCTAAGGAAAAATTTGCAAAGAAGCAAATACAACAGACGAATGTCATCACAGACAAGCAAGAACAAGAAGAGGACCAACATTCTTCATTAAAATTTTATTTACAACCCGCGCCAATCCTAGTACAAGCTACTCCTCTTCTTCGTTGAAGAGCTTGTTGAGGACAGACTCAGGGTTGGTGGCGTTGGCCATGGCGTCGGCGTGGGCGTCGTAACCCGCCAGGAGGCCCTCGATGTCGTCGACTTCGTGAGGGAGCCCGCCGCGGAAGCCGGTCGGCATCGGAGCGTAGTCGTCCCCGGTCCAGGACGACATCCCCGCCAGGCCGAGGGAGGTGCCGAGGCGCACGCCATGAAGGGCAACCTGGTCGACCTGACCAGGCACCGCCTCGAGGCGCTCTGCCAGCGTCGCCCCCTGGGCGTTCACGTGGTTGGCCGCCGCCGTCGCCGCCACCTTCAAGCGGTCCAGCTCCGCGGTGAGGTCTGCAAAGAAAGAATAAGATTAATCAATGAGCAGATGAATCGGAAAGAACATGGGTTGAAGGCAATTGGCGAAAAGTGAATACTGGTGATGGCCTCGCTCATCTGCCGGTTGTCCTCCAACTCTAGCCGAGCGATCCCGAACTTCTTGGTTTCTTCACCAAGAAGCTCCATCGCCTCATCCCGCTCGCGGCGGTACGCGGCGGCGCGTCGTAACGGGCCGTACGGCGGGACTTCCTCGTCGTCCTCTCCCATATGGGAACGTACGGCCGACCCCGATGAGGCCGAAGCGGAGGCCGGTGCCGGAGCAGGAGCAGGAGCCGGGGCTGGAGCTGGAGCCGGCGCGGGGGCAGGGGCGTCGAACGCCGCAGCCGGCGCCAGGAAGCGCCATTGGCCGGTGCTGATCCTCGCCGTCCTACAAACGAGGTACCGTCAAGATCGGCTAATTTAAAAAAAAAAAAAAACCACGTACAAGATGGGGAGATTATTTCTCATCGCAGACGGCGACCACCACGGCCGCCGTCCTCCGCCGCGTCCACCGCAGAGCAGGAGCGAAGCGAAAGAGGGAGCGTGGGTGCCGGCCCGGCAACCCGCCTCCGGACATTGGCGATGTAGTCGCGGTGTTCCCAGTAGCCCCGAAACGGATCAAGAAGATAAGCAACCGCAAAGGGGGCAAAGATTCGACGGGTAAAGACTATCGAGTAGCACAACTCAAGGGATTGGAAATCTCACCGCCGGCGCGGCTTGCCGCGCCCTCCGCCTCGTCCCGGGCAGACGCTATTGCGATCTCCGCCGCTCGCCATTGGTGATGGTGGGGGTTTTTGGGCTTGAAGGCAAGGAGGAAGTGGAGGAGATTGAAGAAGATAGCAACTGCTTGTGTTTGATGTGATGATGGTGGGAGCCGACTGGTTCTATTTATAAACGTGGGAGCCGTGGAGACTGCGGGAAAGCCAAGCGACAGAATAGGGTTTCCACGTTTATGGGCCGATGTTGAGTTGGGCCGAGCCCATCACTACTGGCGATTCAATTACCATACGCTCGGTCGGCTAAATAGCTGATGAGAGTTATTCGGTTAAAGTGAACGCTTGAAGCAGCAACAGTTACGTTCGGCTGATGTACGCGTCTATGAGTACAGTTGTGATTGGAAGAGCCGAATGGTAACAAAAGCAGAGAAGAAAGAGAAAAAATGAAGATTATATACTTTTCAAGAGAAAAGAAATTGTTTTCAAGTATGACAGGGCCAAGCCTAAGTGTCTACATCTTCAAGTATAAGCCAACATTTATACATTTAAGAAAGAATTGATAACAGCAAGAGCATCAATCTTGATTCGGTTGGCCTCATCAAGAGCTTTTTGGTCCTCTTTTTCGAATCTTGGATATTGGACAGCTTTGCTTTTGATTTGCCGCGTCTCCTTGATGACTCGATTGTATTTTGGATTTAGCCGAATCAAGAGATGGCAGATTTGCGAGCTTAGTTTCATGAGACTGAATATTGGCATTCGCTTGAGCCAACCGAGCTTCAAGTTTGGCTTTTTCTTCTCTCATGACCTCGCAGCTCTGGTTCTAAGGTGCTCAAGAGGTGCTCAGTTGACTTGATGCTAGAATAGAGTTCCTTGGTCTGCTGTTCCTTGGCCATTTTTCTTTTCTCCAGATCAACTTTGGTGGACATATTCTTGTGTGCTCTCTTGATAGCAGCAAAGTGATCATCAAGGTGTGATAAAGCATCTATGGCAGCCTTGAGATTAGAGGGAAGCTCTTGATCGATAAGCTCTGCTATTTCCCTTATTTTGTCCGAATCTTGGGTCGAGCGACAATATCCTTTTTCGAAATAAGATTATATCCTTTAGCTTGGCTTGACTCTCGATGACAAATGGTTGGAAGAAACTTCATCGTCTTTGTCCCCAAATACTCTTCAGCGATAAGGGAAAAGCAAGCTTGAGGGTGAGCAAGATCCCGTTGATGAACAAGGAAGGTAATTTAGCCGAATGATTCAGTTTGGAGTAAAAAGAAATAATAACCGAGTAAGAGTAAAGATAATACCTCTTCGGCAAAAGCCTGATCAATGGCATCCTGGGTAGTATCAGCACTCTGAGTAATTAATGCAGTTGCCACTTCAGGGATAACAGTGTCATGGCTTGTTGATGCATCTTGGATTGCCGAAGGGGTTAAATCTGTGATCTGGTGAGGGGGATTTTTCTCTGCTACTTCTCCCTGATCACCTGTTTGTTCATCAATCTGATGAGAGGGAATTTCTTCTGCTATCTCTCCTTGTTCACCTACTTGATCATCTGCCTGATGCATATCAAGATCACTGGTAAGCTCATTGTTTGTTTGACCAGTGGAGGCTCCAGGAGAGTTGTCCAAGATCACTACCCTATCAGGACTTTGAGGGTTGGCCTGCACCTGTTGAAAGAAAGTGATAAGTGCAAAACACATTTGCAGATGGAAAATAAAGGATCAAAAGCATTCATACCTGAGGGAGTGGCTTAGCTTTCTTGGATCTTGTTTTCTTGGGAATTGCGTTGTCCTTGATAGGGGAGGAAGGAGTTTTTCTTTTGAGGTCCTTCAGAGCACCGTGTCATCGCAGGTATTTTGTTGAATGCCGTCGCATTTGGAGCATCATACCCTAGAGCAAAGAACAGGGCCGGCCGCGCATTGAACCTCTCGGAGGACTTGGAGGAGCAATGTCCTCGTTCGTAAGAGATGTTTAAAAACAAGAAAGCAGAGACATAAAGTAAAAGGTAGCCATAAGCATGTACCTCATCATCGAAGAGAATGAAGGCATTAAAACTTGGCATAAAGGGTAGACTTGTGCTCAATATGTGAGAATGCCATTCTTGCCACCGTAGGTTGAATGAAGGATGAGCAGCTTCAATTATCACCAGGGGATTGGGTTCATATATTGGAAGCTTGCATCCAAGATTGAAAACTTTATTGGCCTCGATTGCGTTCATCGCTGACTCCGGGTCTAATTATGCTTGAGAAGTATGGCCTTGGGGGCAATTGACCAAGTCCAAGCCGCCTGGCAACCATATTTGGATTGTAAAATTCATAAGTTGATCTTATCAGCCGACCATGCTGAAATTCTGCTGGTAGAGCACAGGGCTTGATGAAAGAATTAAAAATGTCCTTGGAATCATCATCTATGCATCCCAATTCATAGCCGAATCATAGGGAAGAGTTAAATTTTCATTTTCTCTCGTATGGGAACCAGATCAAGTGGTTGAATCCCTTATAGAAGATCTTGAAAAGATGGCCCGATCCAAGTCAATAATGATTGAAGATGCAGCCTCTCCATATGTCCGACAAGATTTGTATCTCGGGATCTTCACCTTCGGATAGTTGATTGAAGGAAAATTCAGTTGTGAAGATCAAAAAACAATCTCGATGCATATATAGTTGCAACCACATTTGAAGAAGCCACCATGGTCCATTAACACAGAGATTTCACCTTGATTCCTCATCCGGACAAGAATCGATGCATCATGTGGTAGAATGCTCCCAAAGAGATATTTACCCAAAGGGATCAGCTTGCCTCGCAGCCTAATTCTTCACCATCACTATGTGATTCAAAGTGGGCTCATTGGATTTGCCACGTAAGATGAATCTCGCATAACCACATGTTCATGAAAGCCCTATACTCTTTGTCGACACAGGCCGCTTGAAGCATAGGCCCGAACATACTTGGCCCAACCTCCCCGATTTGACCGCCTTCGTGAGCTGGTACTTTTGTATTTGAAGGGGTAGGTTGGTTTGGTGATATTCAGACCAGTCATCATGAAGATGTCTGACAGAGTGATCGACATTGGGCCATGACCAAAGATAAAAGCATTGATGGCATCAGACCAGAAGTGGGAAGCAGCTATCAGAAGGGAGTCGTTTCTAGGCATTTCGGCTAAGGACAGCTCCAAACAGTGCTGAATGTCTTGAGATTCCCAAAAATCACTGCTCCTGGACTGCATCCTACAGTACCAATCGCGCCATCCTGTGATTGAAGGGAGAGGCCAAGTTTTGAAAGTGTTCGGCCATCTGTTTGGGGAGAAATCCTAGACTTAAAAGGGATCCTCAAAGTTTCCTTTTCAATAAAATCCCTCGGATTAGGGTCACCCATCGGGCCAAGAAAGAATGATCCAGACACGCAAGGTTGGAGATCAAGATCTCATTCTTCATTTCCTTTAAGAAGAAATTGAGGCGAATGAATCAAAAAGTGCATCTCGGAAACCGGTTCGAGAGAATTGCCGAATGGGTAAAGCAAGTAGGGTTACCTATAGAAACTCCTCTTGAGTTCCCGTCGCCATGATGGAGCTAGTTGAAGTCCCCGGCGCCATTGAAGTCAACAACGAGCGCAGATCTCAAATGGCGGCCGCGGGTGTTGGTGTTACCGACCTAGACGAAAGGCGCTGATAGTCAATTTCGAAATAAAACTCCTTTTATCTCGAAATTGAGGGGGCATGTGTTAACACCAGAATTTGGTCGTGATATGATGTGGACCCGCAGCGGCAGAGAGAGATTCGGCAAATGCATATGCGGTCGGCTAATTTCCGTGTGTTCGGCAAATGGTTAAGCGGTCGGCAATTGTTTCGTTTGAAGGCCGGAAAGGGAAAGGGAAGCCGATCGAAAAGGAAGGAGTCATGATGGTCAAAGACTCCGATTATGGATAGAGTTGGCGTGTTTTTGTCTTTCCAATTTTGGTTAGATAGTTCGTAAGTGCTTAGGACTCATGTTTTGTCCAGGGGATAAATATAAACCCTCGACCATTGTAATAAGGGTTCACAACCAAATCAATACAACCGGCTACGCGCCACCCTTCGAGTCCTTTTAGTCGTGTCGTCGAGTTCTTCGAGAGGGCCAATCGATCCGTCGACCTCCGTAAGTCCCGAACCTTGCTATCATGTCTAGTATCGTGCGGCGGATTTAGATTATGATGCAAGTAGTCTCATCCGTTTTGCTTAGTATCGTGCGGCGATTTAAGCTTAATGATGGGAAGTTTTTGCTTGTGCCTTGTATCGTGCGGCAGATTAAGACATGAGTAAAGATAGTTATTGGCTCTTTTAGATTTGGCATGATCTAATAGATTCATTAAGTTATCACGTGTTGCTTGCTTTATTTAATGTTTAAATTATTTGCAACACCCATTTGCCCAATCTAGATTAATACTCTTTCGGCTTGTTGATCGTATCTCTCATGCTCATTCAATATTGAGTAGATCAAGCTCACATAGCCGAATTAGATCGATCTAGATTGTTACATGTTGTGGGTTCATTCACGTTATATGTAGATAAGCCTTGACAAGACCGGGTACCGTGCGGCTGCAGTCTTTGGGTTACTCTAGAGCTAGTCATCCTATGGACTAGAGATCGGTTTAACTGATAGGCTCCTTTTACATGTTGCTTGTTTGTTCCTTCTTCATGGACCCCGATTCGGCAATCTTGCCGATACGGTTATGCTTATACATGTAGCAAGTATCTATAGATCTCGTTAGATAATTATGTGCTTTTAGCTCTTTATTGCTAGATTGTATCATGCGGTGGATTGATCTAGTAGCAAGGAGTGGTGTAAATTCATAGTGAGTGGTATCATGCGGTGGATTAGCATGCTTGGGTTTATGCTCGACGGGTTTATGAAGGCTAGACGTGCGGCGACTAGTTGAAGTAGCCTATGCATGTGTTGTTTAGTAGATTTATATTTATAAGTTACTTATTCTTAATTTTTAGTGCTTGATGATGCTTTAAACATGAGATGTAGTTTGATATGCTTTAATGATTTAATCTTGTTCAAACATGTCTTCATTTACTCGTATTTGGCTAGTTTGTTCTGTTTACATCGCTTATGTTACTTTAGCCGAATGAACTGCATCCCGTTGGCGATAGCTTCCATAGCTATGTGTCGTCGTAAGTGGCTTCAGGGCCGTAAAGATGGAACTGTCTGGTCTCACCCAAGACGTTCCAGCTTATGATCTTACCGTTTTATCCCTTGTCGATTTTTCAGGTCAAATCGACTGGCACGCCACCGGATTCAGACGCCCGGGCACCCGATTGAAGCTAGGCTTTCCGGCTTGCTGTGTGTGAGACGCAGGGTGGTCACATTTTGCGTCAACAAAATGCTGTGGTGGAGAGGCCAGAGGTGTCAAAATGCCTTAACCATGGTGCATGGGCGTGCTTGACTTGGTGCGAGGAGCCTTAGGACGCGCAGAACCGCCGTGCGGCAAAGAAAGTCGTGTGTGCAAATATGGCGCTTCCGGGAGCCGTGAGCCGAGGTTAAGGGCCATTCGTGCTCTCGAGCTATGGCAAACACTATGGTAGAGAAGCCGATGTGTCAAAATGCCTTAACCATGGCGTACGGGCATGCTTGACTCTCGTGCCGGAGCCATAGGACGCGTTGGAACCGACCATGCGGCAACATGGTTGTGTGTGCAAATATGGCGCTTTGGAGCCGCGGAACCGTGGTTAAGGGCCCTTCGGGCTCTTGGGTGATGGAAAACTCTATGGTGGAGAGGAGAGAGGCATCAAAATGGCTTAACCATGGCGTACGGCATGCTTGACCCGGTGCGGAGCCATAGGATGCACAGGATCCGGCCGTGCGCGCAGCACAGTCGTGTGTGCAAATATGGAAGTTCGAGTCATGGAGCCGTGGTTAAGGGCCGTTCGGGCTCTCGGGTGATGACAAACATTGTGGTGGTGAGGCTAGAGGCATCAAAACACCTTAACTATGGCATACGGTCGTGCTTGACCTAGTGCCGAGAGCCGTAGGACACGCAGGAACCGGGCCGTGCGGTAGCATAGTCGTGTGTGCAAATATGGCGCTTCTAGAGCCGTGGAGCCTTGGTTAAGGGCCATTCGGGTCCTCGAGCCACAATAAATGCTGTGGTGGATAGGCCGAGGTGTCAAAACGCCTTAACCATGGCGCATGGGCGTGCTTGACTTGGTGCGAGGAGCCGTAGGACGCGCAGAACCGCCGTGCGGCAAAGAAAGTCGTGTGTGCAAATATGGCGCTTCGGAGCCGTGGAGCCGAGGTTAAGGGCCATTCGGGCTCTCGAGCTATGGCAAACACTATGGTAGAGAAGCCGATGTGTCAAAATGCCTTAACCATGGCGTACGGGCATGCTTGACTTCGTGCCGTGTGCCATAGGATGCGTTGGAACCGACCATGCGGCAAAGATGGTTGTGTGTGCAAATATGGCGCTTTGGAGCCGTGGAACCGTGGTTAAGGGCCCTTCGGGCTCTTGGGTGAAGGAAAACTCTATGGTGGAGAGGAGAGAAGCATCAAAATGGCTTAACCATGGCGTACGGGCATGCTTGACCCGGTGCCGGGAGCCATAGGATGCACAGGATCCGGCCGTGCGGCAGCAAAGTCGTGTGTGCAAATATGGAAGTTCTGGAGTCATGGAGCTGTGGTTAAGGGCCGTTCGGGCTCTCGGGTGATGACAAACATTGTGGTGGTGAGGCTAGAGGCATCAAAACACCTTAACTATGGCATACGGTCGTGCTTGACCTAGTGCCGAGAGCCGAGGACACGCAGAACCGACCGTGCGGTAGCATAGTCGTGTGTGCAAATATGGCGCTTCTAGAGCCGTGGAGCCATGGTTAAGGGCCATTCGGGTCCTCGAGCCGCAATAAATGCTGTGGTGGAGAGGCCATAGGTGTCAAAACGCCTTAACCATGGCGCATGGGCGTGCTTGACTTGGTGCGAGGAGCCGTAGGACGCGCAGAACCGGAACCGGCGTGCGGCAAAGAAAGTCGTGTGTGCAAATATGGCGCTTCGAGCCGTGGAGCCGAGGTTAAGGGCCATTCGGGCTCTCGAGCTATGGCAAACACTATGGTAGAGAAGCCGATGTGTCAAAATGCCTTAACCATGGCGTACGGGCATGCTTGACTCTCGTGCCGAGCCATAGGACGCGTTGGAACCGACCATGCGGCAAAGATGGTTGTGTGTGCAAATATGGCGCTTTTGGAGCCGCGGAACCGTGGTTAAGGGCCCTTCGGGCTCTTGGGTGATGGAAAACTCTATGGTGGAGAGGAGAGAGGCATCAAAATGGCTTAACCATGGCGTACGGGCATGCTTGACCCGGTGCCGGAGCCATAGGATGCACAGATCCGGCCGTGCGGCAAAGCACAAGTCGTGTGTGCAAATATGGAAGTTCTGAGTCATGGAGCTGGGTTAAGGGCCGTTCGGGCTCTCGGTGATGACAAACATTGTGGTGGTGAGGCTAGAGGCATCAAAACACCTTAACTATGGCATACGGTCGTGCTTGACCTAGTGCCGAGAGCTGTAGGACACGCAGGAACCGGCCGTGCGGTAGCATAGTCGTGTGTGCAAATATGGCAGTTCTAGAGCCGTGGAGCCGTGGTTAAGGGCCATTCGGGTCCTCGAGCCACAATAAATGCTGTGGTGGATAGGCCGAGGTGTCAAAATGCCTTAACCATGGCGCATGGGCGTGCTTGACTTGGTGCGAGGAGCCGTAGGACGCGCAGGAACCGGCGTGCGGGGCAAAGAAAGTCGTGTGTGCAAATATGGCGCCGGAGCCGTGGAGCCGAGGTTAAGGGCCATTCAGGCTCGAGCTATGGCAAACACTATGGTAGAGAAGCCGATGTGTCAAAATGCCTTAACCATGGCGTACGGGCATGCTTGACTCGTGCCGTGTGCCATAGGATGCGTTGGAACCGACCATGCGGCAAAGATGGTTGTGTGTGCAAATATGGCGCTTTTGGAGCCGTGGAACCGTGGTTAAGGGCCCTTCGGGCTCTTGGGTGAAGGAAAACTCTATGGTGGAGAGGAGAGAAGCATCAAAATGGCTTAACCATGGCGTACGGGCATGCTTGACCCGGTGCCGGAGCCATAGGATGCACAGGATCCGGCGTGCGGGCAAAGAAAGTTGTGTGTGCAAATATGGAAGTTCTCGAGTCATGGAGCCGTGGTTAAGGGCCGTTCGGGCTCTCGGGTGATGACAAACATTGTGGTGGTGAGGCTAGAGGCATCAAAACACCTTAACTATGGCATACGGTCGTGCTTGACCTAGTGCCGAGAGCCGTAGGACACGCAGGAACCGACCGTGCGGTAGCATAGTCGTGTGTGCAAATATGGCAGTTCTAGAGCCGTGGAGCCATGGTTAAGGGCCATTCGGGTCCTCGAGCCGCAATAAATGCTGTGGTGGAGAGGCCATAGGTGTCAAAATGCCTTAACCATGGCGCATGGGCGTGCTTGACTTGGTGCGAGGAGCCGTAGGACGCGCAGGAACCGCCGTGCGGCAAAGAAAGTCGTGTGTGCAAATATGGCGCTTCGGGAGCCGTGGAGCCGAGGTTAAGGGCCATTCGTGCTCTCGAGCTATGGCAAACACTATGGTAGAGAAGCCGATGTGTCAAAATGCCTTAACCATGGCGTACGGGCATGCTTGACTCGTGCCAGAGCCATAGGACGCGTTGAACCGACCATGCGGCAAAGATGGTTGTGTGTGCAAATATGGCGCTTTTGGAGCCGCGGAACCGTGGTTAAGGGCCCTTCGGGCTCTTGGGTGATGGAAAACTCTATGGTGGAGAGGAGAGAGGCATCAAAATGGCTTAACCATGGCGTACGGGCATGCTTGACCCGGTGCCGGAGCCATAGGATGCACAGGATCCGGCCGTGCGGCAAAGACAAGCCGTGTGTGCAAATATGGAAGTTCTCGGAGTCATGGAGCCGTGGTTAAGGGCCGTTCGGGCTCTCGGGTGATGACAAACATTGTGGTGGTGAGGCTAGAGGCATCAAAACACCTTAACTATGGCATACGGTCGTGCTTGACCTAGTGCCGAGAGCCGTAGGACACGCAGAACCGGGTCGTGCGGTAGCATAGTCGTGTGTGCAAATATGGCGCTTCTAGAGCCGTGGAGCCTTGGTTAAGGGCCATTCGGGTCCTCGAGCCACAATAAATGCTGTGGTGGATAGGCCGAGGTGTCAAAACGCCTTAACCATGGCGCATGGGCGTGCTTGACTTGGTGCGAGGAGCCGTAGGACGCGCAGGAACCGCCGTGCGGCAAAGAAAAGTCGTGTGTGCAAATATGGCGCTTCGGAGCCGTGAGCCGAGGTTAAGGGCCATTCGGCTCTCGAGCTATGGCAAACACTATGGTAGAGAAGCCGATGTGTCAAAATGCCTTAACCATGGCGTACGGGCATGCTTGACTTCCGTGCCAGTGTGCCATAGGATGCGTTGGAACCGACCATGCGGCAAAGATGGTTGTGTGTGCAAATATGGCAGTTTTGGAGCCGTGGAACCGTGGTTAAGGGCCCTTCGGGCTGTTGGGTGATGGAAAACTCTATTTTGGAGAGGAGAGAGGCATCAAAATGGCTTAACCATGGTGTATGGGCATGCTTGACCCGGTGCCGGGAGCCATAGGATGCACAGGATCCGGCCGTGCGGGCAAAGACAGCCTTGTGTGCAAATATGGAAGTTCGGAGTCATGGAGCTATGGTTAAGGGCCGTTCGGGCTCTCGGGTGATGACAAACATTGTGGTGATGAGGCCGAGGCATCAAAACACCTTAACTATGGCATACGGTCGTGCTTGACCTAGTGCCGAGAGCCGTAGGACACGCAGAACCGGGCCGTGCGGTAGCATAGTCGTGTGTGCAAATATGGCAGCTTCTAGAGCCGTGGAGCCATGGTTAAGGGCCATTCGGGTCCTCGAGCCACAATAAATGCTGTGGTGGAGAGGCCGAGGTGTCAAAATTCCTTAACCATGGCGCATGGGCGTGCTTGACTTTGTGCGAGGAGCCGTAGGACGCTCAGAACCGCCGTGCGGCAAAGAAAGTCGTGTGTGCAAATATGGCGCTTCCGGGAGCCGTGGAGCCGAGGTTAAGGGCCATTCGGGCTCTCGAGCTATGGCAAACACTATGGTAGAGAAGCCGATGTGTCAAAATGCCTTAACCATGGCGTACGGGCATGCTTGACTCGTGCCGGGAGCCATAGGACGCGTTGAACCGACCATGCGGCAAATGATGGTTGTGTGTGCAAATATGGTAGTTTTGGAGCCGTGGAACCGTGGTTAAGGGCCCTTCGGGCTCTTGGGTGATGGAAAACTCTATTTTGGAGAGGAGAGAGGCATCAAAATGGCTTAACCATGGTGTACGGGCATGCTTGACCCGGTGCCGGGAGCCATAGGATGCACAGGATCCGGCCGTGCGGCAAAGACGGTCCTTGTGTGCAAATATGGAAGTTCGAGTCATGGAGCGTGGTTAAGGGCCGTTCGGGCTCTCGGTGATGACAAACATTGTGGTGGTGAGGCCGAGGCATCAAAACACCTTAACTATGGCATACGGTCGTGCTTGACCTAGTGCCGAGAGCCGTAGGACACGCAGAACCGGGCCAGGCGGTAGCATAGTCGTGTGTGCAAATATGGCGCTTCTAGAGCTGTGGAGCCATGGTTAAGGGCCATTCGGGTCCTCGAGCCACAATAAATGCTGTGGTGGCGAGGCCAGAGGTGTCAAAATTCCTTAACCATGGCGCATGGGCGTGCTTGACTTTGTGCGAGGAGCCGTAGGACGCGCTGGAACCGGCCGTGCGGCTGCAAAGTCGTGTGTGCAAATATGGCAGTTCTGGAGCCGTGGAGCCGAGGTTAAGGGCCATTCAGGCTCTCGAGCTATGGCAAACACTATGGTAGAGAAGCCGTATGTGTCAAAATGCCTTAACCATGGCGTACGGGCATGCTTGACTCGTGCCGGGAGCCATAGGACGCGTTGGAACCGACCATGCGGCATGGTTGTGTGTGCAAATATGGCGCTTTGGAGCCGTGGAACCGTGGTTAAGGGCCCTTCGGGCTCGGGGTGATGGAAAACTCTATGGTGGAGAGGAGAGATGCATCAAAATGGCTTAACCATGGCGTACGGGCATGCTTGACCCGGTGCCGGGAGCCATAGCATGCACGTGATCCAGCCGTGCGGCAGGGGCAAAGACAAATCGTGTGTGCAAATATGGAAGTTCGGAGTCATGGAGCTGTGGTTAAGGGCCGTTCGGGCTCTCGGGTGATGACAAACATTGTGGTGGTGAGGCCGAGGCATCAAAACACCTTAACTATGGCATACGGTCGTGCTTGACCTAGTGCCGAGAGCCGTAGGACACGCAGAACCGGGCCGTGCGGTAGCGTAGTCGTGTGTGCAAATATGGCAGTTCTAGAGCCGTGGAGCCATGGTTAAGGGCCATTCGGGTCCTCGAGCCGCAATAAATGCTGTGGTGGAGAGGCCGAGGTGTCGAACGCCTTAACCATGGCGCATGGGCGTGCTTGACTTGATGCGAGGAGCCGTAGGACGCCCAGAACCGCCGTGCGGCAAAGAATGTCGTGTGTGCAAATATGGCGCTTCGGAGCCGTGGAGCCGAGGTTAAGGGCCATTCGGGCTCTCAAGCTATGGCAAACACTATGGTAGAGAAGCCGATGTGTCAAAATGCCTTAACCATGGCGTACGGGCATGCTTGACTCGTGCCAGAGCCATAGGACGCGTTGGAACTGACCATGCGGTAGCATGGTTGTGTGTGCAAATATGGCAATTTTGGAGCCGTGGAACCGTGGTTAAGGGCCCTTCGGGCTCTTGGGTGATGGAAAACTCTATGGTGGAGAGGAGAGAGGCATCAAAATGGCTTAACCATGGCGTACGGGCATGCTTGACCCGGTGCCGGGAGCCATAGGATGTAACAACTCCAGTTTTAGGGTTAGCAAAATCTTGCATCATGAGCATGATCATCACATAAGCATCATCATGGCATTTTTTAAGCAATTATTTGAGTGATTATTTTAAAAATGCAAATAGGAGTTTTCAAAGGTTTTCTAGAAGTCAAACTTGTGATGCTTTTCTCAAAATGGGGCTTTAACAAAGTTTATAGAGAAGAATTTTTGGAGAAACTTTTGTTTTGACCCCAATTTATGAAAATGACTTTTGGTGCTTCAAAAATGGCAAAAACAGTTTCAAAAATTAATTTTAAAGGTATTTTTGTGGCCCAAATTTTTATTTTCAAATCTAGGCAGAATCTGCAAAAACTTTCTACATGAAAGTTATTCATCTTTTAATTTTGAGTAACTTTCATTTTTGGACCAAATTCAAATTCGCAGTATTTTTGAATTTATGGCCGGTCAAACCTTCTATTTCAAATTGGACCAGGTGGGACCCACCCGGCCCCACCTGTCATCGTTCCCCTTCCTCCTTCCCCTTTCTGCCCAGCGCGCAGAGCGCCGCAGCAGGCCGCCGCAACGACGCGCTGCTGCCCCGCGCCCCCGCCTGCGCCCGCTCGAATCGAGTGCCACTCGAGTGCGCACTCGAGTGCCCCTGTCCCCTCCCTCGCCTGCTCGCCTGCCCGCTGCCGCTCCTGCCGCCATTGCTTCGCCACCGAGCCGTCGCCGTCGATCTGGCTCGCCGCGCCGCGCCAACCGCCACCGCCACGAGCTCCCGACAAAACAACGGCCACGCGCGCCGCACTCGAGCGCGCCGCAGCGACGCTCCGCTTCCCCACTGCCCCGCTGAGCCAGCCTCGCTCCACCCCTGCGATGATGGCGCACCGGGCCGCCATGACGTCGAGCCGTCCGCCGGACCGCCCGCTCGTCCGCCCGTGACTTCTCCCCGGTCCAAAGTGGACGCGCCAGCGCCCATAAAACCCGCCTCGCCTCCCCAGACCACTCGCCCCCTCCAATTTCACCTCCCCCTCGCCTCAGCCGAGCTCCGCGGAGCCGCCATGGCCGCCACCGCGCCCCTCTCCGGCTAGCCACCTCCCCGTCCGTCCATTTTCCTCCCTAGCCGTGTCACGGTGTTCGCCTTGCCCCGCTCCACCTTCCCCGCGTATCCGTGCCGCGAAAAACGAACCAAGGTAGGGCCAATTTGGCCGTCATCTTCTCCGTTCGCAGGAGCCGAGCTCCGGCGAGCTCTTCGGCGCCGCCGTTCGCTCGCCCCGGCCATCACCTTCTTCTTCTATCGCGTGCGCTAGCTCCGCCATGGCTTTGCGAAGCCCGTAGGCATAGCCAAGCGCGCCGCCGAGCCTTGCTCCGGCGTGCAGCCGTCGAGCCGCGCCGTCGCATCGCCGCCGGCCGTCGCGCCGCCGTTTTCGTGCGCAATTAGCTTCCATCTTCGCCACCATCGCGTTCGCGTCGTTGTCCTGAGCACGCTGGTGCAATCCATGTCGTCGGAGAAGCCGCCGTCGGCGAGCTCTCACCGGTCGCCGGCGAGGTCTCCGCCCCGACCCGCTGACCGGTGGGGCCACGGCCGGGCCCACGCGTCAGCGCCGCGGGCGCGTGTGCGCTCTGTGTGCGCTGCGCCGGGTACGCGTAGCAGCGCGGGCCCGCGCGTCAGTCGCCGTGGGGAAAGCGCTGGGTGCGCGTAGCGTTTTAGGTGTTTTCCGGTTTTTAAAAAAAGATTTCCAGAAATTGATATAAAGCTTCCAAAAATCATATCTCCCTCATTTTAAGTCCATTTTGGGTGATTCAAGTGTCAATATTTTTCTTATGATGAGCTTTATGCATATAGGGTATTGGTGTATTTTTATGAAATACTTTTCTCGTACGTATTATTTAATACCCTTAATTGCCGATATCTTGTTAAATGCTTAATAAATTGTAGGTTCATCGAAAAAATGTGGTTCTTGTTTTGTTGCTCTAGTTAGGAGAAGTTTTATCTATGAAAAATATTATTTATACATGTCATGTGTAGAAAATGCCCCGTTTAATTATTGTGCTTGCTTTGCTTAGAGTTTAGGAAATTCATAATTAATTATTTATGCAAGGTTTAGGCTTGATAATTTTTCTAGGGTGTTTTTATGCCTATAAGTAGCTGTTAATCACATGAGATCTGTTGTTTGACACTTTTCATAATGCAAAGTATTTTTAGGCCTTGGTTTAATGCTGTCTTGTCTTTTTTGTATAGAATAAATGATTCACTGTTTTTACCTGAAAAATTTATGGTAGGCTTGTTGTTACCTAGATAAGCTACTGTAATTTTTGTAGATTTTTCTGAGCAGTATAGCTATAGGTTGCTGTTATGCCCTGTTGTAATCGTGATCTGTTAATCGTCGAAGTCTAGGTTAACTAGTGTCCTTGCCATGTTTAATTAGGGTTATAAAAGGTGTAACATGTTAGGAAGATGTTGACTACCTTGTAACTTCATGATTGGTTCATCATTATCATCATACGCTTTGATTTCGTATTGCATTTCCGATATTCATACGCACGATGCATCATACAGATTGCCTAAGGAGTGACGCGTTGAGTTCCCGAGGAGCCGGAAGGAGAGGAGCAGCGAGGGAGCAAGATCTTTGCAGAGGCAAAGACAGACGAGGATCCGGACGCCGACTTGCCCGAGTGCCCTAACCATCACCCTAGCTCCTTTGAGAAAGGCAAGCCCCGGAGCATTACTCCTACGCTTTTCAAAATGTTTTACTTGAGTCATTTATTTATTATGATGCATTAAGTTAATAGGCGTTGACTTGGAACCGTTATCGCATTATGATTACCTTGATCCACCTCGAATACTTTACCTTAATTAAGTTCAGGATCTCGCTTATGCTTAGCACTGCTTAATTAGATCGGTAAAAGACGGGTGATTGACCCTCATCCGCGAGATAGGTGGTTACTACCCTTTGGTTGATACTATGGAGGTTGGTTAGAGAACATAACCATGTGGCCTTGTTAAATCACGACTAGTCGGAGTTTGTGGTGTGTTAGACCACGGAAACTCCGGCGATGTCACTTAATGGGACTATGGCTTTGTACGTCCTCGGATCATGTTGAACAATGCCTCACAGATAGCTGGAAGGATGCGGACATCCGACCACGAAGCCTTGAGGATGTTTGGGCCGGCATTTCAACGGAGTTGAGTGTGTTGCCCACAGCGCGGTATTAAAGCCGGTGGGTCGCGCGGAGGTACCCGGTAGCCGGCATGCCCCGGTTGCAACCGTATTCGTTGAAATCCGTGTTTCCACCCGAATAGACCAAGGTGACCGTCACTCGCTCGGGCCGGCAAGTGTGGTTTGTGTGAGGAATACCCGCTACCGGTTTGCAATCGATTATAATCGCCATCGTTCCCGGACAAGAACACTTGACCGAGCAAAACCGTCGCAAATCATTGTGAAAAATAGGATGGTTATGGTTCTATGTTGTTGATGCCGGTATGCTCAACCTAAAGGATAGGATAGCATTGTTTGCTCATACCCTGGAGATGAAGTAGTACAGTGCTAACCTAGTGATGTCGGATCCAACTTAAAAGATGTTAAGCTAGAGAGTCTTTTATAACTAAATGATTATTAATAAGCTCACCTTTTTACCGCAAGTTTAAATGAGTCAGCTACCCCACTTATAAAGCCTGGCATACTCCTTGGTGTCACTTTATTTTTATTTATAACGGGTAAGTCTAGCTGAGTACCTTCTTGTACTCAGGGTTTTATTCCCTTGTTGTTGCAGATGGTGAGATGTTCTATGGGTATTGCCCAACTTGCTTCTACCCTGCGTATGGGGATGAGTAGATCGTGGGCACGATCAATCTATCTATCGTACCTCTATGCTGTTGTCGGATGTGATGTTGGACCAGGCACTATGTTTCAACTAAGTGTGCGTTTGTGAACCAAAACTTTATTTGCTTCCGCAATTTGGATTTGAACTCGGTATTGTAATATTTATTTCGTACTCCGATGTAATCTACTATTTGTGAACCTATGTATCACTATGAACTGTTGTATGTTGAACTCGATTCGGTCTGGGCTATATTGTTGAAAGTTTGAAATCCTTCGAGATTTCACGGACTACCGGGTTGATATAGCCACAGTGTACTAATTAAGTTGCTTTAGCGACTCATAAGTACATTGTGTTTATATTAATTGGTCGGTTCTGTTACAGCTGGCATCGGAGCTGGTTCAACGTATTACTGTTCATAAGTATACTTAAAACAAAATGATTTTGTTTTACAAACACTAATTACGAACTTATAGCCACTTAAACTCATATATAGGTTTTTCAAAAGTGTGTGGTTTTCAAAACTTATATATGTGCCTTGGACCAAATCATATCCTTTATGCCCAATTAAGGACTTTAGGTGGCTTATATAAGTACTAACTTGGGGGATTAATGCATCATATTTTTATTTGTCGCGCTCATACACGACGGTTTTGTATGAGGGCCATTCACTTGAATGGTTGTGTATGGTTCGATTTGCCTCTACGCCAAGGTAAGTGTGAGTTGTGAGAGCATGATCGGACGCAATGCCGATCTAGGGAGTGCTTATTGGTGTTGGATTATATACATGTTCACACATGTTTATAAGAAGGTACCCCATGTGAGGGTGTCGTCTTCTGATGACTTATTGGGTAGTATGCACTTGGGAATGAGTGCAAGTAATCGGAGATTTCACCTTGTTCGGAAGGTGTCTGGATTTTTACGTCGCTTGCATACATTGGGATTTGGGCTGAAATGAATCTTCTGCAGGTACACTAACTTCGTAAAATGTGTAGCCCGACTAGTTATCGATATATGAGAGCATGTTTTGTATGCCACCGCCTAGCCGTATTAGATAATAATTTTAGGCAGTGAGGACGTATGGAACGTGCATGCATCATGATTCACATATATGCTCATGTCATTCATTACATTCTCCTCTTCCCTTATAATTAAATTGTCTCGATTCCGCATCTCCATGCTTTAATTATTAAAATTGTTGCTCATTGAAAATAGAACTCCTTTTCAGATGGCTCGGACCAAGCAGACCGCGCGCAAGAGTTCACGTCCGCCCCGCCACCGCAAGCTTGCTTCCCGTGGGAGTACTTCTCTTGTGGTGCGTCGGGTGCCGTCCCACCAGCTCAGGGAGGCTGGTACCTTTCTGAAGAAGAGTGGCTTGCCCACTCTCTTTTGGAGGCTTCTGCACGGTGCCGGTTACCCTTCGGGCACGAGCCACGCACTACGGGACGCTGGTGACCGAAAGAACTATGGCTTTGTTTCTGTGGTGGTTGTGGTGCCATCCTTGGGCCATAGTGAGACTTGGACTGGATGGACGGCCAAGGGTGAGGGTATCACCGTTTTCGATGGTGCTCAGGATGCTGCTTTCCTGATACTTGAGAAGATGGTGACGGAGCTACCTAATGAGGTTCAGAGGCTCATTCCTAGTGTTTTTCCTTTGGCTAGCCCCCGCATTGACATGTGGAGGCAGGCTCTAGGAATGGCACTAGTGGCTGGACCTCAGGAGGCAGACTGTGCCGGTGCTCTTGAGCAGAGTGTTGTGTTCGCCTTGATGAAGGCGTATGCAGCACAGGAGGAGCTTGCTCTCTCTAGGCACGACCAGCTGGAGCGTGTCGAGAGAGAGAAGGAGGAGCTACAGGAGATGTTCGAGAAGAAGCTCGAGGAGCTCAGAGAGGAGATGGCACTGATGACTGGGCAGAGAGACCAGGCTGATCAGAGAGAGAAGTTGGCCTTGCAGCAGGTCCAGGAGCTTCAGGCTAGAGTTGGCAGGCGTGACGCCTCTATCAAGAAGCTTGGAGACACTTTGGCCCGTATAGTTGGAGAGCGGGATGCAGCCCGGACTGAGGCACGTGGTTTGAGGGCTGCTCAGCGCACTCTCCGGGAGGACTTGCACGAGAAGGAGGTCTACATCGACGCCCTGCGTGAGGAGCTCTACGCGAGACAGCATGGAGAGTGGGTTGAGTCCCCGCTCGGTGACGCAGCTAGTCAGGAGTGCGGTAGCCTTATGCGCCTAGCCTAGTGTGTTGGTTAGTGTTAGCTGGACTGCTGTCCTTCGTGGTCCGTTGCGACTCTTTTGTTTAGGTGTGTGTGTAGTTGGTACGCTAGTAAGAGTTGGATGTGACCTTGGATCATGATGTTGTAATGCTATGTCGTCGCTATGCCAAAAAAGTCTAGTGTTCGTGTGTGCTGGCAACCATGGATATTGTAAGACTCTATGTGATGTTTCGACATAATATTATTAGTGCAGCTGTGATGTGGAAAAATGAATTATTGTGCCATGTGTGGTTAATTGTATGAATTAATTTTCCCTCAATTAATTTCGCAAGGCATGATCTATTTATTCGTTTACCCTCAAAGATTCAGCTCCTAATAGTGGATCAATATTATGGTTGAAACATGCAGATGGCGCCGATCACCCGCAATGGTCGTGGTAGTGGTCGTGATGAGGAAGAAGGGCATGGTGGTCGTGATGGGGAAGAAGCACATGGTGCACCACCCCCTCCTCCTCTCACCGCTGAGCAGTTGTTTGCGCAGTTTCTGGGAAGTCAGCGCAACATAGAGCAACTTCTGCGTGCAAACTTTGAAGCAAACAACAAACACCGTGAGGATCATCAGCGTAATCAGTTCAGTGAATTCAAGGAGTTCATGGACACCAAGCCTCCAGTGTTCAGGGATGCCCCTGATCCATTCATGGCTGATGCCTGGATCAACACTATGGAAGAAAGGTTTTCTTTGCTGAGGTTATCTGAGGAACTGAAGGCTACCTATGCTGCACACATGTTTGAAGGTGACGCTAGGTTGTGGTGGAATTCACATCGCCACACCTTTCCTGAGGGTCAGCCTATCACTTGGAATCAGCTTGTTCGTGACTTCCGTGCAACTTATGTTCCACCCAGTCTTATGGCAATAAAGAAGAATGAGTTCCATAACTTGACCATGGGGAATCGTTCTGTGAAGGATTATCATCATGCATTCCAGAACCTATCCCGTTATGCACCCGAGTTTGTGAGTACCGAAGCCAATAAGATTGCTTTGCTTTCAAGAAGGGTCTCGCACAAAGCTGATGAAGACCATGGGTACCTCTACCCGTGTGACTTTCAATGACTTCTACAATGACTGTCTCACTCAGGAGAATCAGAACAACCTGCATGCTGCTGCTAAGAACCGTAAGAGGGCTAATGAAGGTGGTTCCTCCCAGCCGAGGGCTCCACCTGCATATCGTCCTCCATTTCGTCACCAAGGTTCGGGGTCTAAGTTTAGGCCTCCATAGAAGAAGAATGTTCCTGCTCAGAATCAGCAGAGGTTCTCTAGGCCCTTCAGGATGCCTATGCCTCAGGGAAAACCAGTCGCCAATGCTACCGGTGCCAAGCCGGCGGTGATGGGTCCTTGCTTCAACCGTGGTCGGGCCTGGACACCTCTACAAGCAATGCCCTCATCCAAAGAAGCAATGTCCGCCGTGTGCATCACACGTCTTTGGAGGAGATTCTTTCTGGAGAACCCGTGATGCCGGTATGTTCCCGTGAACCAGATTCCCGCTGCTTTTTTGTTTGATACTTTGGATCATCGCATTCCTTTATGAGTCAAGCATTTGCACAGAAGCATAGTCAAGCTATAAAGGAGTTAAATTTAGAGTTTCGGGTGAGTGCAGCTGGGGCTGACATCACCACGAGACAAATGGTACTTGATGCAGCCTTGGAGTTAGATCAATGGAGATTCCGGATGAACTTGATCGTTCTGCCCGGACTAGGTGTGGATGTTATCATAGGAATGAGTTGGATGCATCATTGGGGTGTAGTTTTGGATACTACCAATCGGATGGTGTCTATACGGAATCCTATGGGGGAGGGCACTTTCCAGGTACCCTTACCTCGGAAAATTCCATTAGAAACTGTGGTATATGCTACCAAAGTGACCCCTCTACATGAGATTCCGGTAGTATGTGAGTTTCCGGATGTCTTTCCTGATGAGCTTCCGGGTCTCCCACCTGATCGGGAGATAAGGGTCTCATTCGCCCTAGTGCATCGGAATGGGGTAGTCCCGCTATGTTCGTGAAGAAGAAGGACCAATCTTTGCAAATGGTTGTGGATTACCGCCTACTTAATTCAGTCACAGTCAAGAACAAGTATCCTCTGCCCCGGATTGATATCTTGTTTGATCAGTTGTCAAAGGCTAAGGTGTTCTCTAAGATTGATCTGAGATCAGGTTACCATCAGATTAAGATCAGACCAGAAGATGTTCCTAAGACCGCTTTCTCTACAAGATATGGGTTGTATGAGTACTTGGTTATGTCCTTTGGATTAACCAATGCTCCTGCATACTTTATGTATCTTATGAATTCGGTCTTCATGCCTGAGCTTGATAAGTTTGTGGTGGTATTTATTGATGATATCCTGATATATTCGGAGAATAAGGAAGATCATGCTGTGCATCTAAGGATTGTGCTGGAGAGATTGAGGAAGCATAAGTTGTATGCTAAGTTTAGCAAATGTGAGTTCTGGCTTCGGAAGGTTCAATTTCTTGGACATGTCCTCTCTGATGAAGGAATAACTGTGGATCCTAGCAATATAGAGAAAGTATTGAATTGGAAGACACCCAAATCAGTTCATGAAGTAAGAGGTTTCCTTGGTTTAGCAGGGTATTATCGCCGATTCATTCCCAACTTTTCAAAGATTGCCAAGCCAATGACAAAATTGTTGCGTAAAGAGCACAAGTTCGCTTGGACGTAAGAGTGCGAAATGCAGCTTTCCGCACTCGCGGGAAATGTTGACCACTCAAGCCTGTTCTAGCACAACCGGATATTGAGAAGCCGTTTGATGTGTATTGTGATGCTTCCAAGATAGGCTTGGGATGTGTGCTCATGCAAGAAGGAAGAGTCATAGCTTATGCCTCTCGTCAGTTAAAGAAACATGAAGTGAATTACCCTACTCATGATTTAGAGCTTGCTCAGTAGTGCATGCATTGAAGATCTGGAGACATTACCTCCTTGGTAACCCTTGCAATGTGTTTACGGATCATAAGAGCCTGAAATACATCTTTACTCAAGAAGATTTGAACATGAGGCAACGTAGATGGTTGGAATTGATCAAGGATTATAATTTGCAATTGCAGTATCACCCTGGTAAGGCCAATGTAGTGGCCGATGCTTTGAGTCAGAAATCTCAGAGTGATGCTCTTCCGTCAGAGTTAGTAGAAGGCCATAATCTTATGCATTCAGTGATCCTGAACAATATTCGCATCAGTTGTGAACTGGAGAGCAAGGTTAAGGAAGGTCAAAAGTCAGACACTGCAATCGCAGAGATCAAGAAAAGAATCAAAAGCATGCCATCTCAGTTCTTCAAGGAAGATGATCAAGGAGTCTTGTGGTACGATAAACGTCTAGTTGTACCACAGGACAAGGAACTTAGAAAGCAGATCATGGATGAAGCTCATTTGTCCAAGTTGTCCATGCACCCTGGTAGCAGTAAGATGTTTCATGATCTAAAACATCGGTATTGGTGGTCTCACATGAAAAGAGATGTGGCGAGTATGTAGCGAGTGTGATACCCGTTGTCGGGTGAAGGCCGTTCACTTGAAGACAGTGGTTTACTTCACCATTGCCAATTCCATTGGAAGTGGGAATGTATCGCATGGATTTCATTACCGGATTACCCACTACACCAAAGGGTCATGATTCTATTTGGGTCATAGTGGATCGTCTAACCAAGTCTCGCACACTTCATACCCGTCCATACAACATATCGTCCACCTCGCATGCCGATATCTACGTCCAACAGATTGTCGATTGCATGGAGTACCTAAAGAGATAGTGTCGATAGAGGACCGCAGCTTTATGGCTCACTTTTGGGAACAGGTTGTATGGGTTTGAATACTCAAGTATTGCATAGTACTGCTTATCATCCTCAGACTTCAGGCCAGACTGAAAGAGTGAATCAGATTTTGGAAGATCTGTTGCGTGCATGTGTTTTGTCATGGAAGGGCTCATGGGAAAAGTGGTTGCCGTTAGCAGAGTTCTCTTATAATAACAGCTATCAAGAGAGCATAAAGATGTCGCCTTTTGAGACTTTGTATGGTAGGAGTTGCAGAACACCTGCCAGTTGGGTTGAGACAGGAGATAGACGATATTATGGTATTGACTTTATTAAAGAAGCGTAAGAGCAAGTCAAGCTTATCCGACAAAGATATTGCAGCCGCACAAATTCCGACGAGTAAAAGTTATGCCGACAAGAAAAGACGGCTGTAACATTCCAAGTTGGAGACCATGTGTATCCGAAGGTGTCCCCGATGAAAAGAGTACAACGTTTTGGTGTGAAACGGAAATTAGCACCTCGGTATGTAGGACCTTTCAAAATCATTGAGCAGAAAGGACCTGTGGCCTTCAAGCTAGAATTACCTGAAGATATGAGTGCTGTTTTTCCTGTATTCCATGTATCTCAACTCAAGAGGTGTGTGCGACTCCCTAAGGACAAGATCAAGATGTCAGATATTAAACTGCAGCCAGACTTGACCTATGAGGAGAAGCCAGTAAAGTTGTTGGATGTCAAGGAGAGAGTGACCCGGAACAAAACAGTCAAAACGTACAAGGTGTGTTGGAGTCATCATGATGACCTGGATGCTACTTGGGAGACTGAGGACTACCTTAAAGATGCATACCCGAGTTTCCATAGTCAATGGTTAGTTCGCTCAAATCTCGGGGCCAGATTTCTTTAAGGGGGGTAGGTCAGAATAACTCCGCTTTAGGGTTAGCAAAATCTTGCATCATGAGCATGATCATCACATAAGCATCATCATGGCATTTTTTAAGCAATTATTTGAGTGATTATTTTAAAAATGCAAATAGGAGTTTTCAAAGGTTTTCTAGAAGTCAAACTTGTGATGCTTTTCTCAAAATGGGGCTTTAACAAAGTTTATAGAGAAGAATTTTTGGAGAAACTTTTGTTTTGACCCCAATTTATGAAAATGACTTTTGGTGCTTCAAAAATGGCAAAAATAGTTTCAAAAATTAATTTTAAAGGTATTTTTGTGGCCCAAATTTTTATTTTCAAATCTAGGCGGAATCCGCAAAAACTTTCTTGTCGGTGTTTCGTACCCCGGGGGGTATAACACCAACAAGTGAATTTCTTATGCGTGCTCCCTAATCCGGATGGTGATGCAAGATGGATACAAGCGTTTATCCTGGTTCAGGCAAAGAATGCCCTACGTCCAGCAGAGGGGGGAGATTTGTATTATCTTGCACCGGTGTGCTTGTACAGGGGTAAATACAAGCGAGTCCTGAGACTTAGCGTGTGTGGAAGTGGAGGCGTAAACGTCGTGCCCTAGGCTAGGCCCTGGCATCCTCTTTTATAGGCCAAGAGGAGGCTCAGGAGTACAGAGTAGATAAGGCTATCGTAGGCGTGACGTCGAGCTACATGTGCCACGTCAAGTCGTTGAGACTGTAGACGCTCCGCTTGGTCTGGTTCGAGCCTGTAGCAGCCTGGGCATTGATGGCCTGCTCGTTCTCCTCGGTCGTGGGCTGACGTAGTCGAGGTATGGCGCTGTCGTAGTCGAGCACGTGCGTCCGGGAACTCTGCTGTATGGCCGTCGAGGTGGGATAGACAGGACGCCGTGCGCCCCATGCTTAAGTCGCGTCTGCCTTCACTTCTCGAGTGGTTGGAGGCCATCTCGAGAGGGCGATGGTCTGAGCATTGGGACGAGACGACGTAGTTGGTGGTACGGAGAGTTGACGATAATGTTTGAGGAAATCGCCACACGTGCCACAGTGCACGGTGTGGCTCCACAGTGGCTCTGAGTCATCCGTCTGGGCGTCCTCGAGTCCCAAAGTCTGCGTTGCCACAGTCTTCACGCATTTTCTGTATGAGAATTGGCGAAAAGACGATAGCTCAACCTCAGCAGGACATGGCGCAACAGTGTCTTCTGTCATCTTTGAATCCGGGGAATGGGCAGCGTAATGTTGGATTTGACCAGAGTACGTCCTACTGCTATGGGCTCTGTAGCCATGGTGTTAGGTGGTGTCAGCGCACGTCGGCACTGCTCGAGTCCTGTAGCCATGTGCGAGCTCTGGGTAGGCAATGATTGAGAGCGGGCTCGAGCGACTGCCCGCTCGAGCGTTCTCCGTCCCGCTCGAGCGGTCGCTTGCTCGAGTGGGTTACGTCCCGCTCGAGCGGTTTGCGTCACCGTATCGAGCGGCTTGCTCGCTCGAGCAGTTTCCGTACTTTTTGTTTCGAGCGGGCGGGCGACCGCCGCTCGAGTTGGTGGGCTTTGTGGTTTATGGGCCTGATTTGAGTGCCGGCCCGGTTCGAGGAGGATTGGGGGTTTCTTCAGCTTAGTTTTTCGGGGGGTTAGAGATGAGCTAAGTCGGTTTGTCGATCTCTAACCTACTTGGTTTAGGACCCCCTAATCTAGGTACCCGACAGTAGCCCCCGAGCCCTTGCTTGATTGTGAAAAACTTCAAGCAAGGGATTATGAAGTGGAGTTGAAGTACCTAGACTTAGGGTAGTTGTTGTTTCGAGGAGCTATCTCATTCTTTCTCCGTGGGGGGCGCGCGAGCGTCCCCCGCGGGGGTAGCCCCCGAGGCCCTAGAGGAATGAGGCATTCCTCTAGGGGCTTTGAGATGAACGGTTTTAAGTAAGAACTTTATTAACTGGAGTTGTAGTGTCTCGAGGCAGGAGGTTTATGTCACCTGTTCGAGCCCCCGAGTGTTTCCCGTTCCACCCGTGTCGTGGGAGGTTTGTTCACGTGACTCGAGCCCCCGAGCCCCGAATGGCTGGGCTGAAGTCGTGACCCAGTTCCTCGCTGGATCTCTTGGATCAGATCCAAGTGGCGAGAGGTCTGACACTACTCGCGACCGAGCGAACGCCATACCTCCCTGTGAGCTGATAGCGGGTAGTCCAAGTGAGAGCTCGTCCCCTCTCGAGGGGAGACGGCTTCGTGGCCCGGGGGCGCTCTCATTAAAGCTGGGCTCTTAGTATCCAGAGGACCGGCCCCGTTCGAGGGGGCCGGCGGCTCGAGTGCCTCCCGTCGGGGACGGGATCTCTTAGATACCTAGTGCCCCGCCTTGGACACGCCGCATCGGGTTCGAGGGTTCGTTCTCGAGCGGAACCTTTCGAGGGTTCCCTCCCATAGGCGCCCCTAACTCGGGTGCTCGAGGGCGGCTGTTCGAACCCGTCCGTGGGTCAGCCTCCGCTCCCTCGAGACTTACTTGTGGGACCGGGGTCCCTGGGTTTCTTACCGTGTAAGGGACCGCCTGTCGAGACGTCCCGTCGTTGCGTCCGTCCGAGTCGCATCCGTCCGAGTCTTACGATAAGGTCTCTTAGAAATTTGGGAATGGCGCCGCAGTGGGATCTGTTCACCCACATTTTTAAGGCGACGCTCTTCACTAAGGCGGTGAAGGGCAAGGAGGCCGCCGGCGACGACGGTGACGACGATGACGAGGAGGAGGAGGAGGAGGACGAGGAAGAAGAAGAGAAGGCGGTGAAACCAAAGGTCCGCCACTATGTTCGAGCGGGCTCCTGCTCGATCGGGCTGAAGAGAAAGGAATGCTGGCTATCCGGCGCGTGGTCGTCGAACAACTCCGGCTGGGACCGGGAGTGGTTCTACCTCCGCAACGAGGATGGCCTCCTCCCGGAATACACCGGCGCCGTGCTAACCGCGCCTGGTTTCAACTGGACGCACGGCCAGCCGGCGGCGTGCCAGCCCCGCATGAACTCCCTGCTGGATGCCATCTCGAGCCTCCGCAACCGGAGGTCCGGCAACTTCTTCTTCAATATCGCGCATGTCGTCGCCGAGTTCCACAGCCGCCGGGTGCTCCCGCTCGCCGAGCGCCCGCTGCGGCTCGACCAGATGACGGAGGACGCCGATCCCGCGGCGCTCGAGGCTAGCAGGATGTCGGACGCGCCCCTCCCGGTAGCCACAATCGTGGCTCGGGTGCGCGACGCGATCGACAGCGGGAGGAACTTCGGCGAGAACCAAGTCGGCCTCTTTCGCATGCGCCCGGATTACGACCTGCTGGGCTTCGTAAGTTTTCTCGAGATCCTCTTTTCGTCGTTTCTTTTGCTCGAGCAACCCTTATCGAGGTCTGTTCTCTTTTCCAGAACATCAACGACCACGCGGAGTCGAGGCCCCCGGTGAAGGAGGACGCGCCCGACCGCGAGGTAAGACGCCTGAGGGGCGAACGAGCACATGCTGCCGTGCTCTCGAAAAAGGAAGAGAGAGCAAAGAAAGCCCTTGAATTAGAGGATACTCAGAAGCGTAGGGCTAGGCGCCGCCGAGAGCGTGAAATACGTCTGGCGGCGGACCCGACCGACTGGAGTCCTAGCCTCGAGTCTACCGACGAGGACGAGGATGATGATGATGAGGAAGATGATGAGGCGACCGACAGTGATGGCGCCGCCGCCGCTCGAGCCCTGACGCCTCCTCGCTCTCGCGTGCAGGAGCTGTCTTTGGTACCGGGCGTTCTGCGCGGCGACTCGTCGCTGGTCCAGGCAGGCCATCAGGAGGAGTCGTCGAGCCGCGGCGCTCGAGCGCCGTCGCCAGCCCAGTCAAGGCAGCGAGGAGGGGCGACTAAACGCTCCAGCCACCGCGCTCGCTTGCCATCACCGGCACAAGCAGGACGGCGGGAGGAGTCGACCCGTCATTCTGGCCACGGCGGGCGGGCGCCGTCTCCGACGCGGCGGGATTCTTCCTCCCGCCACCACTCTTCTTCGACGGGCGCGCACACCCGGCAGCATGAGGCTGCAAATGTGCGCACTTCAACCTCTGCGCAGCCCGGCGAGCAGCGCCGGGCTCCTTCCAGTGACCGCCGGACCGAGCGGACCTCGACCCGCAGGTCCCAAGATCCCGTAAGGGACACCGCACCCGACCCGGCCAAGGAGTCGGCTAGTACGGGGGCGGCCGCCCAGGTCTCGAAGCCCCCGAGCGGCGCGGGCGGTAGGCTCGAGATCCCCAAGTCCTCGAGTGACTCGAGGGGGGCGCCTGAGGCTCGGAAGCCCCGAGCGCTTCGAGCAAGCCAGGCGGCTCGAGCGGCGCTACTCCGACCGCAGGGTAAGTCTTCTGGTCCACCTATTCCTTATTGCACTATTTTGTTTGTGCGTGAGTATTTTGTCACATTGATGTTTTTTGTTTTTCTCTTTCTTCCAGGACTAAGCGTCCCCTACAAACCTTACCGTCCCTCCCCCCCATGCTGCCTACCAAGAGGCTGAGGACCGCAGGAGGATCGAGCGGCACCCCGTCATTGCCAGGTGGAGTGACCCTTCCCCCTTCTACTCTAGACTGGTTAGAGCGGGCTAAGGATGCACTTAGGCGTGGCAGGCTGACGGCAGCTGCGTCCCGTGCAGGTGCCGGGGCCGTGGCCAAGGCAACGGAGGAGAAGGACGCCACCACTACCACGGCATCGACCGCCCTCCCACTTGAGACCCCGACATCGTCAGGCGCGCTGGGTGACGCGGCGGCGGGCGACCAAAGGGTGATGGTACCAGGGTCGGCGACGGGGGCCGGATCGGAGCAGCAGCCCATCGTGCTCGAAGAGAGTCCGAGCTCGGGTGCCAAGTCTTCCTGGCCGATCGGCCTGCGCCAGCTCGAGGAGGAACGCAGGGAGAAGGAGGAGGAGGAGGTGCCGGCCGCCGCTGATCGGCCGGTGGGAGATGTGGAGATGCAGGAGGCGGGATCGGTGCCCGAGCCTCAACCGAGCCGGGCCTCAACCCCTCCTAGGAATATGGAGGTCGGGTCCTCAGCTGGGCAACGGGTCGAGGAGGGGGAGGCCCAAGCTGCCGCTCGAGGGGACGCTCTCGAGGAGTACCCCGCCGCCATGCAAGAAGAGAAGAAGGCGGAGGAGCCGGTGGAGCAGCAGGTCCATGCGGTGGTGGAGCCTACCGTTGCAGGCGTCGAGGAGCGTCAGCCACAGGTGGAGCAGCGGGCTAAGCTAGAGGAACAGCAGCCGCAGGTGGGGCAGCAAGCGGAGCCGCCCGCCGCTGAAGGAGGCGACGAGCACCAGGGCGGCGAGCAAAGGGAGGAGCGACTCGAGGAGCACCGCCTGGCGCCATATCAAGCGCCGCTGCCACTGCCGCGGTTATGGGAGGTCGTGGTGCCTCACCTCGTGCCCGACTCGACGACGGGTGAGGTGGAGTTCACCGTTATGTCCGAGGCCGACCACTGGGAGGAGGCCCAGAGGAGGCAGACGGCGTCTGCCATCGTCGACGGCCATATGCGGTCGGTTGGTCTTGGACCTGTTGAGCCCTCCGATGCCTCTATCGAAGAGCGGAGGCGGCTCGAGGCGCGGGTGCTCGCCCAGGAGGCGTCCTCTTCCCGGAGCCAGCCGCAACACCCGACAACCTTGGCCGAGCGGGTGGTGACGGCGGGCGTCGATTTGGAGGCGGTGAGGAGACTCCACTCCTCCGTCGACAAGGAGATGCGGGAGGAATTCCCTCTATGGGAAAGGCCGCCGCTGGTGCTCCCCGACCCTCTTGACCACGAGGCCCCTGCGATCGTGATGAACGATCAGAAGGAGCTCGAGGCGCATACGAAGGCCGAGGAGCGCCGGCAGTGGCTTGAACATGCTCTGAAGGCCGCTCTGTCGCTCATCTCCGAGGACCTGCCCCGGCTTTCTTCTGTGAGTACCCTTGAGCACGGCCCCCCTTTTTTTTGTTCAGACTTATCGTCGTTTGTGTTTGATTTTTCTCTTTCATGGCTTAGACGGCGCAAAGCTGCTCATACGCCAAGTCGGTTCACATCCGCGCTCTCCGTGAGAGCGAGGACGAGATCCGGCGATATGTGCGCATGGGGCGGGATGCTGAGGCGGAGCTGCACCGGTCTGCCCGGCTCCTTCGAGAGGCCAACACTGCCCTGGACGCCGCCAAGGAGGATGCCAAGAGAGCCCAAGATGAACTCGCTCGGGTGGCGCAGGAGGCCGGGGCAGCGCAGCAGGAAGCAGGCGAGAAGCTCGCTCAGGCCGTGCAGGAGGCCGAGACTGCTCGTCAGAAGTATGCGCAGCTGCATGCGACCTTCGAGCAGCTCAAGAAGGATGCGGCTACCGCGCTGCAAAGCTATAAGGCCAAGTGCCGGGATATGGAGCAGATCCAGAAGGAGAAAGCCGGCGTCGAGGCCTACGTGAAGGAGCTCCAGGCATCGGTCACCCGGGAAGCTGCCGAAAAAGAGGCCCTTGCCAGCGCGCTTGAAGCGGAGAAAGAGCGGGCCAGCGGTCTCCAGACGGAAGCGGTCAACCTCCGTCTAGAGATCACGACGAAGGACCTCGCCATCCAGGGCGCCGGCAAGGCTTATGAGGAGCTGCGCGTGGAGAAACACGACGTCGAGCGCACCCCTCCGGAGAAAGAGGGCCGAGCTCGCGGGGCGCTCGAACGCGAGCAAGGGCTCTCGACCCGCTGCACCGGTAAGTGCTCGAGTCTTTTAGTCCTTTTTCGTGCGTGACTTATACGTGTTGCCCGAGTACCTGATCAAGTACTTGATTCTTGTCATCCTTTTTCAGGTTTGGAGGCGGACCTGGCCGACGCGCGTGAGTACGCAAAGTCGACCCACGCGCTGGCTGAGAGCGTGCTTTCAGCCAAGGCCCACATCACCGGCGCCATCGACACCCTTAGCGCCAGCTGGGGCTTCCCGCCGGTGGTGGACGTCGAGGGGCCGGACGCTGGCCAAAGCTACGCTAGCCATGTCCGTGAATTCGGCGCCTCTCTGCGGGGTCGTATCCAGGAGGCCCTCGTTTTTGCTGTGCGCCGGACGATGGCCATCTTCTACTCGGGGTTCAGCATCTCGAGGGAGGACGCCCGAGCCGGGATGGAGGCCGTTGCGAGCGGCTTCACCTACGCCGAGGGCGAGCAAGAAGGAGGGGTCAACCCCCAGATCGAGCAGCTCAAGGCCGAGGCTGAGGAACCGGGCGCCCGTCTCGGAGGCGACCTGCTGCATGAAGTCCTCCCGCCTGACGTAGAGTAGATTCCAACCGGCCTGCGAGCCGTAATCTGGGCAACAAGGCCCTTGTAAGAAAACAAGTATTTTTGGTTATGGGAGTGGCCTAAGCGGCCTAAAAATCTTGACACTCGTGATTTAAACTGTTATGCTCTAGTTTTTTCTTTGTGCTCGATTTTATTTTCTGCTTCCTGCCTTTACTTTGTTTTAGCTAAGTGTTGGCGCTGCGCTCGAACTACTTCGAGAGGGGATGAGTTAGGGTGCCGTAGCTCGGAAGCGTGGGAAGCCTTGCGCTCGATCGCCCTGGCTCGGTGAGCTCGAGGTAACGCAAATACTTAGTCTAACGAAAAATTTCGAGGCGAGGAGGGGAAAATCACGTCGAGCATCGTTTTTGAAAAAACTAGGTGCGTTTTTTTTGAGGACTTCAAGGGGGTCCCCCCCTTGGTCTAGCCCCCGAGGGGGGCTTGACTTTGTGGAAACAAAGTCGAGCCCACCTTGCGTATGAACAAAAAGTAAGAAACTGACTTATTTATTCATACTAGTGGTACAAGTTAAACGAAATATGTACAAGGCATCGAGGCCTAGGGGAAAAAGCGACGTAGCTGTTCGATGTTCCATGCGTTGGTGATGGTCGAGCCGTCTTCTCTGGCTAACTTGTATGTCCCTGGCTTCAACACCTTGACCACGATGAATGGACCTTCCCATGGAGGAGTCAGCTTGTGGCACCCCTTGTTATCTTGGCGTCGACGGAGCACGAGATCGCCGACCTTGAAATCCCTCTTGCGCACGTTCTTCTCGTGATATTGCCGTAGCTTCTGTTGGTAGCGCACAGAGTGTAGGAGCGCCATGTCTCGAGCCTCTTCTGCCTGGTCGATGGCATTTGCCAGCCTCTCCTGATTAGTCTGCTCGTTGTAGGCCTTGAGTCGAGGGGACCCGTACTCGAGATCAGTGGGGAGGACGGCCTCAGACCCATAGACCAAGAAGAACGGGGTGAACCCAGTGGCTCGACTCTCGGTCGTCCGCAGGCTCCATAGGACAGATGGGAGTTCAGTTACCCACTTGTTGCCGTGTTTGTTCAAGCGTTTGAAAATCCTTGGCTTAAGGCCTTGCAAGATCATGCCATTTGCGCGCTCGACTTGGCCATTAGTTCGAGGATAGGCAACTGCCGACCAGTTCACACGGATGTGGTTCCGATCGCAGAAGTCTAAGAATTTTTTGCCTGTGAACTGGGTGCCGTTGTCAGTAATGATGACATTAGGGACTCCAAAGCGATGGATGATGTCGGTGAAGAACTCGACCGCTCACTCCGAGCGGATGTTGGTGATGGGCTTGGCCTCGATCCACTTGGTGAACTTATCGATGGCCACGAGCAAGTGCGTACAGCCTCCCGTCGTCTTTTTGAGGGGTCCGACCAGATCGAGCCCCCAGACCGCAAATGGCCATGTGAGGGGGATCATCTGGAGTGCGTGTGCGGGAAGATGCGTTTGCTTGGCGTAGAATTGGCATCCCTCACATGCTCGAACAAGCTTGATGGCGTCGGCAGTCGCAGTGGGCCAGTAAAAGCCTCGACGGAATGCGTTCCCGACAAGGGTTCTTGGCGCAGCGTGGTGGCCACAAGCCCCCGAGTGCATGTCTCTGAGCAGTCTCCTGCCCTCCTCGATCGAGATGCACCGTTGGAGTACGCCAGTTGGGCTCCGGCGATAGAGCTCTCTGTCATCTCCATAAACGACGTATGTTTTGGCTCGACGAGCTAGTCGCCTTGCCTCCGTTCGATCTTCTGGCAACTCCCCTCGAATAAGATACTCGAGGAATGGTGCACGCCAGTCAGTGGGTGGGCTCGTAACCTGGTCGATCTCCATGACTGTGGCCCCCATCGAGGGGGGTTCGGTCGTAGGAGCGGGCTCGACAGCTGGTCCTGCCCCAGCCCCCAGGTCCCACTTCACAGATGGCTCGTGGAGATCTTTCGAGAAGACATTTGGGGGGAGCGGCGCTCGAGTCAACGCGATCTTGGCTAGCTCATCAGCCGCTTCATTGAAGCGTCTCGGGATGTGGTTAAGCTCGAGGCCATGAAAGTTTGCTTCCAGCTTGCGTACCTCGTTGCAATATGCTTCCATTTTTTCGTCATGGCAGCTCGAGGCTTTCATCACCTGGTCGATGACAAGTTGTGAGTCGCCTCGAGCATCGAGGCGTCGAATCCCGAGCTCGACGGCGATACGCAACCCTGTAACAAGCGCCTCATACTCAGCCATGTTGTTCGAGGCGGCAAAGTGGATGCGTAGCACGTAGCGTATATGTTCTTCGAGGGGCGAAATGAAGAGCAGGCCCGCACCCGCTCCTGTCTTCATGAGCGACCCGTCGAAGTACATGGTCCACAGCTCGGCTTGAATCTGTACTGGGGGGAGTTGGACGTCGGTCCACTCAGCGACAAAGTCAGCCAGTACTTGGGATTTGATAGCCTTTCGTGGGGCGTACGTGATGGTCTCGCCCATGAGCTCGACCGACCACTTGGCGATTCGACCCACGACTTCCCGGTTCTGGATAATGTCCCCAAGTGGGAATGATGTTACCACCGTCACCGGATGGCTAAGAAAATAGTGCTGGAGCTTTCGATGGGTGAGCACGATTGCGTAGAGCAGCTTTTGGATATGAGGGTATCGGATTTTGGCATCTGAGAGCACTTCACTGATGAAATACACCGGCCGTTGGACGGGAAGCGCGTGTCCCTCCTCCTGCCTCTTGACTACTATGACCGCGCTGACCACTTGTGTGGTTGCGGCGATATACAGGAGGAGTGGCTCGGCGGGTTGGTCTGGTGTAGCTGGTCGAGGTGGCACGAGCACGGGAGGGGAGGAAAGCATGCTCTTCAGCCTCGAGAGGGCTTCCTCCGCCTCGGGTGTCCATGTGAAATGCTCGGATTTTTTGAGGATTCGATACAGAGGTAAAGCTTTTTCTCCCAAGCGTGCGATGAATCGGCTAAGGGCGGCCAGACATCCTGTGATCTTCTGCACCCCTTTCAGGTCCCGAATCGGCCCCATCCGCATGATGGCCGCGACCTTCTCGGGGTTGGCCTTGATCCCTCGCTGGGAGACGATGTAGCCTAGCAGCATGCCTCGAGGCACTCCAAAGACACACTTCTCGGGGTTCAGTTTGATGTTCTTAGCCCTAAGGCACCCGAACGTCAATTTGAGGTCCTCGACAAGGTTTTCGACCTTACGTGTCTTGACAACGATGTCATCTACGTATGCTTCAACCGTCTCTCCTATATGTTTGCCAAAAACATGAAGCATGCAGCGCTGATATGTTGCCCCGGTGTTTCGAAGGCCGAAAGGCATCGTGACATAACAATACATGCCCATGGGGGTGATGAATGAAGTCGCGAGCTGGTCGGACTCTTTCATCTTGATTTGGTGATAGCCAGAGTAGGCATCGAGAAAGGAAAGTACTTCACAACCCGCAGTGGAATCAACAATTTGATCTATTCGAGGCAAAGGAAATGGGACCTTGGGACATGCTTTATTTAAACTGGTGTAATCTACACACATCCTCATTTTCCCATTCTTTTTCTCTACTAATACAGGATTAGCTAGCCACTCGGGATGATGTACCTCCTTGATGAATCCGGCCTTCTCGAGCTTCTCGACCTCCTCGCGGATGACCCTGCGCTTCTCCTCGTCGAAGCGGCGCAGGCGTTGCTTGACAGGTCTCGAACCAGGACGGATCTCCAAGGCGTGCTCGGCGACATCCCTCGGTATGCCAGGCATGTCCGAGGGACTCCACGCAAACATGTCGGCGTTTGCGCGGAGAAAGTCGACGAGCACTGCTTCCTATTTGCTGTCGAGGGAGGCGCTGATGATCAGCGTCTTCTCCCCCGAGGAGCTTGGATCGAGCGGGATCTTCTTGGTGTCTTCAGCGGGCTCGAAGTTGCCAGCCTGTCGCTTGGGTGTTGGAGCAGAGGCCTCAGCCGCCATGTGGTCGAGCATCATGGCCAAGTCTTCAGATGTTCTCATCACGTTCGCCAGTGACTCCCCGTTCTCGACGCACTCCACATCGCAGTGGTAGGCGTGTTCGTACGTGGAGCTGACAGTGATGACTCCTTTTGGTCCCGGCATCTTGAGCTTGAGGTAGGCATAGTTGGAGATTGCCATGAACTTTGTGTAGCACGGCCTGCCCAGGATGGCGTGGTATGACCCCTCGAAAGTGGGCACGTCGAAAGTTAGGACCTCTCGACGGAAGTTCGAGCGCGTCCCAAAGACGACGGGGAGGTCGATGCGGCCGATCGTGAGCGCTTTCTTGCCAGGGACCACTCCGTGGAAGCCCTCGGCGCTCGGCTGGAGGTCAGCTCTTGTGAGGCCGAGCAACGTGAGGGTCTCCATGTAGATGATGTTGAGGCTGCTGCCTCCATCCATGAGAACTTTGGTGAAGCGGGCGTTGAGGATGATCGGGGCGACGACGAGAGGGTATGAGCCGGGATTGGTGACGTGGTCTGGATGATCATCACGGTCGAATGTGATGGGAGCATCCGACCAGTCGAGGAATTGAGGCGTGGCGGGCTTCACAGAGAAGACCTCCCTGCGCTCGGCCTTCCGCTCTCGACGTGTCATCTGGGTGGAGGGACCGCCGTAGATCATGTAGCACTCAGTGATGGGCGGATACCCATTGTCGTCGTCGCCGTTGGCTTGATCGTCGCCACCCTTATCCTTATTGCCATTGTCCTTATCAAGGCCAATTTTCTTAAAGTAGCCTCGAAGCATGCGGCAGTCTTTGAGGTTATGCTTGACCGGCTCCTTGTGGTACGGACAGGGCTGCTTTAGCATCTTGTCAAAGACGCCCCCATCCGGTGGGGGTCTAGGCTTCTTGCGCTCGGCTGCGGCCACTTCGCCATCCACAACCGCGCGCTTGCCTTGCTGGTTGCCTTTCTTCTTCTTTCCGTTCTTCTTCTGGGCCTTGCTCGAGCCCTCACCGTCCCCTGTAGGTGGCGCGGGCTTGCTCCCGGCTCCGCCAAAGAAGGCTCCCACGGCCTCGTCGCCGGCAGCGTAGTCGGCGACGATGTCCATGAGCTCGTTCACCGTCTTTGGGCGATTGCGCCCGAGCTCCCGCATGAGTTCTTTGCAAGTGGTGCCTGAGACGAACGCCAGGATGACGTCATGATCAGGAATGTGCGGCAGCTCGGTGCGCACCTTTGAGAAACGTCGAGCAAAGTCCCGGAGAGATCCCGAGGCATTTTGCTTGTAGTTACGGAGATCCCACGAGTTGTCGGGTCGGATGTAGGTGCCTTTGAAGTTCCCCTCGAAAATTCGGACCAGGTCGGCCCAGTCGTAGATCTGATTGGGGGAAGCTCCTCGAGCCATCGTCGAGCGGTGTCAGAGAGAAACAGAGGGAGTTGGCGTATGATTGCTTTATCCTCTCGAGCCCCTCCCAGCTGGCAGGCCAGCCGGAAGTCGGCCAGCCAGAGTTCTGGCTTGGTCTCCCCGTTGTACTTGACCACGCTCGTGGGGGGTCGAAACGGGTTTGGCAATGGCGTGTTGCGGATAGATCGACTGAAGACTCGAGGGCCCGGCGGCTCGGGAGTCATCCGGTCCTCGTCGCTGTCGTAGCGTCCCCCTCGATGGGCCCTATAGCCACGGTCCTCGGCACCCGCAGCCTTACGTCGTCGGTTGTCGTTGATGTCATGACGCGCATCTTGAGGTGCACGGTTGTCGAGGATGCGCTCTCGAGCAGGGGCTCTACCACCTCGAGGGGGTGCCTCTTGGTGGACGGAACCCTCCCGCTCGTGCCGTGGTTGTTCTGGGGCTGCCTCACGCTGTCTTGAGGCCGAGCTCTCGGCTTGCTGGACGGCCGTGACTTGGAGGAGCCCTTGAATCTCATCTCGTATCCGCAATGCATGCGGATTTGAGGGCGCCGGCATGTCCCGCAGTAGCATAGCTGCCGCTAGGACATTCTGGCTTGCTCGAGGGAAGTGGGCGTGCTCGGGTGGCGCTTCTGGTCGCCCGTCGTTGACGATGTGGTTGAAGACGTCTCGGGCCTTTGCTCGAGCGCCAAGAGCTCGAGGAGGAGGCTGATGGTTCCGCTCAAGCACGCGCTTGAGCAGCTCCAGATTAGCGCTTTCCTCGTTCATCTTGGCCTCGATCTCTTCGAGCTGGGCCCATTGCGCCGCTCGAGCATCGTCTTCAGGGCGCTGGTTATCTTGGACTTGCGGTGGCGGTCCGCGCGGCTCGATCACCTGCAGGGCTCCAGCTGCTGATGTCCCCACCGCTGGGGTCACGTCTGCCCGGTTGGCTGCAGGGACGGCCATGGCGGCGCCATCTCTGGTCTCCTCATCCGACGGGACGTCGTCGTTGAGGTGAAAACACTCGCGAGCCGGGTCGTAGCACCCTGAATCTGAGTCATCAGAGTCCGGGTTAGCGCTGGACGGCGTCCAGGGCCTCCCCGTGCTCTCCTCCTCGATCCAGCGGCGCATATCCCCGACCGTGTTGCGGCGTTGCGAGCCAGGTGCTCTGTCAAATCCGCAGTCCACCGACACCGGCCACACGATCTCCAGGCCCATGGTGGCGCGCAGGAGGGGGCCGGGGCTCTCCTCCCGCGACCCCATGACCGACCGGATCTCATTGGCATACGTAGTGGCGGCGTTGGTGAGCCCAAATGGGCGCCTACGACGAGCTTGATAAAGCCCGTGCGGCAACAGGTTGGGCGATGTCGGCCGTGCGCGTGCTCGAGGCGCCACGCCGGGCTCTCTTAGCGAGCGCATGGCGAACGTGAAGCCGGGATCTACGTCACGGACACCCTGTCCTTGCGCCTCCCCCTGCCGCACACGTGGCACCCCGGCCGGGTGCATCGTGGCGCCTGGCTGGGAGGGCACACGAGCAGGGTGCACAAGGCCCTGTGCCTGCTGATGCTGACGCTGGTGACGTCGGCGACGTGGCGGTGAGCCGTGGTGGCGCGGTCGGCGCGCGGCCCCACCAGCGCGTGGGGGTGACGAGCGTCCCCCACCTGGTTCTCCGATCGAGAGTAGAGCCATGTCGTGGCCTGGGCCGAGCGACACAAACTCTAGACTCCCAAACCAGATCACCGTGGCGAACGGGAGTGAGGAATCGGGTGATGCCATCCGGAAAATGGCGGGAATCGGGCGAAAAGCACGCGGTACCCCTACCTGGCGCGCCAACTATCGGTGTTTCGTACCCCGGGGGGTATAACACCAACGAGTGAATTTCTTATGCGTGCTCCCTAATCCGGATGGTGATGCAAGATGGATACAAGCGTTTATCCTGGTTCAGGCAAAGAATGCCCTACGTCCAGCAGAGGGGGGAGATTTGTATTATCTTGCACCGGGGTGCTTGTACAGGGGTGAATACAAGCGAGTCCTGAGACTTAGCTAGGCCCTGGCATCCTCTTTTATAGGCCAAGAGGAGGCTCAGGAGTACAGAGTAGATAAGGCTATCGTAGGCGTGACGTCGAGCTACATGTGCCATGTCAAGTCGTTGAGACTGTAGACGCTCCGCTTGGTCTGGTTCGAGCCTGTAGCAGCCTGGGCATTGATGGCCTGCTCGTTCTCCTCGGTCGTGGGCTGACGTAGTCGAGGTATGGCGCTGTCGTAGTCGAGCACGTGCGTCCGGGAACTCTGCTGTATGGCCGTCGAGGTGGGATAGACAGGACGCCGCGCGCCCCATGCTTAAGTCGCGTCTGCCTTCACTTCTCGAGTGGTTGGAGGCCGTCTCGAGAGGGCGATGGTCTGAGCAATGGGACGAGACGACGTAGTTGGTGGTACGGAGAGTTGACGATAATGTTTGAGGAAATCGCCACACGTGCCACAGTGCACGGTGTGGCTCCACAGTGGCTCTGAGTCATCCGTCTGGGCGTCCTCGAGTCCCAAAGTCTGCGTTGCCACAGTCTAATTGGCGAAAAGACGATAGCTCAACCTCAGCAGGACATGGCACAACAGTGTCTTCTGTCATCCTTGAATCCGGGGAATGGGCAGCGTAATGTTGGATTTGACCAGAGTACGTCCTACTGCTATGGGCTCTGTAGCCATGGTGTTAGGTGGTGTCAGCGCACGTCGGCACTGCTCGAGTCCTGTAGCCATGTGCGAGCTCTGGGTAGGCAATGATTGAGAGGGGGCTCGAGCGATTGCCCGCTCGAGCGTTCTCCGTCCCGCTCGAGCGGTCGCTTGCTCGAGTGGGTTACGTCCCGCTCGAGCGGTTTGCGTCACCGTATCGAGCGGCTTGCTCGCTCGAGCAGTTTCCGTACTTTTTGTTTCGAGCGGGCGGGCGACCGCCGCTCGAGTTGGTGGGCTTTGTGGTTTATGGGCCTGATTTGAGTGCCGGCCCGGTTCGAGGAGGATTGGGGTTTCTTCAGCTTAGTTTTTCGGGGGTTAGAGATGAGCTAAGTCGGTTTGTCGATCTCTAACCTACTTGGTTTAGGACCCCCTAATCTAGGTACCCGACATTTCTACATGAAAGTTATTCATCTTTTAATTTTGAGTAACTTTCATTTTTGGACCAAATTTAAATTCGCAGTATTTTTGAATTTATGGCCGGTCAAACCTTCTAGTTCAAATTGGACCAGTGGGACCCACCCGGCCCCACCCGTCATCGTTCCCCTTCCTCCTTCCCCTTTCGCCCCGGCGCCGCCGCGCGCGCCCGGGACCGCCGCAATGACGCGCGCCGCCCCGCGCCCCGCTGCGCCGCTCGAATCGAGTGCCACTCGAGTGCGCACTCGAGTGCCCCTGTCCCCTCCCTCGCCTGCTCGCCTGCCCGCTGCCGCTCCTGCCGCCATTGCTTCGCCACCGAGCCGTTGCCGTCGATCCGGCACGCCGCGCCGCGCCAACCGCCACCGCCACGAGCTCCCGACAAAACAACGGCCACACGCGCAGCACTCGAGCACGCCGTAGCGACGCTCCGCTTCCCCACTGCCCCGCTGAGCCAGCCTCGCTCCACCCCTGCGACGATGGCACACCGGGCCGCCATGACATCGAGCCGTCCGCCGGACCGCCCGCTCGTCCGCCCGTGACTTCTCCCCGGTCCAAAGTGGACGCGCCAGCGCCCATAAAACCCGCCTCGCCTCCCCAGACCACTCGCCCCCTCCAATTTCACCTCCCCCTCGCCTCAGCCGAGCTCCGCGGAGCCGCCATGGCCGCCACCGCGCCCCTCTCCGGCTAGCCACCTCCCCGTCCGTCCATTTTCCTCCCTAGCCGTGTCACGGTGTTCGCCTTGCCCCGCTCCACCTTCCCCGCGTATCCGTGCCGCGAAAAACGAACCAAGGTAGGGCCAATTTGGCCGTCATCTTCTCCGTTCGCGGGAGCCGAGCTCCGGCGAGCTCTTCGGCGCCGCCGTCCGCTCGCCCCGGCCATCACCTTCTTCTTCTATCGCGTGCGCTAGCTCCGCCATGGCTTTGCGAAGCCCGTAGGCATAGCCAAGCGTGCCGCCGAGCCTTGCTCCGGCGTGCAGCCGTCGAGCCGCGCCGTCGCATCGCCGCCGGCCGTCGCGCCGCCGTTTCCGTGCGCAATTAGCTTCCATCTTCGCCACCATCGCGTTCGCGTCGTTGTCCTGAGCACGCTGGTGCAATCCATGTTGTCGGAGAAGCCGCCGTCGGCGAGCTCTCACCGGTCGCCGGCGAGGTCTCCGCCCCGACCCGCTGACCGGTGGGGCCACGGCCGGGCCCACGCGTCAGCGCCGCGGGCGCGTGTGCGCTCTGTGTGCGCTGCGCCGGGTACGCGTAGCAGCGCGGGCCCACGCGTCAGTCGCGTGGGGAAAGCGCTGGGTGCGCGTAGCGTTTTAGGTGTTTTCCGGTTTTTAAAAAAAGATTTCCAGAAATTGATATAAAGCTTCCAAAAATCATATCTCCCTCATTTTAAGTCCATTTTGGGTGATTCAAGTGTCAATATTTTTCTTATGATGAGCTTTATGCATATAGGGTATTGGTGTATTTTTATGAAATACTTTTCTGTACAGTATTATTTAATACCCTTAATTGCTGATATCTTGTTAAATGCTTAATAAATTGTAGGTTCATCAGAAAAATGTGGTTCTTGTTTTGTTGCTCTAGTTAGGAGAAGCTTTATCTATGAAAAATATTATTTATACATGTCATGTGTAGAAAATGCCCTGTTTAATTATTGTGCTTGCTTTGCTTAGAGTTTAGGAAATTCATAATTAATTATTTATGCAAGGTTTAGGCTTGATAATTTTTCTAGGGTGTTTTTATGCCTATAAGTAGCTGTTAATCACATGAGATCTGTTGTTTGACACTTTTCATAATGCAAAGTATTTTTAGGCCTTGGTTTAATGCTGTCTTGTCTTTTTTGTATAGAATAAATGATTCACTGTTTTGACCTGAAAAATTTATGGTAGGCTTGTTGTTACCTAGATAAGCTACTATAATTTTTGTAGATTTTTCTGAGCAGTATAGCTATAGGTTGCTGTTATGCCCTGTTGTAATCGTGATCTGTTAATCGTCGAAGTCTAGGTTAACTAGTGTCCTTGCCATGTTTAATTAGGGTTATAAAAGGTGTAACATGTTAGGAAGATGTTGACTACCTTGTAACTTCATGATTGGTTCATCATTATCATCATACGCTTTGATTTCGTATTGCATTTCCGATATTCATACGCACGATGCATCATACAGGATTGCCGGAAGGAGTGACGCCAGTAGTTCCCGAGGAGCCGGAAGGAGAGGAGCAGGGGAGCAAGATCTTTGCGGGAGGCAAAGACAGACGAGGATCCGGACGCCGACTTGCCCGAGTGCCCTAACCATCACCCTAGCTCCTTTGAGAAAGGCAAGCCCCGAGCATTACTCCTACAGTTTTCAAAATGTTTTACTTGAGTCATTTATTTATTATGATGCATTAAGTTAATAGGCGTTGACTTGGAACCGTTACTGCATTATGATTACCTTGATCCACCTGAATACTTTACCTTAATTAAGTTCGGGATCTCGCTTATGCTTAGCACTGCTTAATTAGATCGGTAAAAGACGGGTGATTGACCCTCATCCGCGAGATAGGTGGTTACTACCCTTTGGTTGATACTATGGAGGTTGGTTAGAGAACATAACCATGTGGCCTTGTTAAATCACGACTAGTCGGAGTTTGTGGTGTGTTAGACCACGAAAACTCTGGCGATGTCACTTAATGGGACTATGGCTTTGTACGTCCTCGGATCATGTTGAACAATGCCTCACGTATAGCCGGAAGGATGCGGACATCCGACCGCGAAGCCTTGAGGATGTTTGGGCCGGCATTTCAACGGAGTTGAGTGTGTTGCCCACAGCGCGGTATTAAAGCCGGTGGCCGGTCGCGCCGGAGGTACTCGGTAGCCGGGCATGCCCCGGTTGCAACCGTATTCGTTGAAATCCGTGTTTCCACCCGAATAGACCAAGGTGACCGTCACTCGTTCTGGCCGGCGAGTGTGGTTTGTGTGAGGAATACCCGCCAGCTGGTTTGCAATCGATTATAATCGCCATCGTTCCTGGACAGTGAACACTTGACCGAGCAGCGGCACTGTCGCAAATCATTGTGAAAAATAGGATGGTTATGGTTCTATGTTGTTGATGCTGGTATGCTCAACCTGAAGGATAGGATAGCATTGTTTGCTCATACCCTGGAGATGAAGTAGTACAGGTGCTAACCTAGTGATGTCAGGATCCAACTTAAAAGATGTTAAGCTAGAGAGTCTTTTATAACTAAATGATTATTAATAAGCTCACCTTTTTACCGCAAGTTTAAATGAGTCAGCTACCCCACTTATAAAGCCTGGCATACTCCTTGGTGTCACTTTATTTTTATTTATAACGGGTAAGTCTAGCTGAGTACCTTCTTGTACTCAGGGTTTTATTCCCTTGTTGTTGCAGATGGTGAGATGTTCTATGGGTATTGCCCATCTTGCTTCTACCCCGCGTATGGGGATGAGTAGATCGTGGGCACGATCAATCTATCTATCGTACCTCTATCTTTGTTGTCGTATGTGATGTTGGACCAGGCACTATGTTTCAACTAAGTGTGCGTTTGTGAACCAAAACTTTATTTGCTTCCGCAATTTGGATTTGAACTCGATATTGTAATATTTATTTCGTACTCCGATGTAATCTACTATTTGTGAACCTATGTATCACTATGAAATGTTGTAAGTTGAACTCGATTCGGTCTGGGCTGTATTGTTGAAAGTTTGAAATCCTTCGAGATTTCACGGACTACCGGGTTGATATAGCCACAGTGTACTAATTAAGTTGCTTTAGGGACTCATAAGTACATTGTGTTTATATTAATTGGTCGGTTCTGTTACATAGGATGCACAGGATCCGGCCGTGCAGCAGCACAGTCGTGTGTGCAAATATGGAAGTTCTGGAGTCATGGAGCTGTGGTTAAGGGCCGTTCGGGCTCTCGGGTAATGACAAACATTGTGGTGGTGAGGCCAGAGGCATCAAAACACCTTAACTATGGCATACGGTCGTGCTTGACCTAGTGTCGAGAGCTGTAGGACACGCAGGAACCGGCTGTGCGGTAGCATAGTCGTGTGTGCAAATATGGCAGTTCTAGAGCTGTGGAGCCATGGTTAAGGGCCATTCGGGTCCTCGAGCCGCAATAAATGCTGTGGTGGAGAGGCCAGAGGTGTCAAAATTCCTTAACCATGGCGCATGGGCGTGCTTGACTTGGTGCGAGGAGCCGTAGGACGCGCAGGAACCGGCCGTGCGGCTGCAAAGTCGTGTGTGCAAATATGGCAGTTCTGGAGCCGTGGAGCCGAGGTTAAGGGCCATTCAGGCTCTTGAGCTATGGCAAACACTATGGTAGAGAAGCCAGATGTGTCAAAATGCCTTAACCATGGCGTACATGCATGCTTGACTCTGTGCCAGGAGCCATAGGACGCGTTGGAACCGACTATGCGGCAGCATGGTTGTGTATGCAAATATGGCAATTTTGGAGACGTGGAACCGTGGTTAAGGGCCCTTCAGGCTCTTGGGTGATGGAAAACTCTATGGTGGAGAGGAGAGAGGCATCAAAATGGCTTAACCATGGCGTACGGGCATGCTTGACCCGGTGCCGGGAGCCATAGGATGCACAGGATCCGGCCGTGCGGCAGCACAGTCGTGTGTGCAAATATGGAAGTTCTGGAGTCATGGAGCTGTGGTTAAGGGCCGTTCGGGCTCTCGGGTGATGACAAACATTGTGGTGGTGAGGCCAGAGGCATCAAAACACCTTAACTATGGCATACGGTCGTGCTTGACCTAGTGCCGAGAGCTAAGGAGCCATGGTTAAGGGCCATTCGGGTCCTCGAGCCGCAATAAATGATGTGGTGGAGAGGCCAGAGGTGTCAAAACGCCTTAACTATGGCATACGGTCGTGCTTGACCTAGTGCCGAGAGCTGTAGGACACGCAGGAACCGGCTGTGCGGTAGCATAGTCGTGTGTGCAAATATGGCAGTTCTACAGCTGTGGAGCCATGGTTAAGGGCCATTCGGGCCTCGAGCAAATAAATGCTGTGGTGGAGAGGCCGGAGGTGTCAAAACGCCTTAACCATGGCGCATGGGCGTGCTTGACTTGGTGCGAGGAGCCGTAGGACGCGCAGAACCGGCCGTGCGGCGGCAAAGTCGTGTGTGCAAATATGGCGCTTCGGGAGCCGTGGAGCCGAGGTTAAGGGCCATTCGGGCTCTTGCTATGGCAAACACTATGGTAGAGAAGCCGATGTGTCAAAATGCCTTAACCATGGCGTACGGGCATGCTTGACTCTGTGCTAGGAGCCATAGGACGCGTTGGAACCGACCATGCGGCAGCATGGTTGTGTGTGCAAATATGGCAATTTTGGAGCCGTGGAACCGTGGTTAAGGGCCCTTCGGGCTCTTGGGTGATGGAAAACTCTATGGTGGAGAGGAGAGAGGCATCAAAATGGCTTAACCATGGCGTACGGGCATGCTTGACCCGGTGTCGGAGCCATAGGATGCGCAGGATCCGGCCGTGTGGCAAAAGCACGATCGTGTGTGCAAATATGGAAGTTCGGGGTCATGGAGCTGTGGTTAAGGGCCGTTCGGGCTCTCGGGTGATGACAAACATTGTGGTGGTGAGCCCGGAGGCATCAAAACACCTTAACTATGGCATACGGTCATGCTTGACCTAGTGCCGAGAGCCGTAGGCCACGCAGAACCGGGCCGTGCGGTAGCATAGTCGTGTGTGCAAATATGGCAGTTCTAGAGTTGTGGATCCATGGTTAAGGGCCATTCGGGTCCTTGAGCCGCAATAAATGCTGTGGTGGAGAGGCCGAGGTGTCAAAACGCCTTAACCATGGCGCATGGGCGTTCTTGACTTGGTGCGAGGAGCCGTAGGACGCGCAGGAACCGGCCGTGCGGCGGCAAAAAGTCGTGTGTGCAAATATGGCGCTTCGGAGCCGTGGAGCCGAGGTTAAGGGCCATTTAGGCTCTCGAGCTATGGCAAACACTATGGTAGAGAAGCCGATGTGTCAAAATGCCTTAACCATGGCGTACGAGCATGCTTGACTCGTGCCGAGCCATAGGACGCGTTGGAACCGACCATGCGGCGGCATGGTTGTGTGTGCAAATATGGCGCTTTTGGAGCCGTGGAACCGTGGTTAAGGGCCCTTCGGGCTCTTGGGTGATGGAAAACTCTATGGTGGAGAGGAGAGAGGCATCAAAATGGCTTAACCATGGCGTACGATCATGCTTGACCCGGTGCGGAGCCATAGGATGCACGGGATCCGGCCGTGCGGCAGCACGGACAAGCGTGTGTGCAAATATGGAAGTTCGGAGTCATGGAGCTGTGGTTAAGGGCCGTTCGGGCTCTCGGGTGATGACAAACATTGTGGTGGTGAGCCCGGAGGCATCAAAACACCTTAACTATGGCATACGGTCGTGCTTGACCTAGTGCCGAGAGCCGTAGGACACGCAGGAACCGGCTTGTGCGGTAGCATAGTCGTGTGTGCAAATATGGCGCTTCTAGAGCTGTGGAGCCATGGTTAAGGGCCATTCAGGTCCTCGAGCCGCAATAATGCTATGGTGGAGAGGCCAGAGGTGTCAAAACGCCTTAACCATGGCGCATGGGCGTGCTTGACTTGGTGCGAGGAGCCGTAGGACGCGCAGGAACCGGCCGTGCGGCGGCAAAGAAAAGTCGTGTGTGCAAATATGGCGGTTCTAGAGCCGTGGAGCCGAGGTTAAGGGCCATTCGTGCTCTTGAGCTATGGCAAACACTATGGTAGAGAAGCCGAGATGTGTCAAAATGCCTTAACCATGGCGTACGGGCATGCTTGACTCGTGCCGGAGCCATAGGACGCGTTGGAACCGACCATGCGGCAGCATGGTTGTGTGTGCAAATATGGCAGTTTTGGAGCCGTGGAACCGTGGTTAAGGGCCCTTCGGGCTCTTGGGTGATGGAAAACTCTATGGTGGAGAGGAGAGAGGCATCAAAATGGCTTAACCATGGCGTACGATCATGCTTGACCCGGTGCCGGGAGCCATAGGATGCACAGGATCCGGCCGTGCGGCAGCACAGTCGTGTGTGCAAATATGGAAGTTCTGGAGTCATGGAGCTGTGGTTAAGGGCCGTTCGGGCTCTCGGGTGATGACAAACATTGTGGTGGTGAGCCCAGAGGCATCAAAACACCTTAACTATGGCATACGGTCGTGCTTGACCTAGTGCCGAGAGCTGTAGGACACGCAGGAACCGGCTATGCGGTAGCATAGTCGTGTGTGCAAATATGGCAGTTCTAGAGCTGTGGAGCCATGGTTAAGGGCCATTCAGGTCCTCGAGCCGCAATAATGCTATGGTGGAGAGGCCAGAGGTGTCAAAACGCCTTAACCATGGCGCATGGGCGTGCTTGACTTGGTGCGAGGAGCCGTAGGACGCGCAGGAACCGGCCGTGCGGCAGCAAAGTCGTGTGTGCAAATATGGCAGTTCTGGAGCCGTGGAGCCGAGGTTAAGGGCCATTCAGGCTCTTGAGCTATGGCAAACACTATGGTAGAGAAGCCAGATGTGTCAAAATGCCTTAACCATGGCGTACGGGCATGCTTGACTCTCCGTGCCAGAGCCATAGGACGCGTTGGAACCGACCATGCGGCGGCATGGTTGTGTGTGCAAATATGGCAGTTTTGGAGCCGTGGAACCGTGGTTAAGGGCCCTTCGGGCTCTTGGGTGATGGAAAACTCTATGGTGGAGAGGAGAGAGGCATCAAAATGGCTTAACCATGGCGTACAGGCATGCTTGACCCGGTGCCGGTAGCCATAGGATGCACAGGATCCGGCCGTGCGGCGGCACAGTCGTGTGTGCAAATATGGAAGTTCTAGAGTCATGGAGCTGTGGTTAAGGGCCATTCGGGCTCTCGGGTGATGACAAACATTGTGGTGGTGAGCCCAGAGGCATCAAAACACCTTAACTATGGCATACGGTCGTGCTTGACCTAGTGCCGAGAGCTGTAGGACACGCAGGAACCGGCTGTGCGGTAGCATAGTCGTGTGTGCAAATATGGCGCTTCTACGAGCCGTGGAGCCATGGTTAAGGGCCATTTAGGTCCTCGAGCCGCAATAAATGCTGTGGTGGAGAGGCCGAGGTGTCAAAACGCCTTAACCATGGCGCATGGGCGTGCTTGACTTGGTGCGAGGAGCCGTAGGACGCGCAGGAACCGGCCGTGCGGCGGCAAAGAAAGTCGTGTGTGCAAATATGGCGCTTCGGAGCCGTGGAGCCGAGGTTAAGGGCCATTCGGGCTCTCGAGCTATGGCAAACACTATGGTAGAGAAGCCGATGTGTCAAAATGCCTTAACCATGGCGTACGGGCATGCTTGACTCGTGCTAGGAGCCATAGGACGCGTTGGAACCGACCATGCGGCAGATGGTTGTGTGTGCAAATATGGCGTTTTGGAGCCGTGGAACCGTGGTTACGGGCCCTTCGGGCTCTTGGGTGATGGAAAACTCTATGGTGGAGAGGAGAGAGGCATCAAAATGCCTTAACCATGGCGTACGGGCATGCTTGACCCGGTGCCGGAGCCATAGGATGCGCAGGATCCGGCCGTGTGGCAGCACAACGTGTGTGCAAATATGGAAGTTCGAGTCATGGAGCTGTGGTTAAGGGCCGTTCGGGCTCTCGGGTGATGACAAACATTGTGGTGGTGAGCCCGAGGCATCAAAACACCTTAACTATGGCATACGGTCGTGCTTGACCTAGTGCCGAGAGCTGTAGGACACGCAGGAACCGGCTGTGCGGTAGCATAGTCGTGTGTGCAAATATGGCAGTTCTACAGCTGTGGAGCCACGGTTAAGGGCCATTCGGGTCCTCGAGCCGCAATAAATGCTGTGGTGGAGAGGCCAGAGGTGTCAAAACGCCTTAACCATGGCGCATGGGCGTGCTTGACTTGGTGCGAGGAGCCGTAGGACGCGCAGAACCGGCCGTGCGGCAAAGAAAAGTCGTGTGTGCAAATATGGCGGTTACGGAGCCGTGGAGCCGAGGTTAAGGGCCATTCGGGCTCTTGAGCTATGGCAAACACTATGGTAGAGAAGCCGGATGTGTCAAAATGCCTTAACCATGGCGTACGGGCATGCTTGACTCGTGCCGGAGCCATAGGACGCGTTGGAACCGACCATGCGGCAAGCATGGTTGTGTGTGCAAATATGGCGCTTTTGGAGCCGTGGAACCATGGTTAAGGGCCCTTCGGGCTCTTGGGTGATGGAAAACTCTATGGTGGAGAGGAGAGAGGCATCAAAATGGCTTAACCATGGCGTACGGGCATGCTTGACCCGGTGTCGGGAGCCATAGGATGCACAGGATCCGGCCGTGCGGCAGCACAGTCGTGTGTGCAAATATGGAAGTTCTGGAGTCATGGAGCTGTGGTTAAGGGCCGTTCGGGCTCTCGGGTGATGACAAACATTGTGGTGGTGAGGCCAGAGGCGTCAAAATACCTTAACCATAGCATACGGTCGTGCTTGACCTAGTGCCGAGAGCTGTAGGACACGCAGGAACCGGGCGTGCGGTAGCATAGTCGTGTGTGCAAATATGGCGGTTCTAGAGCCGTGGAGCCATGGTTAAGGGCCATTCGGGTCCTCGAGCCGCAATAAATGCTGTGGTGGAGAGGCCAGAGGTGTTAAAACGCCTTAACCATGGCGCATGGGCGTGCTTGACTTGGTGCGAGGAGCCGTAGGACGCGCAGGAACCGGCCGTGCGGCGGCAAAGTCGTGTGTGCAAATATGGCGGTTCTCGGAGCCGTGGAGCCGAGGTTAAGGGCCATTCGGCTCTCGAGCTATGGCAAACACTATGGTAGAGAAGCCGATGTGTCAAAATGCCTTAACCATGGCGTACGGCATGCTTGACTCGTGCCGGGAGCCATAGGACGCGTTGGAACCGACCATGCGGCAAAGATGGTTGTGTGTGCAAATATGGCGCTTTTGGAGCCGTGGAACCGTGGTTAAGGGCCCTTCGGCTCTTGGGTGATGGAAAACTCTATGGTGGAGAGGAGAGAGGCATCAAAATGGCTTAACCATGGCGTACGGGCATGCTTGACCCGGTGCTGGGAGCCATAGGATGCACAGGATCCGGCCGTGCGGCAGCACAGTCGTGTGTGCAAATATGGAAGTTCTGGAGTCATGGAGCTGTGGTTAAGGGCCGTTCGGGCTCTCGGGTGATGACAAACATTGTGGTGGTGAGCCCAGAGGCATCAAAACACCTTAACTATGGCATACGGTCGTGCTTGACCTAGTGCCGAGAGCTATAGGACATGCAGGAACCGGCTGTGCGGTAGCATAGTCGTGTGTGCAAATATGGCAGTTCCAGAGCTGTGGAGCCATGGTTAAGGGCCATTCGGGTCCTCGAGCCACAATAAATGCTGTGGTGGGGAGGCCAAAGGTGTCAAAATGCCTTAACCATGGTGCATGGGCGTGCTTGACTTGGTGCGAGGAGCCGTAGGACGCGCAGAACCGGCCGTGCGGCAAAGAAAGTTGTGTGTGCAAATATGGCGCCTGGAGCCGTGGAGCCGAGGTTAAGGGCCATTCGGCTCTTGAGCTATGGCAAACACTATGGTAGAGAAGCCGAGATGTGTCAAAATGCCTTAACCATGGCGTACGGGCATGCTTGACTCTGTGCTAGGAGCCATAGGACGCGTTGGAACCGACCATGCGGCAGCATGGTTGTGTGTGCAAATATGGCAGTTTTGGAGCCGTGGAACCGTGGTTAAGGGCCCTTCGGGCTCTTGGGTGATGGAAAACTCTATGGTGGAGAGGAGAGAGGCATCAAAATGGCTTAACCATGGCGTACGGGCATGCTTGACCCGGTGCCGGGAGCCATAGGATGCACAGGATCCGCCGTGCGGCAAAGACAACAGTGTGTGCAAATATGGCAGTTCTGGAGCCATGGAGCCGTGGTTAAGGGCCCTTCGGGCTCTCGGGTGATGACAAACATTGTGGTGGTGAGGCGAGAGGCGTCAAAATACCTTAACCATAGCATACGGTCGTGCTTGACCTAGTGCCGAGAGCTGTAGGACACGCAGGAACCGGCTGTGCGGTAGCATAGTCGTGTGTGCAAATATGGCAGGTTCTAGAGCCGTGGAGCCATGGTTAAGGGCCATTCGGGTCCTCGAGCCGCAATAAATGCTGTGGTGGAGAGGCCGAGGTGTTAAAACGCCTTAACCATGGCGCATGGGCGTGCTTGACTTGGTGCGAGGAGCCGTAGGACGCGCAGAACCGACCGTGCGGCAAAAAAGTCGTGTGTGCAAATATGGCGCCTCGAGCCGTGGAGCCGAGGTTAAGGGCCATTCGGGCTCTCGAGCTATGGCAAACACTATGGTAGAGAAGCCGGATGTGTCAAAATGCCTTAACCATGGCGTACGGGCATGCTTGACTCTGTGCCGGGAGCCATAGGACGCGTTGGAACCGACCATGCGGCATGGTTGTGTGTGCAAATATGGCGCTTTTGGAGCCGTGGAACCGTGGTTAAGGGCCCTTCGGGCTCTTGGGTGATGGAAAACTCTATGGTGGAGAGGAGAGAGGCATCAAAATGGCTTAACCATGGCGTACGGGCATGCTTGACCCGGTGCCGGGAGCCATAGGATGCACAGGATCCGGCCGTGCGGCAAAGGCACGGTCGTGTGCAAATATGGAAGTTCGGAGTCATGGAGCCGTGGTTAAGGGCCGTTCGGGCTCTCGGGTGAGGACAAACATTGTGGTGGTGAGCCCGAGGCATCAAAACACCTTAACTATGGCATACGGTCGTGCTTGACCTAGTGCCGAGAGCTATAGGACATGCAGAACCGGCCGTGCGGTAGCATAGTCGTGTGTGCAAATATGGCAGTTCCAGAGCTGTGGAGCCATGGTTAAGGGCCATTCGGGTCCTCGAGCCACAATAAATGCTGTGGTGGGGAGGCCAAAGGTGTCAAAATGCCTTAACCATGGTGCATGGGCGTGCTTTGACTTGGTGCGAGGAGCCGTAGGACGCGCAGGAACCGGCCGTGCGGCAGCAAAGTTGTGTGTGCAAATATGGCAGTTCTGGAGCCGTGGAGCCGAGGTTAAGGGCCATTCAGGCTCTTGAGCTATGGCAAACACTATGGTAGAGAAGCCAGATGTGTCAAAATGCCTTAACCATGGCGTACGGGCATGCTTGACTCTGTGCCAGGAGCCATAGGACGCGTTGGAACCGACCATGCGGCAGCATGGTTGTGTGTGCAAATATGGCACTTTTGGAGCCGTGGAACCATGGTTAAGGGCCCTTCGGGCTCTTGGGTGATGGAAAACTCTATGGTGGAGAGGAGAGAGGCATCAAAATGGCTTAACCATGGCGTACGGGCATGCTTGACCCGGTGCCGGGAGCCATAGGATGCACAGGATCCGGCCATGCGGCAGCACAGTCGTGTGTGCAAATATGGAAGTTTTGGAGTCATGGAGCTGTGGTTAAGGGCCGTTCGGGCTCTCGGGTGATGACAAACATTGTGGTGGTGAGGCCGAGGCGTCAAAATACCTTAACCATAGCATACGGTCGTGCTTGACCTAGTGCCGAGAGCCGTAGGACACGCAGGAACCGGGCGTGCGGTAGCATAGTCGTGTGTGCAAATATGGCGCTTCTAGAGCCGTGGGAGCCATGGTTAAGGGCCATTCGGGTCCTCGAGCCGCAATAAATGCTGTGGTGGAGAGGCCGGAGGTGTTAAAACGCCTTAACCATGGCGCATGGGCGTGCTTGACTTGGTGCGAGGAGCCGTAGGACGCGCAGAACCGACCGTGCGGCAAAGAAAGTCGTGTGTGCAAATATGGCGGTTCCGGAGCCGTGGAGCCGAGGTTAAGGGCCATTCGGGCTCTCGAGCTATGGCAAACACTATGGTAGAGAAGCCCGAGATGTGTCAAAATGCCTTAACCATGGCGTACGGGCATGCTTGACTCGTGCCGGGAGCCATAGGACGCGTTGGAACCGACCATGCGGCAAAGATGGTTGTGTGTGCAAATATGGCAGTTTTGGAGCCGTGGAACCGTGGTTAAGGGCCCTTCGGGCTCTTGGGTGATGGAAAACTCTATGGTGGAGAGGAGAGAGGCATCAAAATGGCTTAACCATGGCGTACGGGCATGCTTGACCCGGTGCCGGAGCCATAGGATGCACAGGATCCGGCCGTGCGGCAGCACAGTCGTGTGTGCAAATATGGAAGTTCTGGAGTCATGGAGCTGTGGTTAAGGGCCGTTCGGGCTCTCGGGTGAGGACAAACATTGTGGTGGTGAGCCCAGAGGCATCAAAACACCTTAACTATGGCATACGGTCGTGCTTGACCTAGTGCCGAGAGCTATAGGACATGCAGGAACCGGCTGTGCGGTAGCAAAGTCGTGTGTGCAAATATGGCGTTCCGAGTACGTGGAGCCATGGTTAAGGGCCATTCGGGTCCTCGAGCCACAATAAATGCTGTGGTGGGGAGGCCAAAGGTGTCAAAATGCCTTAACCATGGTGCATGGGCGTGCTTGACTTGGTGCGAGGAGCCGTAGGACGCGCAGGAACCGGCCGTGCGGGCAAAGTTGTGTGTGCAAATATGGCGCTTCGGAGCCGTGGAGCCGAGGTTAAGGGCCATTCGGCTCTTGAGCTATGGCAAACACTATGGTAGAGAAGCCGATGTGTCAAAATGCCTTAACCATGGCGTACGGGCATGCTTGACTCTGTGCCAGAGCCATAGGACGCGTTGGAACCGACCATGCGGCAAAGCATGGTTGTGTGTGCAAATATGGCGCTTTGGAGCCTTGGAACCGTGGTTAAGGGCCCTTCGGGCTCTTGGGTGAGGGAAAACTCTATGGTGGAGAGGAGAGAGGCATCAAAATGGCTTAACCATGGCGTACGGGCATGCTTGACCCGGTGCCGGGGAGCCATAGGATGCACAGATCCGGCCGTGCGGCAAAGACACGGTCGTGTGTGCAAATATGGAAGTTCTGGAGTCATGGAGCTGTGGTTAAGGGCCGTTCGGGCTCTCGGGTGATGACAAACATTGTGGTGGTGAGGCCAGAGGCATCAAAACACCTTAACTATGGCATACGGTCGTGCTTGACCTAGTGCCGAGAGCTGTAGGACACGCAGGAACCGGCTGTGCGGCAGCAAAGTCGTGTGTGCAAATATGGCAGTTCTGGAGCCGTGGAGCCGAGGTTAAGGGCCATTCAGGCTCTCGAGCTATGGCAAACACTATGGTAGAGAAGCCAGATGTGTCAAAATGCCTTAACCATGGCGTACGGGCATGCTTGACTCTGTGCCAGGAGCCATAGGACGCGTTGGAACCGACCATGCGGCAGATGGTTGTGTGTGCAAATATGGCAGTTTTGGAGCCGTGGAACCGTGGTTAAGGGCCCTTCGGGCTCTTGGGTGAGGGAAAACTCTATGGTGGAGAGGAGAGAGGCATCAAAATGGCTTAACCATGGCGTACGGGCATGCTTGACCCGGTCCGGGAGCCATAGGATGCACGGGATCCGGCCGTGCGGCAAAGACACGGTCGTGTGTGCAAATATGGAAGTTCTGGAGTCATGGAGCTGTGGTTAAGGGCCGTTCGGGCTCTTGGGTGATGACAAACATTGTGGTGGTGAGCCCAGAGGCATCAAAACACCTTAACTATGGCATACGGTCGTGCTTGACCTAGTGCCGAGAGCTATAGGACATGCAGGAACCGGCTGTGCGGTAGCATAGTCGTGTGTGCAAATATGGCAGTTCCAGAGCTGTGGAGCCATGGTTAAGGGCCATTCGGGTCCTCGAGCCATAATAAATGCTGTGGTGGGGAGGCCAAAGGTGTCAAAATGCCTTACCCATGGTGCATGGGCGTGCTTGACTTGGTGCGAGGAGCCGTAGGACGCGCAGGAACCGGCCGTGCGGCAGCAAAGTTGTGTGTGCAAATATGGCAGTTCTGGAGCCGTGGAGCCGAGGTTAAGGGCCATTCAGGCTCTTGAGCTATGGCAAACACTATGGTAGAGAAGCCAGATGTGTCAAAATGCCTTAACCATGGCGTACGGGCATGCTTGACTCTGTGCCAGGAGCCATAGGACGCGTTGGAACCGACCATGCGGCAGCATGGTTGTGTGTGCAAATATGGCAGTTTTGGAGCCGTGGAACCGTGGTTAAGGGCCCTTCGGGCTCTTGGGTGAGGGAAAACTCTATGGTGGAGAGGAGAGAGGCATCAAAATGGCTTAACCATGGCGTACGGGCATGCTTGACCCGGTGCCGGAGCCATAGGATGCACAGGATCCGGCCGTGCGGCAGCACAGTCGTGTGTGCAAATATGGAAGTTCTGGAGTCATGGAGCTGTGGTTAAGGGCCGTTCGGGCTCTCGGGTGATGACAAACATTGTGGTGGTGAGGCCGGGGCATCAAAATACCTTAACCATAGCATACGGTCATGCTTGACCTAGTGCCGAGAGCCGTAGGACACGCAGAACCGGGTGCGGTAGCATAGTCGTGTGTGCAAATATGGCGGTTCTTGAGCCGTGGAGCCATGGTTAAGGGCCATTTGGGTCCTTGAGCCGCAATAAATGCTATGGTGGAGAGGCCAGAGGTGTCAAAACGCCTTAACCATGGCGCATGGGCGTGCTTGACTTGGTGCGAGGAGCCGTAGGACGCGCAGAACCGGCCGTGCGGCGGCAAAGTCGTGTGTGCAAATATGGCAGTTACGGAGCCGTGGAGCCGAGGTTAAGGGCCATTCGGGCTCTCGAGCTATGGCAAACACTATGGTAGAGAAGCCAGATGTGTCAAAATGCCTTAACCATGGCGTACGGGCATGCTTGACTCGTGCCGGAGCCATAGGACGCGTTGGAACCGACCATGCGGCAGCATGGTTGTGTGTGCAAATATGGCAGTTTTGGAGCCGTGGAACCATGGTTAAGGGCCCTTCGGGCTCTTGGGTGATGGAAAACTCTATGGTGGAGAGGAGAGAGGCATCAAAATGGCTTAACCATGGCGTACGAGCATGCTTGACCCGGTGCCGGGAGCCATAGGATGCACAGGATCCGGCCGTGCGCAGCACCGTCGTGTGTGCAAATATGGAAGTTCTGAGTCATGGAGCTGTGGTTAAGGGCCGTTTGGGCTCTCGGGTGATGACAAACATTGTGGTGGTGAGCCCGAGGCATCAAAACACCTTAACTATGGCATACGGTCGTGCTTGACCTAGTGCCGAGAGCCGTAGGACACGCAGAACCGGGAACCGGGCGTGCGGTAGCATAGTCGTGTGTGCAAATATGGCAGTTCTAGAGCTGTGGAGCCATGGTTAAGGGCCATTCGGGTCCTCGAGCCGCAATAAATGCTGTGGTAGAGAGGCCAGAGGTGTCAAAACGCCTTAACCATGGCGCATGGGCGTGCTTGACTTGGTGCGAGGAGCCGTAGGACGCGCAGGAACCGGCCGTGCGGGGCAAAGAAAAGTCGTGTGTGCAAATATGGCAGTTTTGGAGCCGTGGAGCCGAGGTTAAGGGCCATTCGGGCTCTCGAGCTATGGCAAACACTATGGTAGAGAAGCCGATGTGTCAAAATGCCTTAACCATGGCGTACGGGCATGCTTGACTCTGTGCCGGGAGCCATAGGACGCGTTGGAACCGACCATGCGGCAAAGCATGGTTGTGTGTGCAAATATGGCGTTTTGGAGCCGTGGAACCGTGGTTAAGGGCCCTTCGGGCTCTTGGGTGATGGAAAACTCTATGGTGGAGAGGAGAGAGGCATCAAAATGGCTTAACCATGGCGTACGGGCATGCTTGACCCGGTGCCGGAGCCATAGGATGCACGGGATCCGGCCGTGCGGGCAGGCACGGTCGTGTGTGTGCAAATATGGAAGTTCTGGAGTCATGGAGCTGTGGTTAAGGGCCGTTCGGGCTCTCGGGTGATGACAAACATTGTGGTGGTGAGCCAGAGGCATCAAAACACCTTAACTATGGCATACGGTCGTGCTTGACCTAGTGCCGAGAGCTGTAGGACACGCAGGAACCGGGCCCGTGTGCGGTAGCATAGTCGTGTGTGCAAATATGGCGTTCTAGAGCTATGGAGCCATGGTTAAGGGCCATTCGGGTCCTCGAGCCGCAATAAATGCTGTGGTGGAGAGGCCGGAGGTGTCAAAACGCCTTAACCATGGCGCATGGGCGTGCTTGACTTGGTGCGAGGAGCCGTAGGACGCGGGGAACCGGCCGTGCGGCGGCAAAAAGTCGTGTGTGCAAATATGGCAATTCTGGAGCCGTGGAGCCGAGGTTAAGGGCCATTCAGGCTCTCGAGCTATGGCAAACACTATGGTAGAGAAGCCAGATGTGTCAAAATGCCTTAACCATGGCATACGGGCATGCTTGACTCTGTGCCAGGAGCCATAGGACGCGTTGGAACCGACCATGCGGCAGCAAGGTTGTGTGTGCAAATATGGCAGTTTTGCAGCCATGGAACCGTGGTTAAGGGCCCTTCAGGCTCTTGGGTGATGGAAAACTCTATGGTGGAGGAGAGAGGCATCAAAATGGCTTAACCATGGCATACGGGCATGCTTGACCCGGTGCCGGGAGCCATAGGATGCACAGGATCCGGCCGTGCGGCAGCACAGTCGTGTGTGCAAATATGGAAGTTCTGGAGTCATGGAGCTGTGGTTAAGGGCCGTTCGGGCTCTCGGGTGATGACAAACATTGTGGTGGTGAGCCCAGAGGCATCAAAACACCTTAACTATGGCATAGGGTCGTGCTTGACCTAGTGCCGAGAGCCGTAGGACACGCAGAACCGAGGCCAGTGCGGTAGCATAGTCGTGTGTGCAAATATGGCAGTTCTAGAGCCGTGGAGCCATGGTTAAGGGCCATTCGGGTCCTCGAGCCGCAATAAATGCTGTGGTGGAGAGGCCAGAGGTGTCAAAACGCCTTAACCATGGCGCATGGGCGTGCTTGACTTGGTGCGAGGAGCCGTAGGACGCGCAGGAACCGGCCGTGCGGCAGCAAAGTCGTGTGTGCAAATATGGTAGTTCTGGAGCCGTGGAGCCAAGGTTAAGGGCCATTCAGGCTTTCGAGCTATGGCAAACACTATGGTAGAGAAGCCAGATGTGTCAAAATGCCTTAACCATGGCATACGGGCATGCTTGACTCGTGCCGGAGCCATAGGACGCTGCTGAACCGACCATGCGGCAGCATGGTTGTGTGTGCAAATATGGCAGTTTTGGAGCCGTGGAACCGTGGTTAAGTGCCCTTCGGGCTCTTGGGTGATGGAAAACTCTATGGTGGAGAGGAGAGAGGCATCAAAATGGCTTAACCATGGCGTACGGGCATGCTTGACCCGGTGCCGGGAGCCATAGGATGCACAGGATCCGGCCGTGCGGCAGCACAATCGTGTGTGCAAATATGGAAGTTCTGGAGTCATGGAGCCGTGGTTAAGGGCCGTTCGGGCTCTTGGGTGATGACAAACATTGTGGTGGTGAGACCAGAGGCATCAAAACACCTTAACTATGGCATACGGTCATGCTTGACCTAGTGCCGAGAGCCGTAGGACACGCAGGAACCGGCTGTGCGGTAGCATAGTCGTGTGTGCAAATATGGCAGTTCTGGAGCCGTGGAGCCATGGTTAAGGGCCATTCGGGTCCTCGAGCCACAATAAATGCTGTGGTGGAGAGGCCGGAGGTGTCAAAACGCCTTAACCATGGCGCATGGGCGTGCTGCTGACTTGGTGCGAGGAGCCGTAGGACGCGCAGAACCGGCCGTGCGGCGAAAGTCGTGTGTGCAAATATGGCGCCTGGAGCCGTGGAGCCGAGGTTAAGGACCATTCGGCTCTCGAGCTATGGCAAACACTATGGTAGAGAAGCCGGATGTGTCAAAATGCCTTAACCATGGTGTACGGGCATGCTTGACTCTCTCGCCAGAGCCATAGGACGCGTTGGAACCGACCATGCGGCAGCATGGTTGTGTGTGCAAATATGGCAGTTTTGGAGCCGTGGAACCGTGGTTAAGGGCCCTTCGGGCTCTTGGGTGATGGAAAACTCTATGGTGGAGAGGAGAGAGGCATCAAAATGGCTTAACCATGGCGTACGGGCATGCTTGACCCGGTGCCGGAGCCATAGGATGCACAGATCCGCCGTGCGGCAAGCACCGTGTGTGCAAATATGGAAGTTCTGGAGTCATGGAGCTGTGGTTAAGGGCCATTCGGGCTCTCGGGTGATGACAAACATTGTGGTGGTGAGCCCAGAGGCATCAAAACACCTTAACTATGGCATACGGTCGTGCTTGACCTAGTGCCGAGAGCTGTAGGACACGAAGGAACCGGCTGTGCGGTAGCATAGTCGTGTGTGCAAATATGGCAGTCCTAGAGCTGTGGAGCCATGGTTAAGGGCCATTCGGGTCCTCGAGCCGCAATAAATGCTGTAGGACACGCAGGAACCGGCGGTGCGCTAGCATAGTCGTGTGTGCAAATATGGCAGTTCTAGAGCTGTGGAGCCATGGTTAAGGGCCATTCGGGTCCTCGAGCCGCAATAAATGCTGTGGTGGAGAGGCTAGAGGTGTCAAAATGCCTTAACCATTGTGCATGGGCGTGCTTGACTTGGTGCGAGGAGCCGTAGGACGCGCAGGAACCGGCCGTGCGGCAGCAAAGTCGTGTGTGCAAATATGGCAGTTCTGGAGCCGTGGAGCCGAGGTTAAGGGCCATTCAGGCTCTCGAGCTATGGCAAACACTATGGTAGAGAAGCCAGATGTGTCAAAATGCCTTAACCATGGCGTACGGGCATGCTTGACTCTGTGCCAGGAGCCATAGGACGCGTTGGAACCAACCATGCGGCGGCATGGTTGTGTGTGCAAATATGGCGGTTACGGAGCCGTGGAACCATGGTTAAGGGCCCTTCGGGCTCTTGGGTGATGGAAAACTCTATGGTGGAGAGGAGAGAGGCATCAAAATGGCTTAACCATGGCGTACGGGCATGCTTGACCCGGTGCCGGAGCCATAGGATGCACGGGATCCGGCCGTGCGGCGGCACGACGTGTGTGCAAATATGGAAGTTCGGGAGTCATGGAGCTGTGGTTAAGGGACGTTCGGGCTCTCGGGTGATGACAAACATTGTGGTGGTGAGGCCAGAGGCGTCAAAATACCTTAACCATAGCATACGGTCGTGCTTGACCTAGTGCCGAGAGCTGTAGGACACGCTGGAACCGGCTGTGCGGTAGCATAGCCGTGTGTGCAAATATGGCAGTTCTAGAGCTATGGAGCCATGGTTAAGGGCCATTCGGGTCCTCGAGCCACAATAAATGCTGTGGTGGAGAGGCCAGAGGTGTCAAAACGCCTTAACCATGGCGCATGGGCGTGCTTGACTTGGTGCGAGGAGCCGTAGGACGCGCAGGAACCGGCCGTGCGGCAAAGAAAGTCGTGTGTGCAAATATGGCGCTTCGGAGCCGTGGAGCCGAGGTTAAGGGCCATTCGGGCTCTCGAGCTATGGCAAACACTATGGTAGAGAAGCGATGTGTCAAAATGCCTTAACCATGGCGTACGGACATGCTTGACTCCGTGCCGGGAGCCATAGGACGCGTTGGAACCGACCATGCGGCAAATGGTTGTGTGTGCAAATATGGCAGTTTTGGAGCCGTGGAACCGTGGTTAAGGGCCCTTCGGGCTCTTGGGTGATGGAAAACTCTATGGTGGAGAGGAGAGAGGCATCAAAATGGCTTAACCATGGCGTACGGGCATGCTTGACCCGGTGCTTAGGGAGCCATAGGATGCACGGGGATCCGGCCGTGCGGGCAAAGACGTGTGTGCAAATATGGAAGTTACGAGTCATGGAGCTGTGGTTAAGGGCCGTTCGGGCTCTCGGGTGATGACAAACATTGTGGTGGTGAGGCCAGAGGTGTCAAAATACCTTAACCATAGCATACGGTCGTGCTTGACCTAGTGCCGAGAGCCGTAGGACACGCAGGAACCGGCCGTGCGGTAGCATAGTCGTGTGTGCAAATATGGCAGTTCTGGAGCCGTGGAGCCATGGTTAAGGGCCATTCGGGTCCTCGAGCCGCAATAAATGCTGTGGTGGAGAGGCCGAGGTGTCAAAACGCCTTAACCATGGCGCATGGGCGTGCTTGACTTGGTGCGAGGAGCCGTAGGACGCGCAGGAACCGGCCGTGCGGGGCAAGAAAGTCGTGTGTGCAAATATGGCGCTTCGGAGCCGTGGAGCCGAGGTTAAGGGCCATTCAGGCTCTCGAGCTTTGGCAAACACTATGGTAGAGAAGCCAGATGTGTCAAAATGCCTTAACCATGGCGTACGGGCATGCTTGACTCTGTGCCAGGAGCCATAGGACGCGTTGGAACCGACCATGCGGCAGCATGGTTGTGTGTGCAAATATGGCAGTTTTGGAGCCGTGGAACCGTGGTTAAGGGCCCTTCGGGCTCTTGGGTGATGGAAAACTCTATGGTGGAGAGGAGAGAGGCATCAAAATAGCTTAACCATGGCGTACGGGCATGCTTGACCCGGTGCCGGGAGCCATAGGATGCACAGGATCCGGCCGTGCGGCAGCACAGTTGTGTGTGCAAATATGGAAGTTCTGGAGTCATGGAGCTGTGCTTAAGGGCCGTTCGGGCTCTCGGGTGATGACAAACATTGTGGTGGTGAGGCCAGAGGCGTCAAAATACCTTAACCATAGCATACGGTCGTGCTTGACCTAGTGCCGAGAGCTGTAGGACACGTAGGAACCGGCTGTGCGGTAGCATAGTCGTGTGTGCAAATATGGCAGTTCTAGAGCTGTGGAGCCATGGTTAAGGGCCATTCGGGTCCTCGAGCCGCAATAAATGCTATGATGGAGAGGCCAGAGGTGTCAAAACACCTTAACCATGGCGCATGGGCGTGCTTGACTTGGTGCGAGGAGCCGTAGGACGCGCAGGAACCGGCCATGCGGCAGAAAAGTCGTGTGTGCAAATATGGCGCTTCGGAGCCGTGGAGCCGAGGTTAAGGGCCATTCGGCTCTCGAGCTATGGCAAACACTATGGTAGAGAAGCCGAGATGTGTCAAAATGCCTTAACCATGGCGTACGGGCATGCTTGACTCGTGCCGGGAGCCATAGGACGCGTTGGAACCGACCATGCGGCATGGTTGTGTGTGCAAATATGGCGTTTTGGAGCCGTGGAACCGTGGTTAAGGGCCCTTCGGGCTCTTGGGTGATGGAAAACTCTATGGTGGAGAGGAGAGAGGCATCAAAATGGCTTAACCATGGCGTACGGGCATGCTTGACCCTGTGCCGGGAGCCATAGGATGCACAGGATCTGGCCGTGTGGCAGCACAGTCGTGTGTGCAAATATGGAAGTTCTGGAGTCATGGAGCTGTGGTTAAGGGCCGTTCGGGCTCTCGGGTGATGACAACCATTGTGGTGGTGAGACTAAAGGTGTCAAAATACCTTAACCATAGCATACGGTCGTGCTTGACCTAGTGCCGAGAGCTGTAGGACACGCAGGAACCGGCTGTGCGGTAGCATAGTCGTGTGTGCAAATATGGCAGTTCTAGAGCTGTGGAGCCATGGTTAAGGGCCATTCGGGTCCTCAAGCCACAATAAATGCTGTGGTGGAGAGGCCAGAGGTGTCAAAATGCCTTAACCATGGCGCATGGGCGTGCTTGACTTGGTGCGAGGAGCCGTAGGACACGCGAGGAACCGCCGTGCGGCAAAGAAAGTCTTGTGTGCAAATATGGCGCTTCGGAGCCGTGGAGCCGAGGTTAAGGGCCATTCGGCTCTCGAGCTATGGCAAACACTATGGTAGAGAAGCCGATGTGTCAAAATGCCTTAACCATGGCGTACGGGCATGCTTGACTCGTGCCGGAGCCATAGGACGCGTTGGAACCGACCATGCGGCAAAGCATGGTTGTGTGTGCAAATATGGCGTTTTGGAGTCGTAGAACCGTGGTTAAGGGCCCTTAGGGCTCTTGGGTGATGGAAAACTCTATGGTCGAGAGGAGAGAGGCATCAAAATGGCTTAACCATGGTGTACGGGCATGCTTGACCCGGTGCGGGAGCCATAGGATGCACGGGGATCCGGGCGTGCGGCGCACGGACGTGTGTGCAAATATGGAAGTTACGAGTCATGGAGCTGTGGTTAAGGGCCGTTCGGGCTCTCGGGTGATGACAAACATTGTGGTGGTGAGGCCGGGCGTCAAAATACCTTAACCATAGCATACGGTCATGCTTGACCTAGTGCCGAGAGCTGTAGGACACGCAGAACCGGCTGTGCGGTAGCATAGTCGTGTGTGCAAATATGGCGGTTCTAGAGCCGTGGAGCCATGGTTAAGGGCCATTCGGGTCCTCGAGCCACAATAAATGCTGTGGTGGAGAGGCCGGGGTGTCAAAACGCCTTAACCATGGCGCATGGGCGTGCTTGACTTGGTGCGAGGAGCCGTAGGACGCGCAGGAACCGCCGTGCGGCGGCAAAGTCATGTGTGTGCAAATATGGCGCTTCGGGAGCCATGGAGCCGAGGTTAAGGGCCATTCGGGCTCTCGAGCTATGGCAAACACTATGGTAGAGAAGCCCGATGTGTCAAAATGCCTTAACCATGGCGTACGGGCATGCTTGACTCGTGCCGGAGCCATAGGACGCGTTGGAACCGACCATGCGGCAAAGATGGTTGTGTGTGCAAATATGGCAGTTTTGGAGCCATGGAACCGTGGTTAAGGGCCCTTCGGGCTCTTGGGTGATGGAAAACTCTATGGTGGAGAGGAGAGAGGCATCAAAATGGCTTAACCATGGCGTACGGGCATGCTTGACCCGGTGTCGGGAGCCATAGGATGCACAGGATCCGGCCGTGCGGCAGCAAAGTCGTGTGTGCAAATATGGCAGTTCTGGAGCCGTGGAGCCGTGGTTAAGGGCCGTTCGGGCTCTCGGGTGATGACAAACATTGTGGTGGTGAGCCCAGAGGCATCAAAACACCTTAACTATGGCATACGGTCGTGCTTGACCTAGTGCCGAGAGCTGTAGGACACGCAGAACCGGCCGTGCGGTAGCATAGTCGTGTGTGCAAATATGGCGTTCTAGAGCTGTGGAGCCATGGTTAAGGGCCATTCGGGTCCTCAAGCCGCAATAAATGCTGTGGTGGAGAGGCCGAGGTGTCAAAACGCCTTAACCATGGTGCATGGGCGTGCTTGACTTGGTGCGAGGAGCCGTAGGACGCGCAGGAACCGGCCGTGCGGCGGCAAAGTCGTGTGTGCAAATATGGCGCTTCGGAGCCGTGGAGCCGAGGTTAAGGGCCATTCGGGCTCTCGAGCTATGGCAAACACTATGGTAGAGAAGCCGAGATGTGTCAAAATGCCTTAACCATGGCGTACGGGCATGCTTGACTCGTGCCGGGAGCCATAGGACGCGTTGGAACCGACCATGCGGCGGCATGGTTGTGTGTGCAAATATGGCGGTTTTGAGCCGTGGAACCGTGGTTAAGGGCCCTTCGGGCTCTTGGGTGATGGAAAACTCTATGGTGGAGAGGAGAGAGGCATCAAAATGGCTTAACCATGGCGTACGGGCATGCTTGACCCGGTGCTTAGGGAGCCATAGGATGCACGGGATCCGGCCGTGCGGCAAAGGCACGCCGTGTGTGCAAATATGGCAGTTCTGGAGTCATGGAGCTGTGGTTAAGGGCCGTTCGGGCTCTCGGGTGATGACAAACATTGTGGTGGTGAGCCCAGAGGCATCAAAACACCTTAACTATGGCATACGGTCGTGCTTGACCTGGTGCCGAGAGCTGTAGGACACGCAGGAACCGGCCGTGCGGCAGCAAAGTCGTGTGTGCAAATATGGCAGTTCTAGAGCCGTGGAGCCAAGGTTAAGGGCCATTCGGGTCCTCGAGCCACAATAAATGCTGTGGTGGAGAGGCGGAGGTGTCAAAACGCCTTAACCATGGTGCATGGGCGTGCTTGACTTGGTGCGAGGAGCCGTAGGACGCGCAGGAACCGGCCGTGCGGCAACAAGTCGTGTGTGCAAATATGGCGCTTCGGGAGCCGTGGAGCCGAGGTTAAGGGCCATTCGGCTCTCGAGCTATGGCAAACACTATGGTAGAGAAGCCGGATGAGTCAAAATGCCTTAACCATGGCGTACGGGCATGCTTGACTCTATGCCGGGGAGCCATAGGACGCGTTGGAACCGACCATGCGGCAGCATGGTTGTGTGTGCAAATATGGCGTTTGGAGCCGTGGAACCGTGGTTAAGGGCCCTTCGGGCTCTTGGGTGATGGAAAACTCTATGGTGGAGAGGAGAGAGGCATCAAAATGGCTTAACCATGGCGTACGGGCATGCTTGACCCGGTGCGGGAGCCATAGGATGCACGGGATCCGGCCGTGCGGCGACAGCCGTCGTGTGTGCAAATATGGAAGTTACGAGTCATGGAGCTGTGGTTAAGGGCCGTTCGGGCTCTCGGGTGATGACAAACATTGTGGTGGTGAGCCCGGAGGCATCAAAACACCTTAACTATGGCATACGGTCGTGCTTGACCTAGTGCCGAGAGTCATGAGGACACGCAGAACCGGTAAGTGCGGTAGCATAGTCGTGTGTGCAAATATGGCAGTTCTAGAGCTGTGGAGCCATGGTTAAGGGCCATTCGGGTCCTCAAGCCGCAATAAATGCTGTGGTGGAGAGGCCAGAGGTGTCAAAACGCCTTAACCATGGTGCATGGGCGTGCTTGACTTGGTGCGAGGAGCCGTAGGACGCGCAGGAACCGGCCGTGCGGCAAAGAAAGTCGTGTGTGCAAATATGGCGGTTCTCTGAGCCGTGGAGCCGAGGTTAAGGGCCATTCGGGCTCTCGAGCTATGGCAAACACTATGGTAGAGAAGCCGGATGTGTCAAAATGCCTTAACCATGGCGTACGGGCATGCTTGACTCTCGTGCCGGGGAGCCATAGGACGCGTTGGAACCGACCATGCGGCAAAGCATGGTTGTGTGTGCAAATATGGCGGTTTTGGAGCCGTGGAACCGTGGTTAAGGGCCCTTCGGGCTCTTGGGTGATGGAAAACTCTATGGTGGAGAGGAGAGAGGCATCAAAATGGCTTAACCATGGCGTACGGGCATGCTTGACCCGGTGCGGGAGCCAAAGGATGCACGGGATCCGGCCGTGCGGCGGCACGGTCGTGTGTGCAAATATGGAAGTTACGAGTCATGGAGTTGTGGTTAAGGGCCGTTCGGGCTCTCGGGTGATGACAAACATTGTGGTGGTGAGGCCAGAGTCGTCAAAATACCTTAACCATAGCATACGGTCATGCTTGACCTAGTGCCGAGAGCCGTAGGACACGCAGGAACCGGCTGTGCGGTAGCATAGTCGTGTGTGCAAATATGGCAGTTCTAGAGCCGTGGAGCCATGGTTAAGGGCCATTCGGGTCCTCGAGCCGCAATAAATGCTGTGGTGGAGAGGCCAGAGGTGTCAAAACGCCTTAACCATGGCGCATGGGCGTGCTTGACTTGGTGCGAAGAGCCGTAGGACGCGCAGAACCGGCCGTGCGGCAAAGCAAAGTCGTGTGTGCAAATATGGCGTTCTAGAGCCGTGGAGCCGAGGTTAAGGGCCATTCGGGCTCTTGAGCTATGGCAAACACTATGGTAGAGAAGCCGAGAGGTGTCAAAATGCCTTAACCATGGCGTACGGGCATGCTTGACTCTGTGCCGGAGCCATAGGACGCGTTGGAACCGACCATGCGCGGATGGTTGTGTGTGCAAATATGGCAGTTTTGGAGCCGTGGAACCGTGGTTAAGGGCCCTTCGGGCTCTTGGGTGATGGAAAACTCTATGGTGGAGAGGAGAGAGGCATCAAAATGGCTTAACCATGGCGTACGGGCATGCTTGACCCGGTCTTAGGCCATAGGATGCACGAGGATCCGGCCGTGCGGCAAAGACAAATGTGTGTGCAAATATGGAAGTTCTGAGTCATGGAGCTGTGGTTAAGGGCCGTTCGGGCTCTCGGGTGATGACAAACATTGTGGTGGTGAGGCCGGGGCGTCAAAATACCTTAACCATAGCATACGGTCATGCTTGACCTAGTGCCGAGAGCCGTAGGACACGCCAGGAACCGGGCGTGCGGTAGCATAGTCGTGTGTGCAAATATGGCAGTTCTAGAGCTGTGGAGCCATGGTTAAGGGCCATTCGGGTCCTTGAGCCGCAATAAATGCTGTGGTGGAGAGGCCGAGGTGTCAAAACGCCTTAACCATGGCGCATGGGCGTGCTTGACTTGGTGCGAGGAGCCGTAGGACGCGCAGAACCGGCCGTGCAAAGAAGAAAGTCGTGTGTGCAAATATGGCGGTTCCTGGAGCCGTGGAGCCGAGGTTAAGGGCCATTCGGGCTCTCGAGCTATGGCAAACACTATGGTAGAGAAGCCGGATGTGTCAAAATGCCTTAACCATGGCGTACGGGCATGCTTGACTCGTGCCGGAGCCATAGGACGCGTTGGAACCGACCATGCGCGGCAAAGATGGTTGTGTGTGCAAATATGGCAGTTTTGGAGCCGTGGAACCGTGGTTAAGGGCCCTTCGGGCTCTTGGGTGATGGAAAACTCTATGGTGGAGAGGAGAGAGGCATCAAAATGGCTTAACCATGGCGTACGGACATGCTTGACCCGGTGCCGGGAGCCATAGGATGCACAGGATCCGGCCGTGCGGCAGCACAGTCGTGTGTGCAAATATGGAAGTTCTGGAGTCATGGAGCTGTGGTTAAGGGCCGTTCGGGCTCTCGGGTGATGACAAACATTGTGGTGGTGAGGCCAGAGGCGTCAAAATACCTTAACCATAGCATACGGTCATGCTTGACCTAGTGCCGAGAGCTGTAGGACACGCAGGAACCGGCTGTGCGGTAGCATAGTCGTGTGTGCAAATATGGCAGTTCTAGAGCTGTGGAGCCATGGTTAAGGGCCATTCGGGTCCTCGAGCCGCAATAAATGCTGTGGTGGAGAGGCCAGAGGTGTCAAAATGCCTTAACCATGGCGCATGGGCGTGCTTGACTTGGTGCGAAGAGCCGTAGGACGCGCAGGAACCGGCCGTGCGGCAGCAAAGTCGTGTGTGCAAATATGGCAGTTCTGGAGCCGTGGAGCTGAGGTTAAGGGCCATTCAGGCTCTTGAGCTATGGCAAACACTATGGTAGAGAAGCCAGAGGTGTCAAAATGCCTTAACCATGGCGTACGGGCATGCTTGACTCGTGCCGGGGAGCCATAGGACGCGTTGGAACCGACCATGCGGCGGATGGTTGTGTGTGCAAATATGGCGTTTTGGAGCCGTGGAACCGTGGTTAAGGGCCCTTCGGGCTCTTGGGTGATGGAAAACTCTATGGTGGAGAGGAGAGAGGCATCAAAATGGCTTAACCATGGCGTACGGGCATGCTTGACCCGGTGGGAGCCATAGGATGCACAGGATCCGGCCGTGCGGCAAAGACGTGTGTGCAAATATGGAAGTTCTGGAGTCATGGAGCTGTGGTTAAGGGCCGTTCGGGCTCTCGGGTGATGACAAACATTGTGGTGGTGAGGCCGAGGCATCAAAATACCTTAACCATAGCATACGGTCGTGCTTGACCTAGTGCCAAGAGCCGTAGGACACGCAGAACCGGGCGTGCGGTAGCATAGTCGTGTGTGCAAATATGGCGGTTCTAGAGCTGTGGAGCCATGGTTAAGGGCCATTTGGGTCCTCGAGCCACAATAAATGCTGTTGTGGAGAGGCCAGAGGTGTCAAAATGCCTTAACCATGGCGCATGGGCGTGCTTGACTTGGTGCGAGGAGCCGTAGGACGCGCAGAACCGCCGTGCGGCAGCAAAGTCGTGTGTGCAAATATGGCGCTTCGGAGCCGTGGAGCCGAGGTTAAGGGCCATTCGGGCTCTCGAGCTATGGCAAACACTATGGTAGAGAAGCTAGATGTGTCAAAATGCCTTAACCATGGCGTACGGGCATGCTTGACTTCCGTGCCGGGAGCCATAGGACGCGTTGGAACCGACCATGCGGCAGCATGGTTGTGTGTGCAAATATGGCAGTTTGGGAGCCGTGGAACCGTGGTTATGGGCCCTTCGGGCTCTTGGGTGATGGAAAACTCTATGGTGGAGAGGAGAGAGGCATCAAAATGGCCTAACCATGGCGTACGGGCATGCTTGACCCGGTGCCGGAGCCATAGGATGCACGGGATCCGGCCGTGCGGCAGACACGGTCGTGTGTGCAAATATGGAAGTTACTCGAGTCATGGAGCTGTGGTTAAGGGCCGTTCGGGCTCTTGGGTGATGACAAACATTGTGGTGGTGAGGCCGAGAGGTGTCAAAATACCTTAACCATAGCATACGGTCGTGCTTGACCTAGTGCCGAGAGCTGTAGGACACGCAGAACCGGGCTGTGCGGTAGCATAGTCGTGTGTGCAAATATGGCGCTTCTAGAGCTGTGGAGCCATGGTTAAGGGCCATTCGGGTCCTCGAGCCGCAATAAATGCTGTGGGTGGAGAGGCCGGAGGTGTCAAAACGCCTTAACCATGGCGCATGGGCGTGCTTGACTTGGTGCGAGGAGCCATAGGACGCACAGAACCGGCCGTGCGGCAAAGAAGTCGTGTGTGCAAATATGGCGGTTCCGAGCCGTGAGCGAGGTTAAGGGCCATTCGGCTCTCGAGCTATGGCAAACACTATGGTAGAGAAGCCATGTGTCAAAATGCCTTAACCATGGCGTACGGGCATGCTTGACTGCAGGCCGAGCCATAGGACGCATTGGAAACGACCATGCGGCGGCATGGTTGTGTGTGCAAATATGGCGTTTTGGAGCCGTGGAACCATGGTTAAGGGCCCTTCGGGCTCTTGGGTGATGGAAAACTCTATGGTGGAGAGGAGAGTGGCATCAAAATGGCTTAACCATGGCGTACGGGCATGCTTGACCCGGTGCGGAGCCATAGGATGCACAGGATCCTGGACGTGCGGCGACACGGTCGTGTGTGCAAATATGGAAGTTACGGAGTCATGGAGCTGGTTAAGGGCCGTTCGGGCTCTCGAGTGATGACAAACATTGTGGTGGTGAGGCCGGGCGTCAAAATACCTTAACCATAGCATACGGTCATGCTTGACCTAGTGCCGAGAGCCGTAGGACACGCAGAACCGGCCGTGCGGTAGCATAGTCGTGTGTGCAAATATGGCGGTTCTAGAGCTGTGGAGCCATGGTTAAGGGCCATTCGGGTCCTCGAGCCGCAATAAATGCTGTGGTGGAGAGGCCGGAGGTGTCAAAACGCCTTAACCATGGCGCATGGGCGTGCTTGACTTGGTGCGAGGAGCCGTAGGACGCGAGAACCGGCCGGCCGCGGCAGCAAAGTCGTGTGTGCAAATATGGCAGTTCCGGGAGCCGTGGAGCCGAGGTTAAGGGCCATTCGGGCTCTCGAGCTATGGCAAACACTATGGTAGAGAGCCGAGATGTGTCAAAATGCCTTAACCATGGCGTACGGGCATGCTTGACTGCGTGCCGGGAGCCATAGGACGCGTTGGAACCGACCATGCGGCAAAGCATGGTTGTGTGTGCAAATATGGCGGTTTTGGAGCCGTGGAACCGTGGTTAAGGGCCCTTCGGGCTCTTGGGTGATGGAAAACTCTATGGTGGAGAGGAGAGAGGCATCAAAATGGCTTAACCATGGCGTACGGGCATGCTTGACCCGGTGCGGAGCCATAGGATGCACGGGATCCGGCCGTGCGGCGGCACGTCGTGTGTGCAAATATGGAAGTTACGGAGTCATGGAGAGCCGTGGTTAAGGGCCGTTCGGGCTCTCGAGTGATGACAAACATTGTGGTGGTGAG
>JAENPR010000530.1:0-437837 GCA_018135685.1 Themeda triandra | reverse complement strand
GACAATTTTGCTAAATTCCGCGACAGCGCTACATGACCATCTCAGCCGGCGGAGGCAGGTTCGAGGTCAAACCCCAGGCCGACGACCGACGGCGACGACCCAGAGTAGCAGCTCCGCTCCTCCTCCTCTTCACCGGCACCAACGCCGTCCTCGGGTCCAGGAACAGGTACGGCTGCGCAGCCACCATCGCCGGGAAGAGCCCGAGGCCCAGGTCGAGCGACGCCGACGGAGCCGCCGCCGGCGCAGCGACCGCTACCGTCACTGCCAGCGGGTGCTCGTCGTCCCTGCACGACGACGAGGAGGACGAAGCCTCTTCCCGGCGCGGCTTCCGCTCGCGCTCGCAGTCGGCAGAACCGCGCACGACGCTGGGACGTCGGCGTCGGCGTCGGGAGAGGGATAGTTGGTGGTGGCGCGCGGCCCGCGGAGCCTGCGCGCGGCGGCGTCGTAGGCGCGCGCGGCCTGCTCGGGCGTGTCGAAGGTGCCCAGCCACACGCGCGCCTTCCGCGCCGGGTCGCGGATCTCCGCCGCGTACCGGCCCCACGGCCGCTTCCGCACCCGCGGAGCCTCGGCTGCCCTTGCTCCTGCTCCGACGACGCCGCGACCTCCTCGCTGCTCTTCTTGGGTGCCATGGACGACCGAGCTGTCTGTGCTCTGTAGCCGCGCGAGCTTGCTTGCCGCTGGGTTGGTTCTGCGTTCTACGTTCTCGCCAGCCTCTTTGCTTAGCTTGGCATTCGAGGTGGAGGCGGAGGTCGCGACGGCCGGAGTTTTGTAGTAGTAGCAAAGCGAGACTGAGCAGGTGCAAACGGCGGCGCCGGCGGGATGGCCCCACGCGGCAAGGGAGGCGAGGTCTGACTGTTGACTTGGCGGGGTCCCGTCCCGTGTCCGGCGGTTTCGGCCTCGCGTCCGTCGCGTCAGTTTCCTGGATGTTCCGTCCGCGTGGTGCCGTGGTATGCGTGTCGGTGCGTCCAGCGCGTGGACGAGCGTGTCCGCTGCGGCGCTGGCGGCCGGGCTGGCCTGGCTGTGAGACCCCGCCCTCGTGGCTCGCGTGGGGCGCACCGCGTTGTTGCCTGCCGAGTCGCGGCCGCCGGACGTCGCTGCCGCGTCTCGTGATCTTTTTCCCTGGCCTAATACTAGGTATTGTCCGTACGTTATTATTAGAGAAAAACCCGACGTGTTTCCTCTAATTAACTTGCTAGCTAAAATATGCAATCAAAAAAACTTGTTAGCTCAATAAGTTTATAGCAAGTTTGACTTTAGAGTACACTAGAGGTACTCTAATGGCAAAAGCAACAACGATCGTCTTGTTCGGCTCATGGTTGGTAAGCCTCCGCTAATGCTGTTTCGTTGTGAGAAAAAAAACAATGCATCATGATTGGTAAGCAGGCCTTATAAGTTTAAGTACTTATGACAAGCACTCTTATTGCTTTGATAACAGAGAGACTCGAGAGCAGCCTAGACAATTTCTTCAGACTATCGGATCATGGCTTACTACAACTCCACTGATCTTTCAGTCCGCCTCATTGGAACATCAAAAAGCTTATCGAAGCTACTTTCTTGCAAGGTATTAATTAAGGATTCCCAATTCAAGGTCGCAAAATCCAAGGGCAGTGACATAGCAACAGGCACTTAATTCTTTAAGCTCCGTCTCAACGGTATCATAAACACCAACCCATCGCTGCCCCTTCAATTTGGCACCTGCTACTGTATGCTGGGCCGGAGTTTTCTAAGCAACGGGCCGGAGATTTTCGTTTTTGACGACGAGCCCCGATCGCTGCGTCTCGGCCCATAGGCGTCAGATGACGTGTCCTGCTGAGGTTTGGCTGGACACTCTCACAGAGCTCTCTACACCAGCGTCGCCGCCGCCGCCGCCGCCTGCTGCGTCGCCGGCCAGCCTCGCGGCGCCATCCGACCTCGATTCCCCCTCCCCCACTCGCCCTCTTGATCCCGCCGCCGCCCAGCCGCCACTCCTCCCTCTCCCTCTCGGTACCAGACACATGGCGCCGCAGTCCCGTGTGCTGCCGCCGGCGCTGCGTCTCCTCCGCGGCTGCCGCGCCGCCTCGCGCGCCCCACTTCTCCACCCTCGTCTCGCCACCGTCCAGGGCCGTGGTCTGCGACGGCACGGCCTCGCCGGAGCGGGTGCTGCGGACGGTGGACGTGCCGCCGGCGGCGGTCGGCGCCCGCGACGTCACCGTCCGGATGCTGGCCGCGCCCATCAACCCCTCGGACGTCAACCGCGTCGAGGGCGTCTACCGTCCGCCCCCCGCTCCCCGCCGCCGTCGCGGTACGAGGGCGTCGGGCAGGTCCACGCCGTCGGCCCCGCCGTCGCCGCCCCGCTCGCCCCCGGCGATTGGGTCATCCCGTCCCCGCCGTCGTTCGGTCGGTAGTTGCAATTGCCTTGTCGGTTCGGGAGGGGATGATTGATATCTTCGACTCAGATTTCAACTGCTAGTGCTGTTTTATGCTCTTCGTTCAGGGACATGGCAGACGTACGTTGTCAGGATGAGAGCGTCTGGCACAAGGTCCGCAGCGACGTGCCCATGGAGTACGCTGCCACCATCACCGTCAACCTCGACCGCGCTCCAGGATGCTCCAAGACTTTGTAAAACTCAATCCTGGTGCTCTTTTTGCTTTCTTTTTGACCATGCTTTCATGTAGTTCCTTCCTTCCATTGACATTTGACACGTCTGTCCTAGAATTCTCATGCCAGTCATCTCGTGACCTCCAATATCTTCTGTCACCAGGTGATTCCATCGTCCAGAATGGCGCCACCAGCATTGTTGGCCAGTGTGTTATTCAGCTCGCCAAAGTACATGGAATCCACACCATCAACATTATAAGGGACAGGTACAGTACAGGTTTCCTTCTCAAAGTTGAGTGCCCCAAACAGGGGTCAAGGATTCAGTTGGTGTCTTGGCTTTCTACATGATTCATATGCCAATTCTCTCTCTTATTATTCACTTTTGAATTATTTACCTATCTTCTTATCCCACTGTTGTTCACTAGTAACCTGTAGTAGCTGAATTGATGCAGGCCTGGGTCAGAGGAAGCAAAAAACAAACTCAAACAACTTGGTGCAGATGAGGTGTTCACAGAATCTCAGCTAGACATGAAGAATGTCAAGAGCTTGCTGGTACTGCTCCACTACCTGCTTTTCCAAATTGCTGCTCAACCTTGACAGCTAGTATTTGCTTACGTGAGAATGGAAATTTAAAATCTTTGTGTGAGAACTGAAGAAATTTCTTGCCCAAATAGGAAGGCTGCGATCTGACATTGACAAATGCAGTTTAGACTAGAAACTAACACGTGGCATTGCTGTGCACATGCTTAGAGAGCTTGCCAGTTTGAGTTTCAGCCGAGGGCAGCGCTGTATTAGGAGTTTTCACTAGAATTGTTGGCAGCGATCCAGAGGCAGGGATCTAGTAGTGGGAAAATTTTTAAAAAAAGAGAATCAGGAGATTTTTTTAAAAAAAAAAAGGTTAGTTTCAGATAAACTTGAATATGAGTTTTTGTCCTACAAAACACTGTGTTCTCATGATATTCCTTTAGAAATAAGTGTCAAGAAAACTAACTTATGAAAAATAAAAAGAAACATAAACAGAGGTGTTTGAGATATAATTGAAGGGGCTGTTTGGACCCATGATTTTGTAGAACAAGTTTTAGCCCAACGTCCAGCTCGATGATGTCCGGACACTCTAACTAGCTTGGTTTTATCTGAAACAAAGTTCTTGATAACCCAGAAACTAGAAAAGCGAGTTTTAATAAAACGATTTTTTGTGGTTTTCAGCAAACTGGCTTATATTCGGTATCTCAATTGCTAACACCCAACAAATCTAGAAATCATTCTTCACCCATGGCGAATACCTCAGTTTGTATTTTTTTTTTGAAATTTTCCTGGCAGCAATGGCGTGCCGTGTGCATAAACTAACTATTGAACAAAGATTTAGATCGTGAAAGTGCTATCATCGCTGGTGGTGTGTTGCCTCCTCCACACCCAAACAAAGAAATATTTAAACATGAAGTGATGAACTCACCACAACCAGGAACTGTTTTTTTCTTCTAAAATTCCAAATAAAGCTTGTTTTTAATAAAACTAGCTTTTAATTAGGAGATCCAAACAGCCATGAAAAAATCAATTCACCCAAGTCTTCCTTTTAGATACCATTTTCAGAAAGCAATTATGCTCCCATAATTTCTGGCTCTCTGGCTCATACAACTGAATTCGCCATCAACCCAAATGTCATTTTCAGGACATCCACAGTGTGTGGTTGTTTCCATCCTCTTTGTTTGCATAACAAGAACAAACAAGCCGAACTCGATTGCTACCACTTTGTTGTTTGACACTGGAAGCAGGCCTGATTGCCAAAGTGGAGCTCATACCGTCAAATATTAATAAACTTTTTTTGTTGGGAAGAAATTAAATCAAGCTTATGGGGACAACCAAACAACGACATATGCATAAGGTGCTTGCTTAAGCTATTAAGTAATGGTACTTTACTATGAGTATTTCACAGAGACAAAGCTAGTTATGAAGAAATGAGTCAAAACATGCATATTGAACCAACAGATTTGGAGCCATAGGGCCGGTGCTGTCAGTTGCCAAGTGTATATGGTTTGTCAGATGACAAGCTGCAGTGTGAATTTGGGGTGAGCTAGATGTTAGCTAATTTGCAACTAACGATGAACTATTTGTGATTTCATCTTTATTTCTTTTTCATTCATGGTTTGTGCTATCTATAATGCATTAATCAAAGTAAACAATATTTGTGAACAAAGATATATGATACATAACTGCATGAATGAATTTACTAACATGTTTCTTTGTAGTGGATAAACATCAAAAGTTAGCATTGAGAATGCTCAAATATAGGGTAGTAGATGTATCTCTGTGTTTGAACTTTATAGCTCCCAGTGTCATAGGAATTTCAGGTAGAATTGCAATTGCCATTTTTCACAGATAAAAATGTCGATGTCACAAGATTTCAAACTACAGATTAACTATGTCTTAAGAAAATCAAAATGTTAGGTGAAAGCATTAGAGAAATCAGTTGAAATTAGATTCATGATAAAGGAGGCAATTGTCTTCCTATGATCTTTGATTCACATGCTACTAGTCTTCAAAGAATTTCGCCATAATTCAGACATCCAAGAAAGCAGTAAGCCAGTAACAGAGAAGTTACTGCATTATACTCTGCACTACCGAAATTCTGTATTAGGATTTAATGTTTTGTTTCCTGTGCCCATATATCTAGTTAATGTTTTGTTTCCTGTGTCCTTAGGGTGCTTTGCCGGAGCCTGCATTAGGATTTAACTGTGTTGGAGGAAATGCTGCTTCTCTAATACTCAAGCTTTTGAAGTAATGTTCTGAATTTGAAAAAAACCTGAATAATCCATTTTTTCCCCACTCATAGACATAACTTTTGTTCTGTAGGCAAGGAGGCACCATGGTGACATATGGTGGAATGTCCAAGAGACCTGTCACTGTCCCTACTTCATATTTCATTTTTAAGGTATGTATACACAAGACCTGCTTGTGAAACTTATGCATCCACAGTTTTGCTCTACTTATATTGTTAGGCCACTTCAAACATTTTAAATGCTTATTATAGCAAACTGCCTATTTTGTGTGAGCAATGTTACTCTCAGTAGATGACAATGCTAAGAAACTAGTGCTGAATTATGAGCACGTTAATACAAACTATTTGATAGATGGTTTCACCTTGTGTTCAAGGGACGGTGAGTTGCTACTGTTCATATGATATTGCCCCAGATGTCCAAAATTTACTTAACACAACGCAATATATGTTTTGAAAGGATCTTTCGCTACGAGGGTTCTGGCTCCAGAAGTGGCTGAACTCAGATAAAACAGAAGAGTGCAGAAGAATGATTGACTACCTCTTGGGCCTTGTTCACGAAGGCAAACTCAAATACGAGTATGTAATGTTAATGTTATTCTGTTGTTGAGTTGCTTTTAGATCTTGCTGATATGCTCTCATCTAGACATTGCCATATCTGTAAATGGGAAAAATTAAGGGTGTCCTTGGAAACATATTTATTTGTTTGCAGGATGGAGTCGATTTCTTTCAGCGAGTTCAACTTGGCTCTGGAGAAGGCCCTGGGCAAACATGGAAGCCAGCCAAAGCAAGTTATCAAGTTCTGAGACGAGGGGATCAGAGAGCATGCAACTGCCATTGATCATGATGAATCTAACAGTTAGCTATGTTAAGTGTCAGAGTGACTTGGAGTTGTAAATAAAATAAAGGCAGAGGTCTTTAATGGAATTGTGAAACCAAGCAGCTTAGCTATGTTTAAGCGCTGAGTTCATTTTGCAATGACAGCTAAGTGCTAGGTTAGTGAAGGATCAACTTGGTCGCGGTGGCTTGTTGTACACAAGTTGTGCGTGGAGTATTTTGCTTTCTGAGAAAATGCTAGTTTCGTGAGGCGGATGGTTAATACGAATTCAAGAGACTTGTTTATCTCACTGCTTTACGATGGCCATTGTGGGCGTCCACCTTCCTCCTCGCTGACTCGAATCAATCTCACTGCTTGACAAAGGCTACATCAGAGAGGTTGGAGTGGAGGTAGGGGATGGAGGACCTAGGACTAGGAGAACGTCGTCGCCCTGGAGGAAGCAAGGCCTCTTTTTCGGCTACTGCATTGATTGGTTCTTTCTTGCTTTGAGAGGAGAGAGATGGCGACCGCACCCCACTACTGCTGCTGAAGTCTCGGATTCTTAGACCGGTCGCTCCTCCTTGATTCACTACAATCCCACTTCTCAACCGCCCTTTCCCTTGTCTCATCACCATCTAAGCTTCGAATGAACATTCTATTCCGCTCCATTTATTTATTCACATGGTTCAAATCAACTGCTAATTACATGTACGGAGTACCCCTCCTCCCCTCTCATAGTCCCATTAGATCGATTATTCATCACAGCAAAATACAGAGAAGAAACACCAGCAACTGAATTGAAAGGGGCAGTTTCAGCGGCACACTAGTGGCATCGGATGCAGATTGATTCATATATATATGTACATCGACAACAGTTACTCTGCTATGTGACACTCTTTGTGCCCCACTGGCCAATGATGTCTAGGAACCATCAAGATAAATAACTATTGTTTGCAAATCCGTTTAAGAAAATGCAACTACCTAGTGCCTCCAGATACTAGAACAAAGTATCAGACCTCCTGATCGTCTTCGTTTCTACTCCAGCATCGTCTCATCAACACCATGCATGTCGCACATCACAACCTCGGTGCTTGTCGACGACGACAATGGCTTCCTGGGGGCACAAGGCTTGCCTGGCTTCAGGTGGTTGTGCTCACCACTGTACACAATCTCAGCGATCTGGCCATCTAGCGTCGTCTCCACCTTCCTCTTCACAGGGCAGCTGGGGTGAGTGCACTTGTAGTAGCTCCGTGGGAACTCGCTGCCTTTCACCTTCTTCTGCCCGTATTTCCTCCATTTGTACCCATCGAGCGACAAACGGCTGCGCACACTACTCCGCCTGGTAGCTTGGCATGCTGTCACATGGTTACAGCACGTGAAATGCTCTGCATTGACTTCCACCTCTTCAGATATGGTGTTCGATCCAGCTTCCTGCAAGTTAAGTTTAGCGCAGTTGGAACAAGATTTCATGATGATACCACAAAAAAGTTGTCGTTATCAAAACACATGAAGTGTCTTTCCAAAGCAGAGAACCAGTGTGAGACTTACTATTGTTGCTGCTATCTGTGGTTGAAGATTACCCGGTAGCAGTAGCGATGCCAACCGAGTGGCTTTTGGTCTGATTAGCTCAGTCTCCTCTGCGATGGTGATTGTTGGGGAACAAGTGGCGTTGAAATCTTGCAGAACCTTTGGGAAGGGCCTGAAACTGGAGAAAGGCCTGGAGGCCACAGGCTTCAGAATGACAACCTTCTCATGAGGTTGCATCTTCCCTTACCTGAAAACAGGGGACAATTTATGAATTTGTAATCATAGCAGTAGCTCATTTGCTTGTTTGTAGAGGGAGAGAGAGAGAGAGAAAAATAAAACAAATGCACAAGGGATTTATGGAACTTAAGAGAGTAGTAGACCAATACTTCATATACAAACTGAACTATTTTGTAGTGCAAATTGCAAACTCCCACAATAAATCAACCAAATTGTAGTAATCAGAGGAAGGCCATTCGCATAGGCAACGAACTGAGCAAGTAAAGAGAGCAATAGAACAGGAGGTTTCGCATAGGTGCTCACCTTCGTCCTCCACTCTGTTGCAACTATATAGACTGGTGGAAGCAATGCAATTACAAAGTCAAACAAGGTTGTTGAGCAGAGGACAAAGAGGGAGGCAGTCAGGGCACATGCATGTAAGACTGTTAGGTGTGGGCACAAAGCAGGGAAGTAGATGTATTCCGATGGTCAGCATTTAGTGATGGATCAGATTCTGAACCCATCCTCCACCTGCTGTCATCCTTGTTTGAGACAAACTCTGACCAACACAACAAATTTAGATGACAAAGCATGCAGTGGAAAACTAAAACTTTTATGCTAGATCATATTTACTAATAATTGGGGGTTAATAACAAAAACATTTTATTAATAAAGTATGCAAAGCTACTTTACTTGCTCGAGGACAGTTAAAACCCAAGCTGAAAAAGAAAATTAAATTTCTTATATGCAGTGAACAACCTTGCATTGATATGTTGAGATTGACAAATCACACATAAACAGATCTCGGTGTGATGATAATGATCATGCATCGTAAACATAAATAGCATGTTGTATAAGACAACTGACCAAACTCAAGGACCATAAAAATTTTCATAAATTCTGGTTGTTGTAAGAATTATTGTCTACATTCTCTGAGTGTTATCCACCTTTCCTTCATACCCAACATAATGCATAATAGGATCCATAAAGAACCATCAATTTTCCGGGAGAACAAAAACTAGTCACATTGCCCCAAAGGCTCCCCCCCCCCCCCCATTTTTTTTTTTTATGTTTGCTTGGAACCATAAAAAAAAAAAAGATGATTCTTGTTTCTGCAATATGATAATCATTAAGAGAGATATAAACCTAATATTTTAGGTAACCTTCAAAGACATCTAAAAGCATTAAGCATTCCTGCTCCCTTAAGTTTCGCTTTTGTTATAAAATTCCATCATTTTATTCTTCCAGAAGTGATTGGACCAATTTACAAATGAATCGGGGAAACATTAGAATGTTGATTTCTGCAATGCATAAACAAAAAGTCAGGAACAGTCACCACTTACCAGGTTACACTGAAGGGTAAAAACTTTCTTCATGTGACTTAGTTGGGTGTCCACTTCAAGTATTTGCATGCAAGTGCTGCTAATAACATACCTGCAAGCAACAGAAACTCCAGAATGTAAAACCATTCCATGCTATGTGCAGCTTGCAAAACAGGTGGCTAAACTTGGTACTAATGTAAACCATTCCATGCTATGCGCAGCTTGCAAAACATGGCTCTACTAAAGATCATTTCATGCTAGCACAGCAACCTTAAGATTTAAGATATCTATGATGGGACTTCAAATAACATAAATGTTCACAACAAAATACATTCTGAAATGCATCATTGAACTAAGACAAGTGAAAAAGCATTCAAATCTAAAGACTAGCGCTTGCCATCAATCAGGAGAAAGGGAATTTGTATCTTTCATATTTAGTCCTAAATTGCTTGCTAACAAATGTGTAACCTCTCCTTCTGAAATATTTGAGAACAATAGTATAAATGTTCTAGATGCCAGCATATGCGTCCTTTTGTGTTTCATGGGGGCATCAGAGACAAGGCTTAGCTTGAGTAACAGATATAGATTTGAAACAACTGATTAGCCAGCACATTTAGGGGCAAACCTGAAGGTGAAGCATGCAGTTGCTTAACTCAGTTATTGCAGCTACCTCATAGCAGGATTCCCACAATTTTCATTCTGTACCACCCAATCCTCCTCTTCAATGGATTCAAAGACACTTGCTCGCAGCTGAGATTAGTCATGCAGCCAGAAACATCGTGACGAAGCTAGTCAAAGTATGGGGATTTGATGGACACAAAGCAAGGAATATTACATATCTGCCTTCTGCATTGTAAGACTGTTTCAGTTCAACAAAGCACAGGTTTGGATAATTGAATTAACTACCATCATAAGCCTGCTTCAGTTCAACAAAGAGCACGGGTTTGGATTAACTACCATCATAAGCCTGTTTCAATTCAACAAAGAGCACAGTTTTGGATTAAATACGGTCATAAGCCTGTTTCAGTTCAACAAAGAGCACGAGTTTGGATTATCTACCATCATGCAGCACTTTGCAGTTCAAATCTGACCATCACATCAAAAAGATAAAAACCTGCAGTTTAAATTATTACAACGCATTTGATAATAAACCATGCCAACCGTGGTTCTAGAGCTGCTGAGATAAGAAAAATAGCAGAGAAGCTTAAACTACAATTGGACATAATAGATCTCAGGTAAAAGTAACAGATTCGAGATTACCTAGTTCAACACCAGCTGTTTCCTGGATGATATACTAAAACTTGCATATTTTGGAACATAATATCACAGTGAGTGAAATGTTTGAGTAAGAGGGACATGTGAAAGCACATGTAATGTAATTTAGCTCTCGAATTCTAAAATTCCAGTTAAGAAGTTTCAGGAAATCACGCATGAACTGCTCGACCAACCATTTTTTCTCTTATCAAACTCTCAAGTGTCATCCAAATTCCAAACACACAAAGAAATACATGATATGCACTGGCCTAGTAACCAAACTCCAAATGCATAGAACTTTCAGCACCAATCCAGCCAAAGCACCTGTAATGTAGTTCTCAAATCCTGAATTCCAGTGAGCAAAGTCCACAGGAAACTTTACTTAAACTGTTCAACCAAACCAACCACCAAACAATTGTCTGTTGTCAACTAACTTTTTTTTTGACAACTGTTGTCAACTAACTTTGAAATGTCATACAAACACATACACACACTTTACAAAAAAAATAGTACCTGCATCTGTAATGTAGTTCTCAAATACTGAATTTTCCAGTGAGCAAAGACCTTGATTAAGATGAAAGAAGATGCACTAGATTTGAGAAATCCCTACCAGTAACTAATCTAATGCCTATCATTCTAATGACCCTGGGTCAGTGTCGCCCTTGGATGTGGTGGAACCAGCCTTGGCCTTCTCTTGGATGAGAGTGTTGATTAGCTGCAGCAAGTCAGACCTCATGGCCTTGACGCTGCGGGCGTCCACCTCCCTCCTCACCGCCTGGAACCAATCGCATTCCCGTTGATCCTGGCCATTGTTCTTCCACCAGGCGCACAGAGCCTTGGCGATGGCCATGACATAGACACCGCAGTCATAGCCATTGGTCTGCCTTGGGGTGGGCCCCTCGATGAGTGGAATGATGCCCCTCTTGGAACTGCTGCCTAACAACAGGGGGCAGAGTGCGTCAGCGAGGCGAGCAGCGATGGGGAGGTTGGGTGCGCCAGGGAGGCTGTCATGGTGGACGAAGCGCGGCGAGGAGGGGCTAGTGGCATTGTCAAGGATGAGGAGGGTCCAGTGGGAACCGCCCTCAGCGATGGAGGCATCGGGGTTGTCATTGACAGGGAGCAGCACAAGGCGACGGGAGGCAAGGCGGAGTGGGTCAGCGATGGCGGCAACAGCAGCCGAGTCAGGGAGGTTGGAAAGAAGGTAGGGGATGGAGGGCGGCAGCAGGAGGATGTCGTCGTCCTGGAGGCCAGCGGAGAGGTGTGCAAAGTAGAAGGCGATGATGCGGTCGTTGATGAAGCACGGCCCGCGAAGGATTGCGAGGTCGGAGCGGATGAGCACCACATCACCGTGGCTCAGCACCCGTTCCTCTCCCTCCTTGCCCTTGGAGTTGGAACCAGAGTCCATCGCCGTCGCCACAACCGCTGCTTTCTGCTGTGCTGGCTGCTCGTGCCGGACGTGGAGACCGCAGTAGCCTGCCTGTGCATTTGCAAATTAGTTCTTGAGAAAATATACAAATCACTCTAAGGACCAAGTGTCTTGTAAGTAATTTGTGAATAGCTGTGGGGCTGATAATGAAACAGACTTCCATCAACAGCGCAGTAGTGATGAGGAAAACAGCTTTGTGCTAATTTGCATTTTCATCAGCATTATCCATGTGTTACTGAAAACTGACAACACAGATTTTACGTGACTGTACAACTCTGGTGTTACAGCTATGTATGCCTACAAACAATTCCCTCAATAATAATTCCAATGAGACCTATTTTTCATTCATTATCATTACCAAAGAGTTCCGCCTCATTCATGGTTACTCTTTTCTGCATAAATAAGTTTGTTCTAACGATAGAATCATTACCAAAGTTCCCTCAATGATATGTCTACCTTACCCACATTATCACATGCCTTCTGATTAATTGCTTACATGGGGTGTAGCTTAGTTGGACGTTAAGGAACATAGCTAAACTTTACTATACCAATATACATGGTAGATAAGAGTCTGTTGTAGGAGAGATTTCTATTTTTACTTGGTGCCCTGGTATCTGAAAAACCTAAGGTATGATGTATATGTACTGTGATGATGTACACAAAGACGACTATTTCTTTGGAAACCAGCAGAAAATGGTGATCTAGTGGAAACATATATGGAATTGGAATTGGAAATATTCGAGTAGTGGAGACTATACTACTACTACAGTTGAAATTGGAAATTGAAGTATTCGATTCTAGCAGCAGAGACTAGAGAGAAAGACCTCGAATTGGATGGAGCTGGATCAGCCTAGCAGAACGAATCTCCTGGATCCTAGCACTGAGACCGGACCGCCGGAACCCGGAGCACCAAGCGAGGAGCCGGGGGTGTTGCCGGGCGGCGCAAGGCAGCCGGGCCAGGGCCAGTTCGTTCCTCACGACTAAGCTCAGCCGCGACGGTGGCGCCGCCGCTGGACGAGCGGAGGCCGCGGCGCGTCGTACGGGCGGGGGCGGGGGCGGCGGCCGTGGGACACGCCCGGCGCGGTGGGGAAGAAAGTCTGAATGCGCAGAGGCAGAAGAAATGCTGAGGCTGCCATATGGACCCCACTAGACAGTTACTCATCCCAATCATGTAAACTCTGTGAAACTAAACACACAACTAGATTTAACCCAACTCACTAAACCAAACATAAAATGGATTCGCCCCATCCCAATAATCTGGGTGAGTAATCTAGAACCAAACACACGCAAAATAAGTTGGACCTTTATAGGTATCCATAAAGCGCCCACGCCGGTGCACTTCGATGACCGCGAGGACGACGACGGGCCGCCGCCCGGGTTCAGCATGTCGGGCGCGTACTGTGGGCCGGCGCGGCTGCGGGGGGTACGGAAACGGAGTGCTCCAGCCGGTTGACGTTGAGTCGGCCGTGGAGGCGCCGGGAGAGGCGACTCCGACCGGCAAGGACGATTCATTCACTGGGCGTCTCAAGGACTTCACCAAGCGTGTCTTCAAGAAGGCAGTCTCCCCCTCTTCCGGACCCGGTGGAAGACTCCAACTCGGCCAAGCCGCCCATGGAGGAGGAGCAGGCGCATCGCGGCAAACCCGCTCTCCAAGGTGCCGGTCTCCAAGAGAAGACCGGGATTCATTCAAGCGCACCCGACGGAAGAGGGGGAGCAGAAGCTGGATGAAATGTTCGAGAGAAGACCGGGAGACGCTCTAGCCATGTTGGAGCTCTTCCATGACGAGGAGCGTCAGAAGCGACCGCGGAGGAGCCGCGGGGGCCGCGCATAAGCGCCGACCATCCAGCACACCGTCGATCTATGGATTGATGCCGGAGTGCGAAAAATAGGATGTTAGTGCAAGAGTAATCCGCTATGTGTTTAATCTGGGGTAGCGGGGCGTGTTTTAAAATCTTGTATCCGCCCCAGAAAACCTTGTAAAACTTTCTTCTACTTAAATACAATGATGCGCAAATTTTTGCGTATTTGAGAAAAAAAGAAAAAAAGGTATCCATAAACCTAAAAAAATTAGTATATTTACGAGTGCGCAGCCTTGCATTCCTGCCTCAAATAGATTGATGAGGCATTTAGGGTTTTGCAGAAAAAAAAAAATCTCCATAGACATATGAGACTTGTTATTTGATAAAAATATGCTCATAATATACCTATCTTCCTTTTGTTTTAAGTCGGTTGATGGTGTTTTGAGTATGTAAAAGTATAACATTTTCATTGTTAGTGGCCATCAGACCCGATATAAGTAATGAATGACACTGGTCCTGTGATTAGATCTTTTTAACCATTAGCGATAAATTTTAAAAGTCACTTTGGGTTTGCACTTAGGGTTCTGCGGAAAAAAAATCTCCATAGACTATGGTGTAGGTTCAGCTTTAATTTGTCATGCAATTGGTTTGCACGAAGTTGGCGTTTGTGTGCGTGACCAAGCTTTTTGTTATAATAAAGGGGTCACTAGCACACTAGTAGCAATACTAGATAAGACGGGTAGCTTACTAAACAATGCCCGAGTAAAGCCTGCTCCATATACCCCCTCTGTCTAATTAAAAGTATCGTTTTAGACTTTTCATACTTCTCATTTGATCAATCATTTTATTCAAATTTTTTAAACAAATAATAAAATAAACAAGTCATCATTAAAGTATTTTAATTATAAAGTAAGCCATAAAAATAACATAAAATTTATATAAAAAATTATATAAAATAAATAGTCAAATAAGAAGTCTAAGTCTAAGATGACACTTTCAATGGAACGAAGGGAGTATGTCTTTAAAGATCGGTATCAATACTATTTAATTCATTAGTTTATTTTCTTTTTGTGGCATTCGACAACATAATAATTTGATGTTCTGTACTATACTGATTTTTTATGATGCATTTCGTAATGTTATTTTTTTACTATGGGCTAATAGCATTGTAATATTTTATAGAAACACTCCTGGCAATTTTGCTAGTAATCATCGTCACGAGACATACATATATGCACGGGTAGCCAGGGCCATAGGACACCTGTACTGACACAATGTGGCCAAGTAGCCAGCCACGCAATTATTATATGGTGATGGACCATGCATGCACACCCAAAGCACACGCACGTGCCATTACATGCATTCTATTTGCCCATTGTCGTGTCCTTGCTCTCATGCCGCTGCGTCGTCGTTGGCACACAGATCCAGGTAGGCGAAGAGCTGGTAGGGCGGTCTGTCAGCGGCGAGCCACTGGTCGGGGAAGAACTTGCGGACCGAGACGGACAGCTCCGTGGTGATCTGGATGATCTCCACCATGCTGGGTTTCCAATCGGGCTTGGCGCTGGACCCGTCGGACACCAGCAGCATCCTGCACGGCATGGCGGCCAGGCACGCGCGGCCGGCGCCGAAGATGTCCAGGTCGCCCGGCTCGAAGTAGTCGTAGCCGGAGCCCAGCCAGCCCCACGACTCCAGGTCCGCCACCTCCAGGACGCTGCGGCCGTCCGCGTTGCTCAGTGTCAGGGAGATCCGCGCGTCCGTGCCGGCACCCTCCACCGCCGCCGTCTTCACCACGAGCTCGTACAGGCATTTGGCGGCGGCGGCGGCGGTGGTGTTTGAGTCGTCGTGTAGTTCTTGTTGCAGCAGGTGTTGTGCATTGCCGGCAGCAACCAGCTGTGCGGTGGAGACATCGCTCGCCGTCGCGGCAGCAGAGACATCAGTGATGAGAGCGGCGAGGGTGATGAGGACACTAATGGGAAGCTTGGTGACAGCCGTTGGCTTGCGGCGGGTGATGAGCATCGTCATCAAAGGTCGTCGAAGGTGAGCTGATGAGTGAGTCTCTCAAGGATGGTGCTGAGCCGAGGATACGGTGTGTGCTTATATATAGCTGCAATGCGTGGCACGGACACACGGGTAGGCAAAATGTGTGGTGTGGCACGCGCACGATGAAAAACCAATCTTGCTTCAATTCTTGTCGTGTAGTGTTGTTGTGTCTTGATGCTATCTCATGCGTCGCCACTAATCTCGATCATGAGACAATTCCTAACCCTAGCTGGATCGACCAGACTCCCATATGTTAGCCACGTGAAATGGGCAGTTAGAACAAGCAGCCTCTACTGATGCATTTGTAGGGGATGCTGGATAACCAGCCACACCCCCTAGGCCCCTACTAATGCTTACACTACTACATATAGAAAGTTCATCACCGCAGGTTCCAAACCTTCCCCTCTCTAATTGTTTTGGCCTTCGTCGGCGAAAGTCGTTGCCTCGTTGGTGATAGCTGGCCTGGAATCATCATCGGATCGACGTACGATACAACATTGTTGTCGGTTGGTTCACCCTTGCGTCAGAGCATATAATCTGGCAGCAATTGGTCACGTACGCCCGGCAGTGATGACGGAGACAACAATGTCTCTTCGAGACGTACCATCCGGCAGCGATGAACAAGACATCAATGTCGTCAGTGTGGGTTATGATCCAACTTTGATGAAGGCACCAGCACAGCTAGTCACCGTTCGATCTAGCGGTGTTAATAGATGCGGCGGTGTTCATAGAATCGCTTCAAGCAAGATGATCTGCATAGTTGTGATTGTTTATCATATGTTACTATATACTCCCTTTGTCTAGGAAAAAATATAACTATAGGTTATGTACCGGAAAAAGTAGTTCATGTGTGGCCAAGTTAGTAGTTAATAATATTTATATTTCTAGCTCCAGATCAATTTATTATGAAAATATATTTTGTAATTAATCGAATAATGTTTATTTGATGTGGTAAATCTTAAACTCATATAAAGTTAATGTCCACTACCTATTTCTCTAGCATCTCCTTAAGCCATGTCATCCACTTCCTTGAAGCCATTAAATATCACTTTGTCTCAAATATAATGTGAACAAGATTGATTAAGAAGTACTTCAAACGTTGCCACCCTCACGTGCTCAACATTGGCATTCACAAGCACTTAATAAACCACTCCTATGATGGGTTGGGCGTCGACCATGCAAAACATGCATGCAAGAACCATGAGGTTACAACTGATTCTTCTTTTTTTATACAATATATAAAATACAATATAGTAAAATTGATGTATATAACTGATTTATTTTTAAGAGAATCCCATAGCAACACGCGGGGTATTCTCCTAGTATTGATATTTTTTAGTCTATATTCAGCCATACTTATAAGATAGTAAAACGTGAATTGCATGTTTTTCTGGACGTTCACTCAGCTATTCTTCCAATCGTTCAAATAATTGGTTGACATCATGAAAGCTATATTAAGTGTCAACCTTTTTAGTTCTGAGTTCAAACAACTATGCTGTCAAATCTCGCACAATCGAACCTTCGCTTTGTGATTAAAAAAAAAAATCAACTTGTGCTTTCGAGGCGTAGAATCTGGTTTTAAACTTTAAAGTGCCCATTGTGTGATCGTTGCCACAATCACTTTCTGTGGATGTGCAGTCGGTCTCCCGTGATGGTTGAGTTGGCAATCCAATTCGGCGTCACATCTTTGGATGCAAAAGAACGGAGACGTGCAGGAACGAGACCACAAGACCAATCTGGTGGATCAGAGAGAAGTGAATCGGCAGCTGACAGTGACAAATGCAGTGGAGTTGAACTTGAGGATGAAGATGCAACTGCTGAAGGAGGTGAGATCAAATGTGGAGTTGTACTTGTTCAGACTCCTGTCTTCTTAATGCAATGCATGCCTAGGCATGTTCTAGAGAAAAATATCATGTCCGTTCCTGTATTTTATTGGACATGTCGAATAAATCTTGGTGGCAATAGCATGCATCAAAACTATAAATTCATCGTACTAAATGAGACTCGATGTTTATAATTGTGCACATTAAAACATAACTGTTCATGATTGGTGAGAAGTCGTAACATTCATGATTTGATTGGCTACAAACAAAATATCATGAAAATCATGCTTGAAGTATTGCATTTTTTAATAGTACAACATATGTCCAGACTTAAATTATCGTAACCTTTTTTTCTTCTACTGTTGCAACGCACATGGATGATCATAGTAGGTACAAAAGGTTCAACTTCATATTGCTCCACATAACCATAACTGCCAGGAATTATAGCAAAACCATGAAATTTTATAAAAGGTTCAGTCTTGATGGTGTAGCATAACTATTTCTCTTAAATAACAGACACTTAACATACACAAGACCCAAGCCAACATGCTACAGCTTATGCAACCTTTCCCTTCCCGTTGGAGTCATCACTCACTTGAGAGGATGTTGGCTGGTTGATACTTGCTTTGGCGTTCGCTAGGAAGGTGGGATCTGGCTGTGGCTCCTGGTGTGGAGTCTCCTTCATCGCCATGAATACGTAAAAGCCGATCACCAGATTAACTGATATGACAGCCAGGAACCCGCTGGCAAGTGTCTGAGCTGAGGATGACATCTGACTCACACCTGAAAAATAAGAAAAAAATATCAGTACCAAATAAAATTCATGTACTCCATCTGAACATAGTAGATCTGAGTGTACCATGCAGTGATGAGAACAGGAACAACAGCCAAACCTGGAAACACCTGGTAGTAGAACCCACACACGATCGCAGCTGGGGCTATCCACATCATAATGGATGCAACCGCGAACTTTGTGATCACTCCTGACATCAGTTCTCCTGATGGGGATGCTGAAACCAACATACAGATATCTGCAGTTCAGCTAGAGTGCAAAAAATAGAGTAAACGGCTTTTAGCACACACATGCACACACAAAAAGCAAGCAACTCAGTAAAGTGTATGGATGGATTGGAGCGTACATCTCAGCCAGAAAGATTTGGACTAGATCATTCATAGCAAAGAAGGAATCTCAAGAAACAGTCTAGAGAATTTCTTAACAACACTACGAGCATAAAATTCTATGACATGCAATCCATATTTATTAAAACCAGTTAAACCCAAAGGATGCCCAATATTTTTGTTTTCGAACAAGAACATTACATACCACAGTCTAGTTTCTATTCATAGTGGCACTTAATCAAGAGCCTTTACAAATTATATGGTTTTTCCTATACTCTTAATTCTCTTAGCACCACCTTAACAGAATTTTATGTCAAGTGCCAACTTAGACCTACTTCCATTCATCATTAAGAAAACGCTCCAAGCAAATCAGATATTTGTAAATAACAGCTCCAAAGGCATTTGCGTTTGATAGTACAGCTGCAAACGCCACATAGTCACAATGGTCAACAGAATTATAGACAATGAACATAAAGTCGTACCAGTTTACAAACAATAAACATAATGCTCCATGGATTCAAAAGAATCTTAATGACTTAGTCATGTAAATTTGTTATTCTAAAAAGCTAAGAAAAATTAGGTTTCTTCTCAAAAGTTGTTTGATGAAACTCATAAAGACCGCGGATAAACTAAATCAAGGAATGAAGCTAACAAACAATATATAAATATTTTACATACATGGTACACCCATGAGGCCATGACCACATGCATGACACAACACATGTAGGTGGCTCACTCCAATACAACTCTGAATATTATTACTGTGCCAGAAAAAAAGCATGGGAATAGTAGAAAATAGTTGCAAAGAGATGTCAGATTGACAGAGCATATTTAGATTCATACTTGCAAAGTTGAAATAAAAAAAGAAAGGAGAGATAACACTTGGTCACACTATCCCCTGATGTTTCCCTGCTGCAAGGATATATGAAAAAAGAAAAGCTAAGTTGAGAGCTTGAGACTTCAATTCTTCAAAGCTGGACAAATCTGCAAGGGTCATTGTTTGGTCTGCTTCAAAGGATAGGAAAGATTCGACACAAGCTCAAGCTGGCTTATAACTGCCCATCACTTACAAGCTTAATGCTTAAATACCTTTTCGAAACATTCTGAATGTGTTGAGTCACTTGAAGGTGGCATAGTTTGTTCCCTTACTTTAGTTTGTAGGCCAAGGTGAGAAAACTTTTGAGAAATGCAGCACTTGTAGGCTACTAAGGAAACTAAAGCTTAGATTTTTTTTTTTTTCAATCAAGTTCCAAGGAAGAAATATCCATTTTTTTTAGCGCAGCCTGAACTAAACCATACTATATATAATTGATCAGATGAGATTCTTTTTTTTTTCCAAACATCCTGGCTAATGTTCCATGGAACCAAAAAAATCTGAATAACTAAACTGTGAGTTGGGAGATTCAGTTTTCTAACAGTATTGGACAACACTTGTTAGCAACAATTCAAGATCTGTAAAAAGTTTAAATGAGGATAGAAAGGGATAAAAAGTTTCCTCTTTGGTTGGTTTAAATGAGGCTAGAAAGGCATATAGCAGAACAGAAGTGTACTTCACCTATAACACTATATGTCTGTCTATAACACTATCCGCCGTCAAAGCAATCTATCTACAAATCTAAGCTCGGAAACACCGGACTAATCAAGCGAGAGCAAGGAGGAGGAGGGGGTGAGGTCATCACCAGAACTGTACCTGCGGCCGAAGCTTGGACTAGTACTGCCGCTGTGGCCCTCGAACTTGCCGCCGCCGCCGCCGCCGGTGGACCGTGAGCTCGGTCGTCCGCGAGGCAGCGCGACTTGTCGCCGCCGGAGCAAGGGCAGGGCGACCTAGAGACCTTGCCGAGTCTGCTGCTGGACCGTGCGCGCTCGGTCCGCAGGAACTCGCGGCAGGCGCACGCCCCGGGAAGGCCTGCGGCAACTCGAGGCGGAGGAGGGAGGGGAGGCGGCGGCGGCGCTACGGAGGAAGCGGTGGGGAAGCTGCGGAGTGCGGGGAGTCGGCGGTGCGGTGGACGGGGAAGGAGGAGAGGAGACGAAGAAGAGATGCTGCTGCTACGTCTCGATTCGAATGGGCCAAAAGTGAACTTTTGGGCTATAGCCCGCTCATTCATGGAGGCCTGCCTAACCAAACCACCGAGCTGCAGCATCACGTCCAGCATTTGGCTGAGCTCAGGTGTTTCTCAAAAAATTTGGCTGAGCTGAGGTCATATTTCTTCTCTTCCTCGACTCCACTGACCTCTTCCACGTCTCATAAGACCATGTTATAGCACACAATGAGATTACGAACATTAACAATTGCATTACATGGTCTCACACTAAAATGAAACAAGTCTTACAAGAATTAAAAACACATGTCCTCAAGCACACCCACAGGCATAAAGGTTTACATGTGAGAATCACAGTGGTAGAGTGATACAGTGAAAGGTACATGATAAGATTTTCTCCTCCCCATTGGCAATACCAGAAGAAAGAAGCAAACAAATGAATCACTCGATGTCGTCGTCATCGTCGTCGCATTCTTCATGACCATTTTCTAACTCTTCGGTTTCCTCTTTAGTTTCCTTATCATCGCCAAGCTCTTCACCCTGCTCAATCCAAAATCTTGTGTCATATCCTGCAAGGGCAGGGACAGAGGCAGCGGTGCCAACCTCATAAGGTGCAAAGGGGTCCTCAAACCTAGATCACTCTCCTCTACCTCCAAACCATCCGGAGAGAAAGGAGGCTCAATGTTGAAATGGCGCCAAACTGCTTTGAGTCGTTGATTGAGTCCAAATCCACTTTGGATAGATCCTTGGCCAGCTGACAATAGCCTTACCCGCACCGTTGCCCATGTTGAGGAATAGAGAGAATGGATTTTTGATTCACCCTCTTGCCCTCAACCCCTTATGATGGCCCGAAGTGATAATGGAGAGACGCACTAGACTATGTGTTGGCTATGTTGTATGTGTGCGGTAGAGCTTGATTATACTAGAGGCATCATGTATTTGGGGTGCCATAATTGAACAAAGATTACACTTAGTCCATGCGCGAAACACGAAAAACCAAAAATGATTTGCCGCCAATACTGAAGCTAACCGCTCATCCGATACCAAAAACCGGAAAGTTTTGCTTTCATTTCTGTCGGTACTAGTAAATTACGACAACGCCCCCTTGAGTCTCGTCACACACCAAACAGCACTGCCTGCCCTTTTCCCCAACAAACACTCTGTCAAGAAAAAAAAACCCGAAAAAACCCAAACCCTACCCCATCTCCGCGCGGCGCCGCCGGCGAGAACAGCGGCGGCGGCGGCGGAAATGGAGGAGGAGGGGTCCTGGAGGTGCGGTGCGCGGGGTGCGGAGACACGCTGGAGGTGGAGCGCGGCCTGACGGAGTTCGCCTGCCCCGGCTGCGCCACGCCGCAGGCGCTCCCGCCGGAGCTCATGCCTCCGCCGCCACCGCCGCCGCGCCCGCGCCGCGCGCTTCCCTCGGCCTCTCCGCCGCGCCCGCGCCCGCGCGGGTCCGTGCGGTGGGTGCGGCGCCGTGCTGGCCGTGCCCCGGGGCGCCCGCCGCCTCCTCGCGTGCCCGCTCTGCGGCGCCGAGATTGACGTCGACGGCCGCGACCGCTTCAGCGGTGTCCAGGTCGTTTCGCCGCCGGGAACTGTCGTGCTCGCGCCCACGTCCTCTCGGCTGCCCGAGGTACGCTGCTCGAGCCGGTCGTGCTGCACCTTTCAAGGATTGGAATGGATGCAAAATTCTGAAATGCATTTCAGCCTCATAATAATATTTCCCAGTTACAGAATAGTAATCTTTGCTCTAATAGCAGCAAATGTGCTCTAATTAAAAGACTGCGTTTCACATCTGCGGAATTTCTTGAGACCTCTATCTATATTGGGACGACTGTTGCCATTCTGTAGACGACTTGGATGTGATTGCATCAATTTCACCCTTCATTCGTAATATGTTCTATCTGTCTGCAAGTCCCTACCTAGGTACTCAATGGTTCGGTTTAATTTGTGCTTGCTGCTAACCTTAGCATGATAGTTCCTAACGTTTCATCCACTTTGCTAGATAGATAGTAAAAATCAGAAAATGCTGGTTTCATTCTCCACCTAGCCATGAATTTGTAGTTTCCACTGCTTTAAGAATGCCACAGTATCTGCATAAGAGCATAAGTGTTTCCTCTGTTGGAAAATCCATCCGCCACAGGTAATCCTTGTTACGTGAATCACCCGCGAACAGGTTGAGCCCTGTGCTGTTTCGCGTTCTATTGCACTTCTAGTGAGTGAACGGTTGGGAGGTAGTCCAAAGCTTGGGCCGTCAGGATGCTCCATAAAGGAATTATCTTTTTGCTTCTCTTCCCAAACTATTGATTAAGTATGAACTAAGGTTGATTTGAAGGATACATTTAGTAATTCAATTGATTCTTTGTGCCACATGAATAGACTTACTACTAATAATGATTCGACAATTAACTTATTAAATTTTTTTAGTGCAATATCTCTTTGTGTGAAGTACAAATTATTGGAGGAGTACATAATCCTAGGGTTCTCCTGGAATCTTCTTCCTTGTTTCCAATCCCATATCCTATATGCACTAGTGTCGAATTGCCTTTATTGATTGTTAAAAAACACCTGTAGAGTGGTGTTGTGTGGGGTGGGGTTGGGGGGGGGGGGGGGGTGGGGGAGGGACAGGACCGGCCATTTTGCTAAGAAGAATTTCTCATGCAGGTCTAGAAAACTCCCGAACCCCTACCCCATCCATAAACAACGGCACCGTAGCCCATGTGAGAACAACCATGACCTTGGGTTGGAACTTAGACCTGTGCCTGAAATTCGCTCCAATGGGGAGTTGAACCCAGGAGTGCTACTAGAGACACCTAATCAACTTACTAGAGGCCCATTCACACTTTTATTGATTGTTTTTTTCTGAAGTTGCTTCTTGACCTTGAAATAGTTTTGTTCATTCTTTTGAGGCATCTCAATGAGTGGGGTGTTGTATTTTTGTTACATCTATCTTGGCTAGTAACATTTATTCTCTCGACTTGCATTGTTGTGGAGTATGTGCAGGAAGAGACCATGAGCCGGGCAATTCATGTAGGACAAGTGCAAGTAGGAAGCCACAATATTCATAGAGGGGAGTCACCCATTAGGTTAGTCAATGGAACTGTTGAAGGGGGTGATTTTAGGAAGAAATCTAGGCCTTCAACTGTTCCCAGATCTGTTTGTGTAGACAATGTAACAGTGGAACATTCTAGAGAGGAGGCACATGGAGAGAATGAAAGTGGCTCCATTAGAAGAATCGGAATCCAAAAGGCATATGCCAATTCAGGTATTGCGGAGCAGGACATAGTAGAGCCCCCAATTCAAACTGTTTGTGCTGAACCGGTGGAAGTCCAGTCGTGTGGTAACACTACTGGATGGAATCTGAACAGGAGAAAGAGTAGCAAAACTACTGCCGAGAATCAAAATGGGAAAAAAGGGAATTTGAGTTCTTCAAGAGAACATCTTTCATACAGTAAGCATGTGCAGCCACAAGGTAAGAGAGACATGGATCCTATTCAGCAGATAGCTTCTTCTCCAGATGAAAATCAGTTTGATTCTTCAGATATTGACAGAATCATCACCAAGCTGTGCCCCATTGCCTTGCCTGAGAAGCAGGTATCGCAGGCAAGCTCAGCTGACTTGAACATTGATGTAACTTTGCCACCTGTCTCCACCAATCATTGTATATCTCAAAGTGACTGCCTCCCACACAGACAGCACCAAGCTGTGGCTACAGGTTCTCTTGCTAACCAGGGTTTCGGTTCAGTGCATGCGCATGAAATATCTGATGAATGTTTAAATGGCATAGTTCCTTCTGATAAAAGTAGCAAAGAAAAGCAGAATCCACTGGCTGATATTCTGCACAGGCAATATGTGCAAGAATACCCCAGCCATGACAGTCAGTCAGAGGAGGCGCAAGTTGGGTCTAACCACAACAAATATTCGGGGCATTACAACAGTGCAGCAAAGGGGTCTAGGAATTTGTTAACTAAGGGGGTTTATTTTGCGGAACAACACCACACTAGTACCAACCAGAGAGTAGACGCTACTACTTCTACACCTGTGCCAACTACCACTCCCTTGCCTATTGCAACTCCACCTTCTGTTGTCTCAAGTTTGTATCCACTCTGAACCTCAACTCTCTAGATATTTCTCTATTGCCATTTTCCTTTACCTAGCACTGTTGTATGTTCTCTGGTCATGCAGGACCACCAGTTCAGCGATCACCACCCCATTACAAATCATTAGAAGCTCACCATTCCCAGGTATACTCCTCTCCATTATTTTTTCACTTCAAGTATTCGTCACTGCCTTACTGAATACAATGGAATCAGTGGAAATGCGTCATTATTATCAATGGAATTTCTATTAAAAAGAAGTATCTACATTCTGCAAATATGCATTTTTGGTGACTACTTCAGTACGCGCAGGGTGCACAATCTGCTGGCATAGGATCTATAAACAGACCACCCAGAAAGCGCGGGGGACGTGGCCCAACAAAACTCATCGAACCACGTAGGGAAGCATACAGGCCTGTGCTAACTCCAAATAACATTGAGTATGTCTTGTCAGTTATTTTTATATAAATATGCATATCACCAGATGCTGGGGATGACTTGTACTTTATAATCTTACATACATGATATATTGAGTTTTTATATTCAGCGGCACCTGGGATGTAGAACCTCCTTGTTCCAAGGTGGCCTACACCATCTCTACGCTTCTCAAGCAGTGGCACCCAGGATCAACCTACGTGCCAGCTAATCAACTCGCAAATGAAGTGCACCACGACGAATTGATTCTCCATTGGCACCAGTATCATTCAGATACAAGGGCTATTATTCTGGATGAATTCCTTGTAAGATTCATAAGTCAATAGCGTATTTCTAAATTCATCAGGTGTGACCGAACACCATTCTATTGTATTACTGCAGCAACGCTACAAATGGGGCCCTGGGCAAGAAGCAGAGTGTCTGAAGTTATTTGAACGCAAAGTAGTCAGACATTTCCATTCAATCCTGAGTGATGAGAAGCGAAAGGCTAGGAAGAAATTGGTTGCATCAAGGAAATCTAAGGAAGCGTTGGATGCTTCCAGGTCCAAAAAGACAAATTTGTCTGGGAAAGAGTTGAAGCAGCAGCACAGAAATCCAGCTTCAGCGGGGAGTGAGGATGATGACCCGTTGCAGTGGAAGCCTTTCCCCCTGAATGGATGCAACCAAAGTGGTGGGAAATGCTATGCGAGCACTGGGCATCGAAGAAGTCCTGCAAGTCTCGGCCCAAAAGAGGAAAAACAGATACACAGGGAGTTCTGCCCACCACACGGCAGGCTCGCGGAGCATAGCCATGCACCGAAAACTTATGGTGAGACTGAAATTATTGGCTGATTCACACTATTAGTCACAGGTTTCATGATTCTTATTTAACTAATGCAGATAATAGAAAATGGTGGGAAGCCAGTATCAGATATTGAAGTATTCAACAAGACCCACAAACATGATGGTGGTAAGGGAGAATTTGTCAACGAGAAAGCTAAGAAAACTGTGGTACGTACTTGATGGCATGCACCTTGTCAATTAATAATTTCATCTCCATATCAACTTCTCCCTCTGTCTGAAATTAGTATTTTGTTTGTCTGAACAAGATTTTGATTGACAATTACTATACTAGTATGTCATTTACGTGGTACAGTATCATAACCGTAAGTATTTTTCAATGCGAATCTAATGATGTCAATTTTGTATTTCAGAAATCATGTACAAATAAAGAAATTGTTGGTCAAAAGTTTGTCTTAATGAGTCAAAATAGTCCTAATTCAAATGGAGGAGTATCTTAGAAATTAATTTGATTTTGTTACCTAAAAGATCATTTGTGTTTGCACATCACTATATTTTCAGGAGCGCATCAAACGTCATTTGGAGGCAGGTGATACTGAAATAGATCTCAATCTTGTATGGGCACAACAGGCGACGGGGTTGGAAACGAGGGAGGTACTATAAACTCCACGGCATCATTGACAAAGCCCGAATTGGTGCCATGGCAAAATCCACCCCAGCTTCTGTGGATCAAGTAACAAAGAAAGAGATGTTCACACAGGACCAGGTGCAGGAGATGATTAGTCAGGCAACGCAACAATTAAATGAAGCATGGGAGATGAGATTTCAGTCCTTGGAGCAAAGGATGGTTGGCACGGTGTGCTTGGAAGCTCCTCAGGTGCGCACATGACTGAGATCAAAATTGATTCCTTATTTTTTTCCCTAAAAATGATTTCTTATCCAAAGGAAGCTTAATATGTTCGTATTTGCATGTTCATCTGCAGCAGAATCCATTGCCTTGTGTCGTCCAACCAGTGGCCAACGACCAGGCATCACACCAGGTAAATAGCATTTTTTTCCCCAAAAATGATTTCTTATCCGAACGAAGATTAAGATTTTCGTGTTGGCATGTTCATCTGTAGGCTGTGCAGCAGAATCCATTGCCTTGTGCTGTCCAACCAGTGGCCGAGGACCAGGCATCACACCAGGTAAATTGCATTTTGGTGATGTACTCGGTTGCATTAGGTGGTACTGTTGGTTCTCTAGATAAACAAGTCACTGCTACATTACTCTCGTGCGAAAGAACAGTTTATTTGGTTGGAAGCGGGATTCCAAGCTCTGTCGCCGTTCTTGGCGCAAGGAGTTACCTAGTCCTTCAGTTCCTTCTTCTACGTCGCACAATTGTTCTCTGTATAATCAGCCTTTGTAATTTCCGGCGATGACTTGCGCTTTGGCACCTCGCCAGCTCGCGGTAGTCGTCTGTAAAACTCTATCTTCTACTTAATGCAACACGTGCTAAGCACGCTCTCGGAAAAAAAAGAACAGTTTGTTTTATTGGGAAACCGTAACGCTGATGTGATTCACACGCTGACGCGATGCTTTTACAGGATGCCTCAGGCTCTTCACATGGAGGATCATACCAATCCACAACAGACGACGACGACGAGGATGACGAAGACTATGTTGTTAACTAGGGACATTTGAGCCTGCTTCTTTGTACTTACGCGCTTTGACGAAGACTATGTTGGAGTCGGAACATTGATATTTCTGTTTCTGTGTGTAAAGATATATTTTATTATGCATGGATAAGGGCTCTCGGGCCCACAGGTAGCATGGCTTTCGGGCCCACAACTGTGGAAAGTATCAACACGAGGAGACCTGAAGTCGTCGCGCTGACCTGAGGTTGTCGAACACCACCGTGTGGGAGTATATAGTAGCCTGTTCGGTAGGCTGGGCTGAATTTGCGGGGGTTGGTTTTTGCTGGGCTGATCAGCCCAGCCGTTCGGCAGCCCAGCACCAGCCGAACGGCTGGAACAAAATCATCGCCAGCCACCGGTTGCTCGCCTATCTTCCTTCCATCTCCTCGCCGCTCGCTCGCAGCCTCGCGGCCCTCGCCCTAGGGTTCCTCGCGCGCCGCTCCTCCGCATCTCTGCCGGGCCGCGTTGTCGCCCATCTCATCGCTCCCCTCCCTCCTCTCCTTGCCGTGCAGACTGCTCCTCGCCGTCGACAGCCTCCGCAGCAAGAGTGAGCTCGGCAACGGCTCCTACTGCCCGGAGCCAGCGACCCCAAGTGCCGGCACCAAGGTACCCCGGATCCCACGCTTCCCTTTGTCTCAAGCGCCCCGTGTGACTCCCACGTTCTCGCGTTCTCGTGTTCCGGGTCTCACCACCCGCGCTCGGACCAGGTCCACGGATTGAGCACCCGGCTGCACGGATCCGGCACCCAGCTGCACGGATCCGGCGCCCTGCTCGCCATTTGGATCCACCTCCACACGGCATCGTCATCCTCGTCTTCGTGCTCTCCACCTGAAGCCGGGCACTACAAGCACCGTTCAAAACGCCGCAAGGTTTTTGAAAAGGCGAGTCTCTTATTACTTCCCCACCAAATATTCTTCATGTTGATGTGGTGACCAGTCTAAAATTGAAATGTGTGAAAGCTATTCAAAATTCATATGCACCACCAGATTGTACATGTACCCTTAAGATTGGATTGCTTCATTTATTTTGGAAAATTAACCAACATAATAAATTTGTATGCATGCTGGTGTTGGCGCCATCTTTTGGAAAGGGGATGCGCATCAGTTATTTAAACAAGTTGAAATGCCTGTAAAGTTGCTGGAAGTGGCTGGTTGGTAGATGCCAGCAGCTGCTTGGCTGGCTGGTTCAGCACCAGCACCAACCAACCAATCCAGCACCAACAAGACCTACCGAACAGGCTGTAGGTGGCCTGTAAAGTTGCCAAGTATTGTTTTCCTCGTCCAATGAGTCAAAAGTGTCTAGCCATCACCTGCATTGCAGACTTGCAGTTGGCACGGCCGCATCTTGTTCCATCCTCACTGCTACACGACATAGCATCTCCTCGCCGTTTCAATTGCGAATAGTCCGAGTCTCAGGCCCGCCGGGCGCCGGCTTCCGGGATCCGGCTTCACCACTCTGCCGTTTCTTTGGCGCCACCACTCTGCCGTTTCTTTGGCGCCCTGGCCAGCGGCCGCAAGGTATGGTGCTGTGAACCTTTCCTTCTTCGCACCTCAGCGTTTTTTTACTGTACCATCGTTTTCTTACTAAGATTTTGACTGTACCATCGATTGTTCACGTAGACAGGAGACAAGCTAAGATAGCCTATTCAACGAGTACGAGCTCTGCTGCAGTGTTTGTGTGACTCAGAGAGAGAGAGAGAGAGAGAGAGAGAGAGATCCGGAGGGAGGGAGATTGAAGGCTCAGTCAATGTGGTAGAGAAAATGCTAGTGAGTGCTTCTACCGGAGTGCTGAACTCGCTCCTAGGAAAGCTAGCCACTCTCATGGGGGAGAGTATGCCAAGCTCAAGGGCGTGCGGAAACAGGTGCCTGATGATCCTCTTTTTTTTTTTCATGTATCTTCAGATTTATCTTAACTATGTATCCTCAGATTTATCTTAACCATGTATTTCAGTTTGTACCGATGCTATTTCTTCCTCCAAATAAAGTATCATAGGTCATAGCCTCTTATTTGCCCTCTTTGATCCTAATTCCTGGATCCAACTACCTGCAGGTGGCCTTCCTCCATGAGGAGCTCAGCAGCATGGGCGCTCTTCTGGAGGATCTTGCGGACATGGAGGGTCTGGATAACCAAACCAAGCAGTGGAGAAACAAAGTGAGGGAGATGGCGTACGACATCGAGGACTGCCTCGATGAGTTTATGCACCGTGTTGGAGGTTCCAGTGACGGTAAAGGATTGCTGCATCGTCTCAAGACGCTAAGGGTACAGCACCAGCTAGCCAATCGAATTCAGGAGCTGAAGGCTCGTGTGCAGGAGGCTAGTGCACGACGCATGAGGTACAAACGAGACGACTACCCATCAAGATCTAGCAGTGTTGACTGCGCATCTGGATCTAGCAATGTTGTTGTCGACCCTCGGATGACTGCTCTTTATGCGCAATCGTCGAGACTTGTTGGTATTGATGGCCCGAAGGAAGAGATAATTAATTTGTTGACAAAGCAGGTTGGTATTCTATTGCTGTTTTTTATCTATTTGTAGTTCATTATAGATTTATTATTGTGACCAGGGGTTTATAATAAATCTAGCCAATTTACATCTGTACTTGTCTTTGAATTGGTTTATGAAGGTGGATGATGCCTCGGTGCAAGAGCCAAGGGTTGTATCTGTTGTTGGATTTGGAGGTCTAGGGAAGACTACACTTGCAAATGAAGTGTATGTCAAACTTGGAGAAGATTTTGATTGTAAGGCCTTTTTATCAGTGTCTCAAAGACCTAACATGATGAGGCTTCTCAAGAGTTTGGCCACACAGATGTTGGGCCCACTGGTTGATACTTCCGACATTAATGAGCTCATAAACAAACTTAGAATGTATCTGCAAGACAAAAGGTAGTTATGGTCTTGTTTAGATGGCTAAAAATATGAACCTGGTGAATAGTAACTCTTTTGTCTTATTTGGCAAATATTGTCCAATCGTGGACCAACTAGGCTCAAAAGATTCGTCTCGTGATATACAACTAAACTGTGTAATTAGTTATTTTTTTATCTACATTTAATACTCCATGCAGCGGCTAAAAATTGATGTGATGGAGAGAGAGTCATATTTCTAGCCTTTTGCAACCCAACTAAACAAGGCCTATCTATTGCTTGCCCCTGTACCCTCTCAACTTTGTTTTTAACACATAAGGAGTACATATGGTATATCATACACATCGGACAGTCACATTTCTAATAAACTAATGCTAATTCTGTACATAAACCCCTTTTTCCCACCTTAATTGAGAGGCGAGCTCCTGCTGTTCATTTCAAAAAAAATACAAAAGTATTATAGAAAATTAAGCAAGATGACAAATGAGCAAACATGAGGGTACATATTTTGTAATATTTGTGTCCATATTTTTTTTTTGTGTGAAGAAGGCTCTCTTTTGGATTTATTTTGAATATATAGAAACTATATATGTAACTGCTTTGTTAGGTTTATCTGCTAAAGGAATTGTCCACACAATTGAAATTTTAACAACACATAACCTAGTTGCATGGAATTGTTAGATTTACTATTCCCCCTGTTTGGTCCTTGCATACAGTACATGGCAGTATGCCTTGAAGTTCATATGTACCTGACCCCAACATAGTCTACACTTCTTTAGCCAGCATTTGTTGTGCAGCATTGGAACTATATTTCAATTCTTCAAAATTTAAAATTACATGTAGATTCATAATTTCAAACTAAATATAGAGACGAATTTATCTAATTCTTTTACTTTGCTGATCCAAATATAAGAAGTTTTTAAGGTTTGTCTATATGTTGTAACAATCTCGATGCAATAGATATCATCTGGGTAATGTTGAAATCTTTAATAAAAAGATCTGGGAATTTTGGCAAGCTAATTCAGTAAGTGTGGTATGTATATTGCATAATGTTTGTCAAAATATGTGTGTGTTTTTTTATATGTAGATGATGACATATTTCGTGAACTTATTATTTTGGAGGCTAAAGTTCAACATACATTCAGAAGACGACTTTTACTTCACTGTCATACTAATATATGTATATTGACAAACATGTTTGGCAGGTATTTTGTTGTAGTTGATGATTTATGGGATGCATCTGCATGGGAAATTGTTAAATGTGCTTTCCCTGAGGGCCACTATGGTAGCAAAGTGTTGACAACTACGCGAATTGAAAGGGTGGCTGTGACATGTTGCAATTTTCAGTGTGACTTTGTTTACATGATGAAACCTCTTGATGATCATAATTCCAGGGAGTTGTTTCATCGTAGAGTTTTTGGGTCGGGAAATGCATGTCCTGAGTCATTTGACGAACCATCTGAGAAAATTCTACAAAAATGTGGTGGTCTGCCACTAGCAATCGTCAGTATAGCTAGCCTTTTAGCCAGTCAATCCAATAGATCAGTGTGCCAATGGAACTATGTCCTCAATTCTCTACGCTCCAATCTGTCAACTCCATCCTTAGAAGGGATGAGACAGATACTAAACCTTAGCTACACACATCTTCCTCATCATCTCAAGACATGCTTATTATATCTTGGTATGTATCCAGAGGACCATGACATTGAAGTGAACCACTTAGTTATGCAATGGGTCGCTGAAGGTTTTGTTAGTGGATTAGATGGGAGAGATGCATTGGCAACTGCACAGAGCTATTTCAATGAACTTGTGAACAGTAGCATGATAATCCAGCTTGTTAAACTTAATGGCTGGAACGATGAGCTTATATATTACAAAGTGCATGATATGGTTCTAGATCTAATTCTGTCCAAGTCTGCAGAAGAGAATTTTTTGGGTGTAGTACAAAACCTACATACAATCAGCACAAGACAACAGTACAATGCTCGGCGGCTCTCCCTGCAGCTTAATGAGACAGGACTTGATAAATTTGCATCTCAGAATCAAATGAGTCTGCAACATGTGCGATCATTGTTTATTTTTGGGCTCTCTATCAGTAGCCTTCAACCGATGAAGCTGAAGTTTCTCCAAGTTCTATTTGTTTGTAAGGTTGGCGATTTGGATCTCACTCCAATCGGTAATTTGTTTCAGCTGAGATATTTATATGTTAAAAGCAATAACCATCTATCAAGCATTCAGCTGCCTAGAAAAATATGCCAGCTGCATCATCTGGAGACATTGATGATATGTGGGCAATTGTCCCATATTCCACATGATACAGTCCATTTGCCTACTTTGTCATATCTGGAGGTTTATCCTTGCACAGCTTATCCTGATGGAATCAGCAATATGAAATCTCTGCATACTCTGGATTCCTTTGATCCATGCAAGCAGTCAGTGGATAATTTGAGGGCTCTTGGGGAACTGCTAAATCTAAGGGAGCTGAACATGTATATCACCGATCGGAGCTTCTACACAATGGAAGCACATATGGGAGCTCTGCTTTATTCCATCGAGAAGTTAATCAGTGGCAATTTGAGGCGTTTAACTGCTTTCGCGTATGATGACATGATAGGTCACTGTGATAGGTGGAACTCTCTACGCTTGTCTGGCTGTCATCTCGAGGAACTGCACCTGCAATTCCAGTTTCCGCGGTTACCTGCATGGGTTGGTCAGCTTAGCACGCTCATGATCTTGGAAATACATCTTGAAGAGCTGGACATGGATGGCATTGCTGTTCTTGCATGTTTACCTGTACTCGCCCGTCTTGTGCTGAAGTTGAACCATGTCCCTGCTGAAGGTATTGTCTTCAGAAGGGATGCGGTGTTCAGGGCTCTTACTTACTTTGCAGCACCTCAAGCCGGCCTCCCCTTCCACTTTCAGGATGGAGCAATGCCCATGGTCAAGACCCTTTGCTTTCGATTGCACGTGCGAGAACTCAACCATGTCACCAGACTTCGTGGTGGGGGAGGAAGAGAAGCCACTGAACTGAATCATGCATTGCTGTTGTTGGGATTGAGAAAAGGCCGGCCGCATGCTTGGCTAGCTTCGCACGTTGACGGCATCGACCACCTGCCAAATCTGAAAAAGGTTTTCATCTGTCTGGGATACTCTAGATCTAGAGGAGAGGAGTCACAAGTGCCAACTATGGAGGCTGCAATTAGGAGCTTCTTCGACGAGCATCATCCAGGAGGCCTAACCATTCATGTAACAAGCTATCCGTACTTATATGATGATTAAATTGCACTCCTGTATGTATAAGAGTACGGTAAAGCTTCTCTGGACATCAATACACTGAATTAGTTCAGCCTTTGTGGGATCCCATGGCATACATAGCATACGGGAGTATCTATTGGAGCTCTTACAAAATCGAGGATTTTCGTCCCAGTGGAGAAACTGGACCTCTATACTTTTCATCGTCCATTTTGGCTTTTTTTTTTTTTTAGAAAATGGAAGACACTTCCCGCTTCTGCGTCTCTACATACAGTGTTTACAATATTACATAGTTTCAACGATATTGCTGAGGAGTCAGGGAAACAATGGAGATTGAAAACAAAATCATGTAATTGTATTATATTTTATTTGAGTTATGAAAAAACTTTTATTATATATACAAATATATTGAAGTATTATTTATATTGATGATTCTAATCTAAAAAATATTGTAATTATGTTCATCTTATTTATGCTTGATTTGTTTTGTATCAAGAAGCAACACAATGGTATTACATGAATCCATATTTATGTTTGCTCATAGCTATTATGCAAATATTAAACAGTATACAGAGTTACAACTCATTATACAAGTTGTTTGTTCAGTTATCTATGTATAACTAGGTAAATACCCGTGCGTTGCAAACGGGAACATATAATACCACGATAACATATATATATATATAAGAGCATGTTTTACAATATTGGTTTCAATCAGTATTTACATAAATCTTCAAGAAAGATAAATAGTTAAAATATAACTCTAAATTGTATTGCTAAACTGAAACATCAATGCCATTTTACATCTAATCAATAACACGTCGGCAAGCCATATCCGTCCTTGTCTCTCATTTCTTTTTTCGACTCTTTATTACCTAGAAATTCAGATAGATACAACTAACATCAGTAAAAGAAAATACATAAATGGTAAAATATAATAGTTGTGCAAAACAGAAAACGATACCTTGTTGTTAAGTGAGGACCTCCTTGTAGACAATATTTTTTGTGTATTTACCATTTATTCTGGTCTTCCTTTTTGCATCCTTCTTATCAGGTGGGATGGCAAGGATCTTAATGTTCGATACGCGGTGGCTCTGGATAGTGCAACATACAATTGACCATGGGAGAAAACCGGTTCGGGCAAATACACACCAACATTGGGGATAGTCGCCCTTGGGCCTTGTTAATTGTCATTGCAAAGCGAGTCTAATAGGAAGCTTGCTTTCTCTTGAACTTGAATGGGAACATCTCATCATCCGAGGGGCATATCGGAATCCGTGGTAAGAAGATTCGTTTTCCCGGCATGGTCTCCAACCATAATTTCTGCATCTATGGTGTTTCTTTGGAACCCTCGAGCGACCCGGCTGGTTCCATTACAAAGTCCACTGCGGGTCGATGTTCCTTAGTAAAATGGCCGGGCATCCAATCTTGAGTTTTAACACATGTGGAGGGAGACCGCTGGGGTTCAAATTGTTGAGGAACTCAGATGGGTAGTAGTTGTTTGGATCATCCACCGCACTGTCAAAGCTATGGTACACCATCTCATCCCCTTGAAAACGGCTTATCATCTTCATGTTAATCATATCAACCCAGTCATTTCGTGGCGATAATATTGCTCGTGATGTGATGTAGCTCTTGTTCGACATATTGGCATTGAGGGCGGGGAATATGCGGTCAATTAGCGTATCAAGATCAACTTTGTCTTCACCGGTCACGGTATGCATATATCATCGAGCAGCAGTTTCACCATCATTATTAGCCTCCTCAAAGCCTCCCCGATGCGTAGCAAGTATTCCGCAAACCATGGGTCACTCTTTGCCCTCATGTTGCGCACCAATTTGAGATGTCGCATGGAATTCCAAAGGTATGACATCCATGCGGCGAGGCATCAACTATTTGAGCCCTTGACCCTTTCCTTACAACTGGGAGAACCTGCCTGAAATCTCCCCCAAACACGATAGTCTTCCCCCCAAATGGTAGGTTAGGACAGTCCATGATATCACGAAGGCTATTGTCTAGTGCCTCGACACCTTGCCTCTTCATCATCGCCACCTCATCCCAAATAATAAGAGATGTGGCCCGAAGCAACTTGCCGGTTCCACCTTGTTTTTGAAGGTGCAAAGGTCCTATCTTCAAGGGTGAGGGAACCTTCAAGCGTGAGTGGGCCGTTCGCCACCGAGGCAATATTGAAATTTTGCAACACCGGATGTTCTTTGTTGCCACGGCAATCTTGTTACGACTACGTATAGTAGCAAGCGGGGCTTTGTATAGATAAGTCTTTCGGTGCCACCGGGTCCATCCACAAAAACACACCGCCATGCCCGCTATCAACAGCAGCCATAATCTCATTGTAAGTAGCCTGTTGCTCCTCGTTAAGGGTTTTTGATAGTTCCAAGTCATCGGCACTTGCCACGACGTTAGCCTCCTCAAAAATCTCTCTAGGAGTATCCCCGGAAAGGATCATATGTGTCGTCGATACCGGGAAGTGGGTAGTCCTTTATGTCCTTGTTCATTGATTCTAACAAGTTTCGAATATCTATGAGGACCATATGTTCTCTGCGAAGCTTGAGCTTGGTTTTTTTGCGCCTGTAGTCCTCGACATAGCCTCCTTGTGCTTTTCCCGAGTTCTAACACATCACTTGGCTCACAAAATACCAAGATTGTTGCAAAGAGCCTTCGTAGTGCACATGGCATCATCCACCAGTAGCTTCGGCAAGGGACTCGTGCAATGTGTTGTACTGCTTCAATAAGGCCCCTTTTTTGCGGCTTCACGAAAAGTCGGTAGGAGTTTGCCGAAACCGTCTTTAGATCAGCGAAGGAGGTTGCACCGGCAACATGGTTCAAAGAACCCTAAGATAGTAAGCGCTCCCCTTCGGCTGGATTAGCACATACAACTCTTCCCGTCTGTCGATACATTTCTTTTGTGCCCTCACAACCCATGTTTTATCCGTGAGTCCCACTTATAGTACTCGGGAAAGTCCCCGATATAATATACTACAAGCATGTTCGACGTGTTGTTCTTCTCAAAGTAAGGCGTAAGCATCGACCTTTCAACACACAGACGATTAAGCACTCGTTGAACACCCTCGCGTCGGTAGAATGACACCATGTGCATGCCGGGAAGATGTAGTTGCAAGGACGACCTTTGACGGGGACCTATCACTTATATCAAAACCATATATCCTCCACAAGGCTTACGGAGGAGTTACCCATCTAGCATCTCTATACATTTTGATCTCATCGATGTTTCCTTCATTATCCTCATTGCCGGCCCGCTCTCACGGCAACGGGACGCACGGTCATGGCCCTTATGAATGTATTTAAACAAATACTTGACGGCCTTGATGCTCCCATGCCTCAACATTGATGTGACAATTGAACAGGCGTAGGAGGTACGGGTTGTAAGGAACAACCCATCTATTGTCAAGGTCATGCCCACGAACCTTTTCTTTTCTACCATCATCACGCCGTACGCCAGGTGCGAATCCTTGCCCTGCAATGTGGCATCACGAAGGTCGCGGGTAATGGTTCTTGCATGATTTACGCCCTTTTGTGCATGGGCAATTGCGATTAAGATCTCCACAAGGGCCATGCATCATATGCTTTGTGACCATTTTATACGATTACGGATACTTCTTTTTGTTTGGGAGCTCAGCTGAGATGAGAAGGTCATACTGCTCGGGGCACGTGATCTTGTACTTTCTCTCCATTATTAGCAGAAAATGTGCGTGCGGTAGACCCCTCTTTTGAAACTCCACAACATACACGTGTGCGCGAACCTTTAGAGGATACCTTTTTTTAGCACCTTGTCCTTAAGCTCTTCCAATTTTGCCCTAAATACCCGATCAACAAGATCGGGACGATCTTGTCTTTTTGCCCGGTACAACTCACGTGTGATCTCATCCCACTTTGGATTACATGTCATAGTTAGGAAGATATCTGGTTTTCCAAACCTTCGCACCAGTGCCATGGCATCCAAGTACCTACGCCTCATGTCCCTCGGGCCTCCGATAAATGATGTAGGCAACACCGTCCGCTTTCAATAGCCTGTTCTACCCTCGCCGGCATGCAAGCTATCAACCAATCCCTGGTAGAGTCGGCCTAATCTCCGTTTGATGATTGCGAATGTAATCCAATCGAGAACTCTCAATTTTCATGTACGTGTCCACTTCCAAAGCTGTTGAAAAGACGTTGGCCATGAAGTATGGGATTAAAGATTCCTGGCCGTATACGAAACTTTAGCGGTAGTAGTCACGGACGGAAACACATAAATTGCCGGAGATTCTACAAAAAACTATGGTATTAGAGTTGTTTGTAGGATCTGCGTTAGGTATAAATAAAAGTAATAAGGAGATAAACAAACCAGTTTCTTCTTCTTCATGCCACTACGAGCCTTACGGGGGCACGAGCGCGTTGACTTCCTCCATAGTAACATCTTTCTTTGGGATATCCATATGCCATCCAAGCTCACCATTAGGGAAGAAGAGCGGGTATGAGAGAGCGTCATAGCATCCATGATATGATCGGATGCCATGCCTACTCCTATCTTTCCCATGCAAGACAACACTATTACGGCCCGACCAAGGAGTTCACTACTCTCGATCCAAACAATGACCACTTCCTCGGCCCTTGGTACATTGTATGTCCTTTGATCCAATCGATGATCAAGATTAAGTTCAAGACGATAGTCCTCGAGATCTCCGGCCACTGCCCATACTCCATGGAAATGATGTGAGTACGGGTTGTTTTGAAGGATGGCCACCAATCTATCTATAACTTCTTTATCTTTTTCATACTTTTCTTCACGACACCTTCGATCCAGGTACTCAAGGCTCGGATCGTTATCATAGAAGTAAAGCTCAAGATGCCTAGGCTCCACTCCATCTTCTCTCCCAAATGATCTTATGTTGTGATACATCATGCCATGTGCACGAAAGGTATATATGCCATTTGTTCCTCATGTTAGCAATAGCACTATCGGGCGACAATAGAGGGAAGTGAAAGAGAAGTGTCCATTGAAAAACCTAATATTGTTGCGGAAGTGCCTAGCATCCGTGTCGGTGCTTGTGTAAAGCCTCATGAGCTGGTTTGGTATGTTTGGTTCACTTAGCTTGATCTTTTTATTGCTGACAACGAACCCGGGTGGTTCTTTTGGAAACCTTTTTGCACCGCAATGGTCACAATCGGGGACATGTTGTAGCATGTGTGTCTCATTAGGCATGTTACTATACACCTTTTCATATGGGTCGGTACTTTGGGGTTAGAGCCGTGTCGTCCTCGGGAGTATCGGTTTGTACATCATCATCGATTCATCTAATGAAACGTTGGAACACAAATAAAGGTTAGATAATGGAGTGGATGTTTAGAAACATATACGGTATTGTTGGTGCAAATACCTTGCCCAGCAAACAGGTATCCCTCATTCTCTTCCTCATCATCTTCAAATATGTCACCCTCATCATCATCTGTGATTGCCGTAGAGTCATGAGACATCACAAGTTGGGTAACAATAAAGGAAAGCATACAATGTATATAATGTTAATAGTAGTGCAAATTACCGGTGTCATCAAATAATGGTTGTGCACGTGTAGCGATTCATTTTGATTGCTTGTTCCAACGCTTTCTATCAACAACATAATGGACAAGGTTAGATAAACGCATGGATGTTAAAAAATTTTAAGGTATTTTATACAAATACCTTGCTCGGCAAACATGTATGCCTCATCATCTTCCTTATCATCCTCAAATATGTTGCCCTCATCATTGTCTATGATCGTCACATTGCCATGACATATTATTACAGCTTGGCTAACAATAAAGGTAAGCAAATACCATAAAGAATGTTAAAGTAGTGCAAATTACCGGTATCATCAAGTAGTGGTTGCTCGGTGTAACTAATGCATTACGATTGCTTGGTCAGCGGTTTCTATCAATCACATAATAGACAAGGTTGAGATAGGAATAAAGTCATTTCATGTCAAGGATAGGGGATAGTGAGGCTTCATTAATTACCGTTGTTGGTCATGGTTTCATACACATGGTCTCTAGTCATGCATTCGTCATCATTGTTAGATTGTCGTGTGTTGTAGCCAATGCGGCGCTCAAACTCAATGTTACGACGGGCTAACAATGTATGTCTTTGCCCGAGATGAAACATTACATCTATGTGTCATGCGGGCGGGCAATATATCAGCGCATTCATTGTCGTCTTCATTTGTCTCCTCGGTAGCTTGTGTGAAGTAAAGCACGGTGTTGCCTGGTTTTGGGATAGCCCAATCACCGGGGCTTCTTGGGCTAGCCCAATCACTGGGGCTTACTGTGAGTCCACGAGGCCCGAATGAGTTTGAAGTGGGCCACTGCGTCGTTGGATTGAAGTGTGGATTCTCCATCGCGATAGACTCATTGTTTAAGGTTTGTTTCTGCACCTCCCTAGAGCGGGTTTTAGCCACTTTCATTGCCTCTCTACGAGATGGAGTTTGATTGTAAAGCCTCTGTCGCTTGCGCCTTTGTTCCCGTTGCTCAGGTGTCATGTTTGCATATGTCACCCTACACCTGGCTCGACCAGCCATGACTTGCTCATTTGTTAGCTGCCTCTTTCGTGAAGCATTAGTGCATCGTGACTGAGTTTGTTGATTAAGTATGCTACGGACAGTAATTACATCATCATCACCACCACCTACATAATTTTGTTTGAGTTAAAATAGTAGCAAGACCTCAGAACACACAAATATATCCATCAACTATAAACCTACATATAGACTCACCATCACATAAATGTTGGCATTGATTCCATATTAACATCAGTTTATTTACCTGACAACTGATCAGATAGTATATCATCAATACTGTCTGCATGGAGTGAATCATTCCTATGCAACCAATCATCTGTTTCATTAGGATCCATGTTTTCCTTGTTTATTGCATCCTGGCCATCTATCAATTGCGACACAACACATATATATATGAGAAACATTAATAGTAATATCTATATTATTATTCACCAACATTTCTACTATACAACCATTGGTAGTTATACGTGGTTGTTGCTCTTTTTTCTTTTATATGCTTCTCGACGTTTTTTATATTTTTCTTCCTTTTTCTCTTGGGACATTGTATGCCATCGAGCCTTATCTCTTTCTCTCCTGCGCTGTTTAGCATCGCTTCCTGCAATGTTACATCCATATAATATTGATTATATCATTAATAAATAAGATTTAAATGATATTTCAAATTTAATATATTAAATGTCCATGTGTCTTGTTTACCTCCATTAGTAGTGTTAGTCTTGTCACCCAATGGTGTAGGAGAGCCTCTATTTTCCATTAAAATAACCCACTGTTGTCTGCAGTCTACCTGTTCCTTAGAAAAACATAGACACTATCAGACCACACCCATATGAGCTCTATGCCAAGTCAGGAGCAGCACATGTGTTCTGCTCTACCTCTTCGGCCATCAAACAAAAACGATAGATTACAATATTATCAGAACTCAGAAGCATATGTCCTTTGTCTGAACTCAAGAGCATAGCTGTCTCCCCATTGGTAAGATTTAATTTGTATGCATTTGTTATTATCCTCAACCACAGAACAATTACTCAAACCACATGATGCTAGTGTAAAAGCGGACGTGACAAGCCATATATAACAGAATGATCTGAACTCATGTTGGGATCATGAGAATAAACCAGCCAATATTAGCAAAAACATGTCTGACTCCTGGGCTCTTATTTTCATCAGGCCACTACATCCACCATTAAAATTTTTTATTTGTTTCTCTAGAAATTATCCACTATTTTGTATTGGCTACATGTACGTGTACTACCCTGATCTGTGTTGCTTGCTTACTCAAGCATCTCTAGCAAATATAGTTAAACGAGAGGCAAGCATGAAACAAACTGATAATTTGTTTATCTCCTTCATATCAGTCAAATCTGCAAGGTATCTATTCTAGACATCTGGTTTACCTGCCAATATCTAAATGAACACGACAGGATCAAAGATGCGGCGAGTTTACCTGCCAAGCAAGCAACCAGCAGGGCGTAGCTACAAGTTCAGAACCCTGCTTCTGGTCTCCTCCAAAGCAGTTGCTGTTTGCTTAACCTGCAACAGATACAGAGTGCAACTGATACTGAATGAATTTTTACCATCATCAGTTATCAGTCTCAGTTTACAGGCTCCTATTTCAGGTTACAGGAACATATATTTATTTTAGCATATAGGACAAGATTTATATATTTAAATGAATCGGGGGGCGCCACCTACACTGATCTAAAGATATGCTGTCCATGGTGTCAAAAAAATACTCCCATACCTATAAATATTCCCTCAGGCACTCTACATTCCTTTATGAAACATCTAAGAAATTATGCCAATTAAGTGTGAATCAAACTATTCTGCGCTCAGGACTAAAAAATATTATCATTCTCATAATCACATCTACTAATCCCATTTGTGCCGCCCATCCAAATGCCAGCAAGGTGGTGGATGAAGAGAAGAAGGGCTATGAACATTCAGAGCAAAACACACAGAATTGCAGGTACAGATTCAGTAAACTCATGGGTGTGCACATGAATGCATGATAATATTTGGAAGGGATCGAAATTGGCTGGCATAATACAATGCACACAATATGATTTTTTAGAAAGCTCTCTGGTCTAATCAATGGCCTGAAAAGTAACACAATGAACTAAAAGATATGGATCAATGTGGTACAGGGCATGCTCCCTGAAAAACACAGTAAAGTCAAGTCTACATGACAGTGTGCTACCACTTGTAACAACTTCTAAGACACATATGACTACCAATACACTTCTAAAAAGAGAGCAGTGAAAAGATCAGCCCACTGGTTAAATCCATCATTAGATCATGGGAAGGTGTGACCACTTTGAAAAAAGATTCAGTGGATATATTGCACTAACTATAAAGCACAGTTTTGAGGCATATAAACAGTACTACATGTTTTTATAGAAGCCATATAGCCTTTAATAAAATTTTGCTCCATTCATTTCTGCTTAAAGTTACCAGGTTTTACCTACAATATGCAGAAGGTTAAGAGTATTTCCGCAACTCTCCAGATGATACAGTTCAAAGAACAAGTCTAAAACTCTGAGTTCTAAAAACTTCATATGACTGCATTTGACAGTAAGGAATTACCAGGTTTTACCTACAAAGCTTCACAGGCTCAGATCTTGCAAGATGAGATACCAGGTTTTACCTACAATATGCAGAAGGTTAAGAGTATTTCCGCAACTCTCCAGATGATACAGTTCAAATTAGAACAAGTCTAAAACTCTGAGTTCTAAAAACTTTATATGACTGCATTTGACAGTAAGGAATTACCAGGTTTTACCTACAAAGCTTCACAGGCTCAGATCTTGCAAGATGAGATGATCCTAGAAAACATTAGGTCTGGCATCCTAGGCTGCTGCCCCCAACGATTCCTCCACCCAGCAGGGCCTCTGCTAGTCACGTATAGGAGTCAGGCACACAAACAGGAACGACCTTTGCAAAGAACAGAGAGCCTACGTGCTCCAGAAGGAAAATGCCGGCACTAAAAATCGAGTGAAACTCGACCAAAGCTCCATGATTGGCTACCAAATTTTGCAGAGAGGATGACAATGGAGTTGATAAACTATCCAGAAAGAATCATCGCCCAATTCAAACTCAAATTACAGGAAATCCAAATCGTGTGCAGATTGCAGGAACTCAAAAAAATCCCCAAAACAAAATCGACTCGATTCGTGGCTAATCCGGGCTGGAGGAGAACGCGGATCCTGCCGTCCTCAATGCTGGAGAATCACAGCTCGTGAAAGAAGTGCGAGGAGATGGATCACATCGTACATGCTTGGCGCATCCGGCGACGGTCGTCACAGCAACCCGGAGCGTCCGCCGGCGTCGTCCGCGACAACGATGGTCCGGCGTCCTCGCGGCGTAGCGTGGGCGTCCGGTGGGAGTCTGGTCTCGGCGGCCGTCCTCGGCGAGCGCCGCCGTGGAGGCCGTCCACGTCGGCGTCGCGTCCGTCCGAGGGCAGCGGCGCGCTCCCGGCCGGCGGAAAGTCTTGCGGCGTCCGTGCGTCCGGTGGCTCCAGCGGAGACGGACCCGGCAGCCGACGCAGCGTCCGGCGGACGACGGCGGCCGACGCGGTCAGCCAGTCGCAGCGGGCGTCCGCCGGGTGCCGCCGACGATGGCTCCAGCCGGCGTCGCGTAGAAGCGGCGTCGCGTCCGTCCCACGCGGCTTCGGACGGTGGTGGAGTGTCGTAGCCAGCGTGGAGGACCGCCGGCGGTGGCGCGCGTCCGGCGGTCCGCGGTGGGGGAGGCCGGAGGCGGTTCCAGGAACACGAGATTTTTGGCGAGGCATGTGAGACGGGACCACGGGTGCTGTAATTTCGGGAGTTGGACCAGCTTTTGGCCAAGTTTTGAACCAGGGGCGGTAAATTGCCCGGGTCTTACCGGCGAGGCGGGCTCGTTTTCGGAGGCAGGCTACCGCGGGAGGGGTTACCACGGGAGGGGGTGAAAAAAAGTGTGCGGTGACGATGACTTTTGACTCCTTTTAGGAGTACGGAAATGGAAAGAACTTGGGCTGGATATGTCCTTACAAGAACATCCACTTTATCACCTAGGCCACGATAAATGTGACTCACGGGCACATAGGAAGACCTTGACTCCGCTATGCGATGTTGCTTGATGCAAAATTTGGAACAAAAGTGCAGTCGTTGTGGCATCTAAGCTCTTACACCTTCCAACACCTTGGCGACTGTGGACATCAAGGGCCTTGCGCTGCTATCAACCTGCAAGCACCACATTGCAAGCTTCATTGTTTGCATGACCTCCTCCATGTGCAATTTCATATCATTGCTGCTACTGTCCACCAAATCAGACAGCTCACCCGACCTAGCCTTCTCTTGAAGCAGGCTTATCAAGTGGACGCTCTCTTGAGGCTGCGATTCATCCAAATTCTCACGAGCCGCAAATGATTTCGATCATCACAACCCCAAAGCTGTAGATGTCAGCTTTCTCAGTGATTTTTGAGCCCAGCCATTCAGGTGCCAGATAACCACGTGTTCCTCGCATTCGAGTCATCACTTTGCTTTCTGGTCCACTGTTTATCATCTTCGACAGTCAAGTCTGAGAGCTTTGCATTGAATTCATCATCCAGGTTGTTTCTATGATGTTCTTTTTTGTTTCAAAATGTTTATTCACATTGTTTCTTTTCATCTTCTCAGATTGTTTCGAATTATGTTTTTCTATTTTGTTTCATTTTTATATTCTTTTTTGTTTCAACTTGCATCCATCTGTTGTTTCATTTTTTTCTAATTTTTTCGATCCATTTTTTGTGTTTTCCAGAGCAAACCGGCCATGTTGAGGTGGCAGCGGCGGCCATGTCGGGCGGCGGCAGCGTCACAAAGGAGCAAGTGGTGTCGCTGCCGGGCTGGAAAGGGGCTCCATGTGTGCTTGTCGCGGGGGGGAGCATGTGTGTGCCTCCCGCGGGTGCGTGTGTGCGTACGCGCTGCTGCGGGTGTGTGTGCGTTCGCGTTGGCAGGGGAAATGGGCCGGGCCTGGCATGGATTACATGGTAGAACGTTATTGGGAGCACGACCCATTAAATTGCATATGGATGTTTGTAATGGACGATACGGCGGGTCAATTCTCTTACATGAATCTCATTTTTTAACATCAATAAACCTCTATTTTTTTGCGAAAAGTAAACCTCTATTTTTTTATGGACTACACATGACATATTGATGTTCGAAAAGACCGATCATGCGGTCAACAAACTTATCAACTTCATGAGCAAATATATGGTCTCACAAAGCATTGCCTTTCCTCAATTCGGGTAGGCAAAATTCTGACCATTCCAAACTGTACAGTGTTTCGCCCGGCGGCCGAAAAAGAATAATGGAATTTCGAGACTTTTTTTCCCTTCAATCATGAGTAGGCCATATAACCAAAATTCATGCATTTGCTATCAGATCTAAAGGTTTCACGAATGAATTTAACTAACCTGCTGATGGCGGCAACGAGGGCAGCTGCCATGTCAAAAGGAAGCCGTCGCCGATGAGTTCCTCGTACCTGCTCGCGTTAGTCCTGCCAGACCTCCCGAGCACCGGCACGACGGCAGCATCGCAGCCCTCTAGAAAGTATCTGCTACTAGACTCGTCGTCGTCGTAACGCCCTCCGATGCGAGCAAACGTGCTGTTGCCGCATCTCGTCTCCACAAGCCCCTCGGACCCCGCCACTGCCGGCGCCGGCGCCATGGTGCAGTTGTAGAAGATGAGGTCGTGATTAGCCGGGCTGATCGAGAACGGGAGGCCGAGATGGGCTGGGGTGTTGTTTGTGGGGACGTGGCAGAGGACCTCGGAGCCGGAGCCGGAGACGTTGAAGCCTTGGAGTTTGTGGACATCGGCGACGACCATGGAGGCGTTGTCGTAGAAGATGTCGCGGATCTGGAACCAGTGCTCTCGCCGAAAGTATCCCAGGTATGGGGTGCTGTTAGCACAACGAACCTGGAACCCCGGCGCGCCGCAGCTGGTCTTCATCGCCTGCTCCGGGATGATCCCGAACGGGAAGGAGATGTTGGTGTTTCCGCATAGAACCGGCGAGCAGACCTCTCCTCCCCCTTGCTCGCCTGCTGCCACGGCAATCAGCAGTTGTACTTGTACCAACAGGCTCATCCACGCTGACGAGACGCAGAAGATGAAAGCCATCTCAGTCTCAGTGGTTGCTTATAGCTATGACCAACACAGAGCGAGGTAAATCGGTGAAGGATATATAGCAAGGTTCAGAGATAGTTTGACACTGACGAGTACGTGACGAATGACATACGGGGATGGTGTGATTCAGAGAAGCATAAATCATTTCGTGCTATAGATCTTTGAGCTCATCTGTTTTAAAGGTGCTGTACGTAGAAACAATCCGATTCAACATTCAAAAATCAAGAGCAGCCTACGACGTGATAACCATCAAAAGTTCACCAAGAGAAAGGACCGACTTCCATACAAGTAAAGATTTCCGTAGGAAAAAGAATGAGCCCTTTTACCATGGTTGGAAAAGCATCTAGATGCCTCCCAATGCCTTCCAATACCTACACAAAATTATTCTTTTCGTTAATTAATTTAATAAGGGTACTATGGTCTTTTCACAGAGCAACTAGCAGCACCACCCGGCCCACCTCCCGGCCCGCCCTGCTCTCCCCTCGTGATAGATGTCGTATCCCCCGACGATCCTGCCTTCTCCCTCGATGGCAGCCCTCGCACGGCGTCGCACCGGCAACCTGCCCTCTCTCGCTGCGGCATCCGCCCTTCACCTTCCCCTTCCCCTCCTCCCCGGCACCGCCCCCTGACACGAGCAGCACTGCGCCCGCGCCCCATGCCCCCGCCGGCGCCGTTGTCGCAGCTGCCGAGGACCAGCTTGGCTCACCCTGTAATGCATTTCTTTCCAGTATAATGTTTCAATCGAAATACATGTTTGATGAATTCAAAATCTCTTTGGCCACTCAAGGGGCCATAGATGTACCTCAATCAGTGACCGATCTCGTTAGTTATGGATGCATCAGTAGCACATTAGCCTGCCCTGTTGTAATGGATTCAGTAACACGCATGTCTGAATGAAAATTTGAGTTCCAACGTACTATCAGAATGGAAGAATAGATGCGGAAATGGGACCAATGCGATTCACCTAGGAACTAGCATTCCTTATTGCCAGAGTTATTCAAATTTTGATGTCATCACCTACTCCTACTAGTCACTGGACTCGATCAGCTGATGCAGTTGCAAGTAGCAACAAGTCTTGCATATCAGTGGAAGTTTATTCACTACTTGCAGGTCTAGAAAAGAGATAAATTTGTTAAATTGTAGTGCCTCGATTTTGTTTTGACAAGAATCGATTTTAAATAATATTGCCGGCAATACTTCTACAACTTAGCCTTATTGAATTTGTACGTTTGTTTCATCAGGGAGATTTTTTGGTGTGATATGAGCTGAACCTTCACCCCTTTGTGCCACGTCTATTTTGTAGACCAGCAAATCTCCATGCATCACACTGCATTTCAGAAAACCTAACTAAACTGAAATACGTACTATGCTTTGAGTAAAAAGTGCTAGCTAGTAGATCCTAGACGCTTTTAATTTGAGCAATCCAGAAATTCGTACGTTTGTGACTTTGATCAGCAGCAAGCAAATTAAGATAAAAAACCCTCCAGATCGAGAGCAACCATATCCATATCCCTTGTGTAATACTATGCGGCAACGTGAATGATAAAGGGCAAGGGACAACATGAACTTCCTTGCCACTGACAAAAGGAAACACAAATCAGCATTATAAGCCTCGATTATAAGCTTCGAACACTATACATACAGGTGTACCCGGATGAAGTAGTCATATTCATTTGTCGTAAAAACATAAAAACATATAATAAAATAAACTGCAGGTAAAGCCCAAAATTGGCAGCGCATTAGTGAAGGGAAACAAATTGTTTCAGAGAAAGGAAACTGCTAGGAGTCCAATGTTCTGTTCATATACGTGCTCTCAGAAGCTGGCAAATATTCAGAGTTCAGAGTGCAGAACTGAGACATGTTATGCCTGAGGATGGCTGTACTATTTACAATCCAGATGAGCAAACAAAGGATTCAATCGTGTCTTGAGTATTGACTCATCTTTACAAATAGTGGCGCTGTGAGATCAACTGCCAATAATCGCCATCATCTCCTGTAGAAGACGCGCTTGAAGTGGCAGCTGAGATGCAGGACGCCCCTGTCGTCAAAGGTGCTCCTGAACGAGGACAGGACGGTTAGCACGGGCACGCCAGGGGAGGCCGGACGGAACCCGCCGCCGCCATCGAGCTCTCCGGATTCTCCGAGCCGGGACCACATGACGGCGATTTGTTCTCGACGCCATCGGACCATCGAGCTCTCCGGATTCTCCACATCGCGGCCCATTTGTTCTCGACGCCATCGGATTGGTGACCAGCAGCTCGACGGAGAGCGCGGCTAGGTCCGAGTCGCCGCCCACCGAGGCCGGACCCTCGCCGCCATGGACGGCGGCAACGGATGCCACTGAAACCCTAGAGTCTATGAACTCTAATGAACCGTACCATTTTTTTAAAAAACTGTAATGAACCGTATCATTCATCTAACTATATGAAAGTAATTCATATCATAACATCATTATTATAATTAAGAAAATACCGTTTTACCCTTGTTAAAAAAATAAACTACGAATAAGCAATTACCATCGTCCATTTGGACTCCTAATTTCCCCCAAATTTGGAGGCGTCGCGATACCTCTCAGCGCATGTGGCCCACCTATCATAGACACATCAAATGCCTCTCGATGCCTCCGTATTGATGCCTCGCGACTTATGGGCCCACAAATTATAGACACATCAAATGCCTCTTGATGCCTCTCCAACCATTGTAAATTTTCTCAAAAAGCTTCACACAAAAAGACGTTCTTCAGTCTTCGCATACCAGTATCTGAGTCAAGCGTCATGGTAATCCGACAAACGAGCCAAGGTGTTAGTCGCCCCTGATCATCAACTTGCCATGGAATCTTGACCAACACACACACACACACACACACACACACACACACGCGGTTGCCATCATTGTTGAACATTGAAGGAGCGGTGATATATACATACCGTAACGGACTTTCAGTGCGCAGGCCGCAAGTCTCTTCAGCAGGCCGTGGCCTGGCACGCCAAGCAACACGGGAAGAGGCACGACCGAGGAGACTCAGGAGACCGGCGTACCACATATTGAACAGAGTGAATCTTTACTGCGTGTTCGCATCTGTTACTCCCTCAGTGAAAAACAAACTTTTAAGTTTTGTCTTAAGTTAGATTGGTATAAAATATGTTATATGAAAAATTGGTAATATAAACGAATATTAGTATTCAGTGTATAGATTTAGTCAAACTTTAGATAATTTGACTTTGGACAAAACTGAAACATCATCAATCTGCTTATCAACTAGTATACAACACAACAAAACAGCATCAGTCAGCTAATCAAACGCAGAATATACATCTTTATTTTGTTATATGCTGCTCGAGTTGACTAATATACCTGTGACAGTCACAGTACATCGATGCTGCTTAACTTTAAAATAGGCTATTATAGTAAATGAGCTATCCCTAAACTTTAGTAATGGCAATGTTCCTACTATTCATGTAGATGTGCTCAACACCGAGCTTCTAGGATACATGTCTGCGGTCATGTACATCTCGCTAAAAGCGGAAGTGGTGGTTACATGTAACTCAAGGAACACAGTTAAGAAGTAATTAACATTGTAGGTTTGAAAAGTTACACATCCACCAAACCACCCGGCAACAAAGTAATAAAGAGGCATGTTGTCAATTTTATGCCACAACAACCATATCATCACGAAGACATCGAGACCATGACTGTTGTGATGGATGAAGCGTTTGCTGACTGCAATGGGGAGTAGAGGAATGACTTTGGTGGCATCTCGAACTCGTTGGCGCTATTCTCCAACATCTCTATAACTCTGCTCATGGAAGGGCGGTCATCGGGTGCCATTTGTATGCAAAATAAGTAGCATAGGACTAAACTATAATCACCTAACAATTAATTCAAGAAACTAAGTAGACTAGGAGAAGACATAGGTAAGCCATTAATAATGGTCTTACTTTAGGAGATAGGTGCATCAGCAGAGCGGTAAGGTAAACACATAGATTATGCACTGTAACTATGGTCCTGTTTGGTTAGTGTGTAGTTTAGTTTGTAATGCCCCACATTTGTTAAAATGTGGCTGCCATAAAAAATGTGGTGAGCAAAATTGAAGCCACGCTTGTGGCAAAGTTTGGCATAAAACTAAGTCTGTGACATGTGGGACTAGCAGAGACTAAGAAGATGTTGCACGCTGTAGTTATGGCATTGAACTTCGTAGACCCGCATGGGCTGCCTAAATGGAGTCGCACAAATGCAACCTTGTACCGCAAGGCAGACGCCACCCGCTGCCGGTTTTGGTGGGGTGGATGGTTGCTGCCAGGAGAGATGGAAACCGGCGATCACTACGGGAATCGCCCCGTTCGCCGACAGCCCAGGAGTTTGCCGACAGGCAGGATATGGGCTGTCGGCGAACCGGCTCTTTCCCGATAGCAAGTCCGCTGTCGGGAAAGAAATCTTCGCCGACTGCCCCAGATCCATGGTGTGTTGGCGAAGACCGGCTGTCAGCGAAGAGCCTCTTTCCCAACAGTGAGCCTATCGGGAAAGAACGGTTGTCGGCGAAGCGCTGGCTCGGCCAAACGGCGCCGTCGCCGTTTGCTTCGCCGACAGCCGCGCTGTCAGCCCTGTCGGCAAAATAAACTTCTTTGCCGACATTTCAAGCTGTCGGCGAAGTATCTCCTTTGCTGACAGCATTGTATCTTTCGGCGAAAAGAGGATGGTTTGCCGACAGACATCGTATCTTGTCGGCAAAGTATTCATTTTTTTTGAATTTTGACTTCAAAATTTTTTGTTTGCCTTGATACATCGTTTACAAGTACATGTTTGAATTTGGGCCCTTTTGGCAACATTTAGCTATATTTCGTTAATTTTTTTGTTAACTTGAATTTTCCCGCATTATCCAAATTTGAACTGCGGGTGCATAAAATAATAAAACTTTGGCCTTGAAATATGATATTCATGGTGGGAGTGTGTTTTAAGACCGTGTCCCAAAGCTCACCCAAAAGTTCCAAGTCCTTGCCCACGTAACACGACCGTCCGGGGGAGTGATAAAAGTGTTTTTAATTATATAAAATCCAAACGAAGTCGAAAAATCATGAAACTTATCGGGGTGTCGTTTATCGCATGTGGAGACTATGAAAAAAATTTGAAAAAGTTTGGAGCAAGTTGCGGCGTCGGATGCTCAAAACCCAGACATTTCTACGCTAATGAGCATGGAAGTAGACAACGACATCGATGTGGACGAGGGTGATGATGTGCTGGATGCTAAGGACTTACAACTCCTTGAGCAATGGCAGAGGAAGCGCGAAGGAGTTGTTCTGGACGATGACGATGGCGATGGAGATGATGAGGACGATCGAGAGCTCGACAATATCGATAGAGATGACGAGGAAAGTGGTGACGATGTCTCACCGGTCGTATTGCCATACGCGGAGATTATGTTGCCTCCACGTAATACAACTACTTGTCATTTACAATTATGTTTAATTTACAATTATGTTTCTTTATTTACAACTACTTATCGTTTACAATTATTATTATCACCTTGCAATTTATGCTAATTGTTTTAATCTTTGTCATTGCGGGCACTTGAGGCAATGCCGGGCGGCGAAGAGGCTGCCTCCACGGAAGGCACCGCTCGCTCTTGGCGGTCACGGCGTGGAGGAGCGGACGTGGAGGAGCCGGCCGATGCGGAGAGACGGCCCGCGCGGGTGTCTCCGCGAAGGAGGGCTGGAGTTCGAGACGGGGCGACGACCGGGGACGGTGCGATGGCGGCGGCGGCGATGGCGGCAACGCGGGGGCCCGCAGCGGCGACGGGGCCTTCCTCGGGTTTGAGGAAGCCCTTCGAGTGCGGGCCCTCGATGCTCCCTAGCCGAAAGCCGCTCCCCCACCATCGCAAGGTGATTTCACCCGTCGGCAACAAGTAAGTAAACTACTTTGTTCATATGGCATGTTGAAAACCGAACTGCAGACTAACAATTATTGTTAATGATTCGTGCAGGAGCTGGGTGTTTCCGAGCGATGTTGGAAACGGGGCTAAACGGGACTCACGCCACTTCCACCTGCACACCGTCCCCATCCCCAAGCCCGAAGGCGGCGATCGTGCTGATTCACCTGCACGCGAGCCACTTGCGGCGAAGATCAAGAGGGAGTTTTGGGTGAGTGTCTTCATCACAACGTATTTCTCAATACTACACATTCGTTGGACGTTCTTGAAACAATGAAATGATACATGATGTGCACGTGCGAGGTACTTCGAGTGCGAGGATGGAAAACGAGGCCGGGCGGAGGTGGTCTTGGGAACGCCCGCCACGCACGTCTCAAGGACTTGTACCATGAGGGCGCGCATCCGGTCGTCATCAACCACTACCGCAACGTGCTTGGCGAGGTGATCAAGAAGCCCGAGTCGGGCGGGAGATCATCCTCCGAGGGAGACCGACCTCGCCGGAGGAGTACTTGCGAGTAATTAAGCGAAAACATTCGTTCTTATTTCTTCCGTGAAACATTCAATTCATCTTCTAACATGTCAAATACTTGATGTTTCGTAGTGGATACCGGGGTGGTGCGACAAGGACCCGCAATGCTGGGAGGAGATTGTGCGCTACTGGATATCGGACAAGGCGTACGAGGTGAAAAACGAGCGTCGGGAGCGCCAGCTCAAGAATGCGGGGGTAGCACACCACCAAGGGAACCGGTCCCTCCCGCAGTTCATGGATGTATGGGTATGCTCCTGTTGATCTATTTACTGTAGCACTCAATCTATTTACCTCTAACCATGTTTGTGTTTTCCTCTCGCGGAGGGAGACCCATGGTGCAGAGGAGATCAACGTGGTGGTGGGGTACGCCCTTTCTCACAAGGGCAAAGCGTCGGACCCGGACAACAGGTTCAACCCGGAGGACGGGCTGGACGCGTACACCAACGCGAACGTCCACCCCAAGCTCGTCGAGTACAGCGCCGCGTTTCGCCAGCGCCATGGGGACGACAAGGACCCCGCCAACGGAGCCCCTGGACCTGGAGCTCGTGATGAGGTTGGGAGGAGGGAAGCAGCACGGCTCCTACTGGATGGCCAACAACGCCATCGACCCGATCACTACTCCCACGGCGGGGAGATTCGACGGGCCGGCTCCGGTAGCTCCTCCGGCATCCCATTGCGCCCCACGGCGCCCGGATGGCCTACGCGAGATGGAGGTAAGTGCGGTTCCATTCGTCGTTCACTCATTTCACACACGATCCACCTTGGCTTCACATACCATCAACCATGTGCGGGTGTAATATTGCAGGCTAGGTTCGAAGAGCTGCAGGCCCACCAGGCGGCCCAGGACGAGGCCCTGCAAGCGGCGGGCGCGGCGGTGGAGCGGCCCACCAGCGGCACTGGCGGCAGCCGCGGCACCACCAGCGTCGAGATGGCGGACTGGCGGGCTTCCTCCGGTCCCGCACCGGGCACGCGAGAGCTTCCTCCCTCGCTCTTTGCTCCACCACCGGTCCGGTGCTGCTCATTCGGCGTCCGTGAGTATAATACTAATTGCCTCACTTGCTTTAGCTTGTGCGGCCATCCTGGGTACTTTACTAATTACCTCACTTGTGCTTTGTGCGAGCTCCGTCGCGGGTTCGAACCCGACTCCGGTGCCCGTGCCCTCCCACAAAAGGGGCGGGGTACCCGACCTACCCGACCTACCCCACGCAGCCGTACACGTGGGGGCCTCCTCCTCCACAGTCGCAGGGCTACTCCTCATGGCCGGGGGGCGCAGACGCAGCAGGGGCCTCGCCCAGGATTATGGCACTACGTGGCGGCGCCGTCAGGGTGGACTCAGGCACAGGCACAGCCAGGGTGGTCTCCGTGGGAGCAAGGTGGGGGCGATGGGACCCCTGGGGACGGCGCCACGAGCTAGGTACCTTTGCCTCCCTCTTCTGGACTAGTAGCGATGCATGTGGACTTGTATGTTAGACTTGTTGGACATGTTGGACTTGTTGGACATGTATGCTGGACATCCTAGTGTATTTGGACATGTATGCACTCGTTTCGTGACGTTATGTGTATTTTGGACATCTATCGATGGATTCGGCGAATGTTGATGTGTGGATTCGTGTTGAGATCGAATCCGATGATGAAATGCGGTTTATATGCTATATTGTTGTTATAAATGTGATCTGTGGTATATATATGCTATAAATGTGGTTCGAATGCAAGGAAACAGCAAAAAGAAAAAATTCCCAGCTTTGCCGATAGCATAGGCCATAGGCTTGTCGGCAATCTTTGGGATTCCATCCAGTGAATTCCGACTTTGCCGACGAGGGGATTGTTTGCCGGCTTGACTTTGAGCGCGAGAAGCTTTTGACCGATATGGCCAAAGGCATCGGCAAACCTGACGGAAAGGATTTCTTGAGGCGGCCAAAAGTCGGCAAACACACAACAGGAAGGCTTTGCCGACAGGAATACGCCGCTGTCGGCAAAGCCTTCGCCGACAATCTTGTCGGCGAAGGAGCAACAGCCGAGTTGGCGGTTGTTCCTTCGCGATAGAACATGTGGCACATCGGCGAAAGGATGCCGACAGGGCCCTAGTTCCTGTCGGCAAACCGGCTTTTGCCGAAAGGATTTTCGCCGACAGGAAAGGCTAAACCCTGTCGGGAAACCGTTTGCCGACCGGATTAATGGCTTCGCCGCGCCATTCCAGTAGTGGATGAGATAAGCAGAGCAGTATGGATTGTCCGATTTTGATCGTGCGATGGAGCCTCGGCTGAAGTTTTCCCCTCATTTCCCCACATAAGTATACAACCTCCCAAAAAGATGTGCAATAAACTGCCCATCCGCGTTCACACAAGCTGTTGTTGCAGCAGGGCACGTGTGAGAGTCACCGGCACGCATGTTGCTAGTCGTCCTATAGTCCTACCTTGCACGTGGTGGGTGCACCACCCACAATCTTGTCAACTCGTCAATGTCCACCACCATTTGGCCATAATCATCCCTGGCCGGCCGTCGGCCCATCGCGCTCGCGCGCCAGGATTTTGGCAAGGCATTTGAGAGACCTTTTTTTTTTGAGCTACGCACAACGCAAATGGGGGGCAGCAAACAACAAAAGTCCTCATGGGATTGAGACCAAATTAGGCACAAGCACCAACACGACGCTAGTGGTGCACCACAGACAACGACGAGAGTCGCTTGCTCGATAAGCTCTTAGGGCTGTATAATATAGCCAACCTTTCGATGATGTTTGCGCTGATGCAACCCATGTTCTTAAGTGTCCTGTTATAACGGCGTTTCACGATGTAACTATTAACGATGTAATAGTTCTAACAACTTTAATTTATAAATTTAGTTTCCTTGTAAAAAAAAAACCACGCGTGATGCAGTGGGTCGAGAAAGTCTTTGCATGCGTTGATCGACTTTTGCCGCCCGCGTTCACACAGCCTGCTGAGCTGATGTAGGCTGTAGCAGTGCGTGACATTTCCGCTTGGGCAATTCCACAAGTACTGGCATGTCCATGTCCTCGAGCCAGGCAGTCACGCCAGCGCGCGCGTGGTGAACAGTGGTGCAGAGGGGAGGGCAGTACGCGGTGAACATAACCGTAACAGACAGTACGATAACTACAAAATATACAATGTCCAAGGAGTTTAACACTATATGATTGGATTAACGCACCTGACACCTGTCAACTAAACAAACATAACTGACAGTGAAAGCATCCTTGTCATTCTTATGCCAACGCACCTCTGAATTTGTCATCAATACATTGTGAAGTCGTAATCAGTCCACGCCTCCACGTCACGGCAGATTGGACGGGACGCAACGATTTGATGCTTGGGCTTCCGGAGGAACCAGGCCACGGCTCATAGTCCACTTTCCTTTGGGCTGAATGTAGACGGGCTTCATATCCTCCTATTCGGTGACGTGGCGAGTCATTGTGCATCTGGGCTGCTACTGAATGTTAGATGGGCTTCACATCCCCTCGGCCCGCGACCTCGCGAGCTGAACCGGACCCAGCAACAAGGCCACCGGGGCCCCTTTCCTATCCGGCCGGATCTCCCCACCCGCTCCGGCGAGCCATCGCCGCCGCGCGCAGGGTTGCGGTCACCGTATTACCTGTTTGCTTATCGATCTGCTCCCGAGCCCAGCAAACCCTCGTCGCCGCCGCCCATGGACACAGAGACCAACGGGCGATTCGGCATGAGGCCGCGCCTCGACCTGGGCTCGGGCGGCGCTCCGTCATCTACCAACGGAAAGGTCTGCAAGAAGTGGCGCGCCGGGTTCTGCAACCGCTTCTCGTGCCCCTTCCTCCACAGCGAGCCCCCCGAGGCTGCGCCGCCCAAGCGCCCTGACAAGCTCTGCAAGTACTTTCTCGCCGGTACCGAATGCAGCTATGGCGAGAGCTGCCGCTTTCCGCACAGCTACTGCATAAACGACAGTAAGGGCCACGGGAAGGTAAGGTTTAATCTCTGCCAACTTGCCTTTTTCTAACTGAGATGCTTGAATACAAGAGGTCAACCATGTCAGAAAAGCTTTTGCTTTGCCTTTGTAATGGTGAAAAATGCCCCTTGAATAATACTGTATAAGGCAGATGGTTTGTGTTAACAACAATGTGAAATGTGATCCATCACGTACTGTGCTACCTAGGAACATTCTGTTAACTAAAACAAATGCAGGCAGGCAGCCTGGATAAAAAAACACTCCTACCTAGTCCTAGGTGAAAACCAAGCAATATGCTTCACTTAATTTATAACTCCTTAGAGACTATTTGGCGGTATCATTTTGTTTTGTGAAGGCTGAATTACTACTACTAAGTAGCTCAACCACTGACTTCTGTTCTGTTCCTAGTTTTGACACCAATAGCTCAACCATTGACTTCTGTTCTGGTCTTATTTTTTAAGCATGTCACTGGGCCTCATGGGTCGAACAACTTAGTGTAGCTTGGTTTATCAAGGTCCGAAATGGGGCCTAGCCCTTGGCACCAGCTTCCCGGTGTGCCATTTAGGTCAGACCAGCCTATTTTCCCACAGGGAAAAAGTCCGGGCGTGGCACATGTTTTCTATCTTTGTAGCACACTATTTCAAAAGGCCAATTCCAAGAATCTTGGAGACTCAAAATATCTCAAATTTAACCAAATTTATATGATAAGATAATAATATTTATAATACCAATTAAGTATCATTAGATTGTTCATTAATTATATTTTCATATTAATACTTATTTGATGTGCCCAGCATTTGATGCTTATGGAGCTCCAAAATCTTGGAAATACAGAATTTGTTTGGCCCTAGATGGGTGTTCTAGTTAATGTGCCTCTTGAGTCGAAGAATGGGCGCCAAGTTGGCGAGAGTGGAAATCAGCTCAATGAGCAACTTGCATGCTTCTGCCCGCAAAAGGTTCTTCCTTTATATAATTACAGAGGTCACACCGGTAATGTTGTTGTTGAGTTTGGAAGCGGCGGACTGGCTTAAAAATGCTCGGCATTTGAAAAACATTTTGAGGCAGAGGGCTATGGCAAAAGGGACTGGAAGCTGAAGCACAGGGGTTCAGGGATGTTTGGATGGGTTGCGAAAGCTGATGACCTTAGAAGCCATGGGCCTACAGGAGACTATTTGCAAAAAAATGGTGATCTGAAAACTGTCGGTGATCTTGAAAGTGAAGGGACTCCTAAAACTGATACGCCTGTGGCAACTTCAGCTAGCCAGATTGAAGGAAAGAACAGGCATGTGCAAGAACTGGAAAACAAGACATCGCTTGACAGGATAATGGAACCAAGGGTGTTGATCCTCCAGAAGTATAATGAAGGTTTCTGTTCATCTTTTATTATTCATGTGTTCTTTATGGTTTAGTACTCTACATAGCCCCATTTCTGTCCTCTTAGTGTAAATGGAACTTCCAGTTGTTTGATGCTCTTTTCACTATTTTTTTTAACCAGAAATTCCCAAGATGCAGCAAGTTGCTCGTAGGCACTCGCAGAAGATCATCGATGATAATAAAAACCTCCGCGAAGATTTGGAGTCCAAGATGCAGACTTGACTCGAGCCAAGGAGCTTAATGACCTAGCTTTGCAAAGGTATTATAACAGAAGGAATCTTCAGCAAGAGAAGGAAAAGGTGTGATATGGTCTATTGCTGTCAATTGTCTTATATCTTCTGCACATCGATGCATACATGGGCAGTATAACTTTATGTTATCTGGCTTTCACATGTTTATGACTTTGAATGAAAGATAATATCATTGCAGGCATGTATGCTTTTGCTTTGAAACAAGCATCATAATAACATAACATTTCAAACCTCTCATATATGGAAACATATAGAAGTTAATGCCTAATTCCAATGCTATAGGTTACCACTTCACAGAGTTGTTGGTAATGGTAATCGTCCTAATTTTTTTAATCCAAAGCATGTATCCCTTCATCTTTAGCACTTCACTATAGAAACTTGTGATTGTGTACCACTGCTTGTGCTCATTATTTCTGCATTGAAATTGTAAGCCGAATCTTCACTGCAAAAGAATGAAAAAGGATGAAAAGTTGTTCTGTCAATTTTACTGTGAAAGGTACTAGACGGTTGTAAAATGTGTATCTCAAATATTAATATCTTACAGTATTTGACTGAAGTTTTGCCTTGGTGGCATGTCCAGTTCATCCAAACCTCTCTCGAACATTTCCAAGACCTTTCCTATGGTAGGACGATGCATTGGTAATATTTGGATGCACCATAGGCCAATCACACTCATCTTTTTTGCGATCCCTTCATTTTCATGTGTGACTTCACATGCCTGTAATCCATCATCTTGACCAAAGTGGTCATAAATCCAATGTGGAAAATACTTTTCACTTGACTCTTGTGCCACTGACTTAACATTTTTTCTGCCTCCAATCATCTCTAGTAACATCATTCCATAACTATAAACATCTGATTTTGCTGAAACAACTCCGAAGGTTCGAGAGTGCACTTCAGGATCAATAAATCCAACTGTTCCTCTAGCACCAGTCATAGAAAGCTTGCTCTCCTTGGTGTGGCACAACTTGGCCAAACCAAAATCAGCAATTTTTGGGTGAAAATCTTCGTCAAGAAGGATATTTTGAGGCTTGATATCAAAATGGACTATGCGTGTATTACAACTATGGTGCAAGTATTCTAACCCTCGAGCAATTCCAATTGCTATCATATAGAGCTTATCCCATCCCAAAACTGCCTTAGGATTGTCCGAGTATATATACTTATCCAAAGAACCATTGGGCATATACTCATATATTAGTGCCCGTTTTGAACCTTCCAAGCAAAACCCAAATAAACTAACTATATTGACATGAGAGGTCCTGCCAATGCTCATGACCTCATTCACAAACTCCTCCCTTTCTCCTTTGGATTCATGTAAGAATTTCACGGCAACAAGACGGCCGTCGTCTAGTCTTCCTTTGAAAACCATGCCATAACCACCTTCCCCAAGCTTATTATTAAGGGAAGATGTTATCTTTGTTGCTTCTGAGTACTTGTATCTTTTTGGTGCTAGAGTTCCGTGCAATAATATTAGGGCCTCAATGTTCCTTTCAGTGGCAGTGGTGATCTTATTATTGCATAGGAAAAAATTTAGTTTCGTCTTGCACTTAGTTGGGTACTCTGAACGCATGAGGCCATTTGGAGCTTGCTTCCTCCGCTTTCTTTTGTGCCAGACAAGAAAGCACGCTATCAGTAGACTGCCGCCTCCTACTCCACATACTGCAAATATATAGACGTGTATCAATATTAATTAGCAATATGCAGTAACCAACTGATCCTAAAGATTCAACAAGATAAGGTATATGCAATGCAGCGTGAGGGCTGATATTGATACTCACCAATTCCAACTACTACCTTATTCCTGGTGTTGTTTCCTCCTGTTCATAAGACAAGTAGATGTGAATAGTTTGTTGATTATATGTATATTTTGTATTTTCTTATGTTAATAAAGGAAGTGAGCTCTATCAACTGGTTAGGGTGGGATATATATTCATCGATTTGGGCCACACAGATTTGAGTCATATTCAGCTCTCTTTTGGGTACTGATTGTCTTCATAACAAAAAGACTGCATAATTCCTCCTAGGTTACTTGCTTACCGTTAGTCTAATAATGTGTTCCATGACGGGAAGTTAATATACATGATAGTATATATGAGTAGAATAAAGCCTGACAGAAATTAAATGGGAATGACACTAACTGGGGGGGAAATAGATGTACGACTAAACACAAAGTTGCTCGTCAGCATTCTTTGTCCAACAATAATGACAATTTTGCATATCTTTGTGTGTAATGAGACCTGTACGACAAAGATGTACGTACATGTAGTAGTACTGTGCAAATTTGAAGTGTTTAGTCTTGACAAAAATGCAAACTGATATTATGTATAGCCAAAATCAAACATAATTTAAATGCACAAAATCTACTCCCTCCGTCCCAAAAAGAATGCAATTCTTGCTTCTCGAGAAGCCAAACGATTTCAACTTTGACCACCATTATATAAAAGAGTACTAACATTTATAATGAAAGATAAGTATCAACGGATTAGTGATGTAACATCTTTTCATGATAAGGTCTTGTTTGACACATAAATATTAATACTAATTACTATAATCTTAGTTAAAGTTTAGTTAAATTGAGCGACACGAATCCCATAGTTGCATTCCTTTTGGGACGAGTAGCACATACGGAAAAGTTAGACCTCAAGCTGCAGTTGAAACATGCCGCCGCCGCTATCTCGGACCCTTCTTCTTTCTCACTGGTGCGTCTGCTAGTGATAAGGAGAGGGGACCCATCTTTTATTTCTGTGTTTGTTGTGGAATATTACTCTATTGCCATTAGGTCTAACCCTAGAAGGGTAGCCATATAATGTAGCATACATGGGCCTCATGGGCCTAATTCACATATACTCCAACACTCCCCCGCAATCTGAACTACCGGCGCAGCGGAGTTCCAGACTGGACATCTAAAAGAAAGAGCACACACAGCCCCCCACAGCCACAACTAGCCACTGGTGATGTTGAGGCTGGATCGGAAGTCAGTGAAGGTCGACGACGGGAGGCCCTTGGTGAAGATGTCGGCAAACTGGGAGGTGGTCGGTACATGGAGGACCCGCACCTCGCCGATGGCCACCCGATCACGGACGAAGTGGAGGTCGATCTCCACATGCTTCGTGCGCTGGTGCTGAACGGGGTTGGTGGAGAGGTAGACCGCACTGACGTTGTCGCAGTAGATGAGTGTGGCCCGGCGAAGGGGGCTATGGAAATCGGCTAGGAGCTGCCGGAGCCAGGAAGCCTCAGCCACACTGTTGGCAACGACGCGGTACTTTGACTCTGCACTGGAGCGGGAGGCCACCTGCTGGTGCTTGGAGGACCAGGACACCAGGTTGCCTCCGAGAAAGACGGCGTAGCCAGAGGTGGAACGTCGAGTGTCTGGACAGCTGGCCCAGTTGGCGTCAGTGTAGGCAACCATCTCTGTAGAGGAGGACCGTCGGTGAAGGAGCAGGCCATAGTCAGCAGTGCTACGGAGGTACCGGAGGAGACGATTGAGAGCAGTGAGGTGAGGCTCCCGAGGATCATGCATATGAAGGCACAACTGCTGAACTGCATAGGTGATGTCAGGCCGAGTGAAGGTGAGGTACTGAAGAGCACCAGCAAGACTGTGGTACGCTGTGGGATCGGTCACTGAAGGACCCTCTGCCTCGGACAGCTTGCTCTGAGTGTCAACAGGAGTGGAGTAGGGGTTGCAATCTGTCATCCCAACTCGCTCAAGAATATCAAGAGTATACTGCCTCTGGTGAAGAAGTAGCCCAACTGGATGAGGCTCAACAGTGACCCCAAGGAAGTGGTGAAGCACACCAAAATCCTTCATTGCGAACTCCTGCTGAAGAGAGGTGATGATCCGGCGAAGAAGGGACTCACTGGAGGCTGTAAGGACAATGTCATCCACATAGAGCAGCAGGTACGCAGTCTCAGCCCCATGGTGATAGATGTACAGGGACGTGTATGACTTGGCCTCCACAAAGCCCAGGGTCGATGGAAAGCGACAAACGTGGTTCCATGCCGGGAGAGCTGCTTGAGGCCGTAGAGACTTGTTGAGCCGCGGACCATCTCGGGACCCGGGAGTCAACAAACCCAGTGGCCGCTGATGCTTGTCTCAATGAGTAGACCATGCAGAAAAGCATTCTTCACATCCAGCTGATGCACTGGCCAAGAGCGGGTGACAGCCAGGGAGAGCACGGTGCGGACGGTAGCAGGCTTCACCACTGGACTGAAAGTCTCATCATAGTCAACCCCGGGGCGTTGAGTGAAACCCCGGAGTACCCAGCGAGCCTTGTACCGCTCAAGAGTACCATCCGCTCGGCGTTTGTGTGTCCAGATCCAGTTGCCGGTGATGACATTGGAGCCTCACGGACGGGGCACCAGATCCCAGGTCTGGTTGGCGAGGAGTGCCGCGTACTCCTCTTCCATCGCACGGCGCCAGTGGGGGTTCGCCAAGGCCTCGCGAACGGAAGAGGGTACCGGAGAGATCCCCGTCTCGCAGGCAGTGGCGGAGAGGCCCTGCGAACGGGACGCCTGCCGCGTCACCATATGGTGAGTGTGACGAGGGTCCTGGTGAAGAAGCGGCGAGTGGTAGACCGGTGTCGCGACACGGGCACCCGGCGGCCGAGGCGGTGGCGACGGTGTCCCCGGCGGAGAGGAGGACACTACCGGTGGTGTAGGTGACCCTGGCGAAGAAGGGGCCACCGGCGGAGGCGGCGGTGGTGGCGGCTCCTAAGGCGGCGGCTCTAGACCCCCACCCCCGCTCGGCCCCTCCATGGTCGAGCAGGGAGCAGGGTCAGGAGAGGCACTGGCCGCCGGGAAGCGGGGGCACGGCTCCGACAAGGAGCACGGTGCTGTAGTACCTGCAGGAGACAACTGAAAAGGTGGCTCGACCACCGCATCAGTGGGAAACAAAGAGAAGATGTCAAGATCCGGGGTGGAAGTGGTGGGTGGAGGGGTGGAGAAGGGGAAAACTGACTCATCGAACATCACATGGCGAGAAATGAGGACCCGACGAGAGGTGAGGTCATAGCACCGGTAGGCCTTGTGATCCGGGGAGTACCCAAGGAAGACACACAGGGTGGACCGAGGAGCTAGCTTGTGGGGTGCAGTGGCGGTGGTGTTCGGGTAACACGCACACCTGAAGATCCGAAGGTGATCGTATCGAGGAGGGGTACTGAAAGTCCCTAATTTGGTTTTGGCTAATTGATGAAACCTAGGACTAACCTTGTTTATCTAAGTGGTTGATTTAGAGAAAGGTTGTCCACATGATGAGCTTATTGCAAATGAAGCATGACACATGTCATGTGATCAAAGATGAAGATCAAGACGATGCTTGGCTCCATGGACCGGTGTTGAAGGTGAAGGGCTAGTCGAGGCTTCGGAGTGAAGGACCATGCGATGGTGAAGCTCGGGCAAGACTAGGCGCCGATGGACCGATGCACGGTGAAGGGCAAGTGAAGTCGAGGTCGATGGATCGAGACGGTCACATGATGGTGTGAAGTGTTCATATCATTTGGAGGAACAAAATGGGCTCAAGGCAAAGGTATAACCGTTAGGGCCATTTTGTTTTGCACTCAAGACACCATAGAGGGTGTGAGTGGTTTAGGATCGATAGCCGCACTATTAAGAGGGGAAGTCTTATCGGCTATTCGACGCACGGGTGCCACTAGGTGAATTCATGAAGTGCATTGTATGTAGGGCCTAGTGAGCTAACCTAACCTTTGGGAAATGTTTGTGAAAAGCTAACACACAAGCACATGGAGATGTACACTTGGTGGTGTTGGCACATTTACAAAGGTGGCGTTTTGGTGCACTGTGGTTTGCAGGGTAGAGATGGGTTTGGGTCCCTCTCTTCCTCCCACCGAGCCTGTGAGGCGGGATTCGGCGCTTTCGAGAAAAATGGATGCATGTTTTCTATTGCGCCGGATGCAAAATTTGGTTGAAATCATGCTATCTCTGATGATCAAGTTGGTATACTTGTTGGATAGCATGATTGGAGAAGTTGGTGTCACGACACGGCGACGAAAAGACGGAGGCTGCGCCTGGCAGAGGCGCTGGACGCTGGGCTGACGCGTCCGGCGAGCGGCGGACGCCGACCAGAAAGTTTCTGGTTTTCGACCGTTCGGCCGGGCGTCGCGCCGGACGCGCGCGCCGGACGCGGCGTGGTTCCTGTGCAGCGTCGGCGCTCGTGGAAGACGGCGCGATCTTGGTGGCTCGGCTCAAGGCGGCGGGCGCGGGTCTTTGCGTCCGCGCGCACGCCGGACTCGAGACGAAAGTTCCCGGCTCGGCGTTACGCGGAGCGGACGCGGCGCCGGGCCACCGTGCGTGCGCGGACGCAGCGCCGGACGCCACGTGGCGATGCGCTGTTGGCCGAGGCGCCAACGGTCGGCTCGGGCAGCGCAAGGAAGAAGCGCCGGACGCGTCCGGCGGTTTGCGCCGACAGCGTCCGGCGCGTCTTGCTCGGCCTCCCGAGGTAACGGTCACATTTGTTTGAGGGTCATAAATAGAAGGTGGCCGGCCCTTGGGGAGGTCTCTTGGCCATTTCTCATCCCTTGTGCATTCTTTGAGCTAAGAGACTCTCTCCCACTCTTCTCCCTTGCTTGGTTGTTCATCCTAAGAGAGATTGAGTGAATCACCTAGTGCATTGCATTGCTTGAGGGCATCTAGTGGCACTTGTGGGTGGTTTCGCCGGTGGATTTCTTGTTACTCTTGGAGAGTACCGCTCCTAGCCGGCTTGGAGATTGTTGGAGCGTTGGCAAGAGAAGGTGATTGTTCTTGGCCACCTCCGGTTGTTTGTGAGAGGTTTGAGCTCACCTCGTGGGGATCACGAAGAGCATCCTAGTGGATTGCGCGTGTCGTTGAGTACCTCGCTTGAGAGTGGTGTCTTGCGGTGCCTTGCGGGCGAGCCTTGAGGGGCTAGTGACTTGAGGGTCACACCGAAGAACCATCTAGGTGTTGGTCGACACAACCGGTGACTAGCTTGGCGGTGCCCAAGTGAACACCGGGTGAACAAAAACAATTGTGTTCATCTTTGTTCCCGGTGATTGGTCTCCGATTGTGTGTTGCCAATTGATTGATTGTTCATCTCTTGGTGATTGACAACCTCGACTCTGGCGTTGGTATAACAAGCTCCTACCCTCTCTTGTATTACTTCGTTTACATTCTTGCAAAGTAGAATTGCTTGTGTGGTCGGTTGGGAACCACTTCTTGTGTAGACTAAATCCCGTGGGTAGAATTGCTTGTGTGGTCGGTCGGGAACCACTTCTTGTGTAGACTAAATCCCGTGGGTAGAACTCTTGATCACTAGTGGTAGCTATTGTGTGTGCTAGTGATCACCTACTAGAATTGTTTGGATAGGAGGCTTGCAACATCTAGTAGGCTAAGCAAAACTTGCTTTCCGCCGTTTGTGTATCTAACGAAGTTTGCTTAGTGAGTTTGTAGAAATTTTTATAGGCTATTCACCCCCCCTAGCCATCTAGGACCTTACAAGTGGTATCGAGCCGAGGTCACCATTTTAGTGCAAGGCTTAACATCCTACGGTGTTAAGATGGCTCAAATTGTGTTCAACCATGTTGGGGGCAAACCGCCTATGTTTGATGGAGTTAGTTCCTTTGATCATTGGAAGAGAAAAATGATCATGTATCTTGGTTCAATACAAGAGAGAGTCTTGCAAGTCACATTGCATGACTATGCTATTCTTGATAATGATCATCTCACCGATGAAGACAAAGCCAACATCACATGCAATAGAATGGCTCTCGACACCCTATATAATGGCATTGATACAAAGGTGTTTGAGGGAATCAAGGATTTGGAGCTTGCAAGTGAAGTGTGGACTAGGTTGGGTGAGACCTATGAGGGCACCAAGGTTGTGAAGAGTGCCAAGTTATATGGACTCAAGAGTGAGTTCGAGAACTTCAAGAAGAAGGAGGATGAAACAATCATTGAAATGTTTCATCGTCTACAAGTGATTGTGAATGATCTCAAGAGTTTGGGGCACAAGACAAAAGATGAAGACTTTTGTCACAAGTTCTTGATTTGCTTGCCGAAGAGTTTCAAGATGTTGAAGCTAATGCTACAAAGAGATGGGCTTGAGAATAAGAAGCCAAATGATTTGCTTGGTGAAGTCTTGACATATGACAAGTTTGATCAAGATGATGAGAAGGTGGAGGAAGAGAAGAAGAAGAAGACCGTGGCATTCCAAGCCACATCCTCCAAGGGCAAAGCACCAATCTTTGAAGAAGAAGAAAACAATGAGGAAGATTGTGACTTTGAGATTGATGATGAGGCACTTGCTCTTGTAGTGAAGAAGATGGGACACATGTTCATCAAGAGAAGAGGCTTCAAAAGGAACAACTTCAAGAAGCAAGAGCAACCAAGAAAGTGCTTCAATTGTGATAGCACCGAGCATCTACAAGCCGAATGCCCATATGAGAAGAAGAAGAACTACAACAAGGGCAAATTTGAGAAGAAGAAGCATGAGGCCAAGATGACACTCAAGAAGGGCAAGAATGGTGCATTTGTGGTCACTTGGGAGAGTGATAATGATGATGAAGATGAAGATACAAGCAACAAGGCTATGGCTTCCATCGCCATCAACAAGAAGCCTTCATTATTCTCTTCATCACCATCGTGCTTCATGGCCAAGGAAACCAAGGTACAATATGATGATAGTGATGATGATAGTGAGATGGAATATGCTCACGATGTTGATAATGTTGATGATGATGATGAACCTTCTAAGGATCAATTATATGACTTGATGCAAGAAACTAGAGAAATAGCTATTGCCAAAGAAAAGGAGTGCAAGAAGCTTTCAATGAAAGTAGAAATACTTGAGAAAGCCCTAGGTGAGCTTATGACCACTCATGAGTGTCTAGTGGTAGACCATGAGAAACTTGGTGATGCTCATTCTAAGCTTGAAAAGGCTCACTCACTTCTTCTTGAGCAACAAGCAAAGAAAGTGGTGGTTGCATCATGTGATATAGGCCTTACTTGTGACATCATTGATGAGTCTTTTTATCAACCTATCATCATGACAAATGCTAACCCTTCTTGTAGCACATCATCCACCACCACCACCGACTCTATCTCTACTACTAGTGATGGCTTCACTTGTGATGCTACAGTTATGGTTGAGAATGAGACTCTCAAGAAGGAGGTGGATGAGCTCACTCATGCCTTAGGCAAAGCCTATGGTGGTGAGGCCCGCTTGCTAAAGTGCTTGGGTAGCCAAAGGTTCTATCTTAACAAAGAGGGATTGGGCTATACCCCCAAGAAGGGCAAGTCGGCCTTTGCAACTCCAAAGCCTAGCTTTGTGAAGAGCAATGGTCGGTTTTGCTATAGATGCAAGCAAGTTGGGCACCTAGAGCAAAATTGCAACAAGAAGCAACAAAACAAGAAACTTGACAATGCTATACCTTTTGATTCTTGTTATGTGCTTACCAAGGGTGTGAAAGGTGTGCAAGCTAAGTTTGTTGGTACACCCATTGTTGGCCCAAAGAAGAAAGCTATTTGGGTACCAAAGAGCTTAGTCACTAACCTACAAGGACCCAAGCAAAAATGGGTACCTAAGCTTCATTGATTTGCTTGTAGGTGAATTATAAAGCCGGAGGAAGGCATTGGATTATTGATAGTGGGTGTTCTCAACACATGGCCAGGTACATCAAAAATGTTTGATTCAATTGAGAAGAATGATAGTGGCATTGAGTCAATTAGTTTTGGCAATAACAAGAAAGGCAAGGTTGTTGGTTTGGGCAAGATTGCAATATCAAATGACATGAGTATCTCCAATGTGATGCTAGTTGAAAGCTTGGATTTCAATCTTCTCTCCCGTGGCACAAATTTGTGATCGAGGCTACAAGTGCATTTTTGGGGCAAATGATGTTGAGGTAGTTTCTCTTGATGGCTCCAACTTGGTGTTCAAAGGCTTTAGATATGAGAATCTCTATCTTGTTGATTTCAACACTAGTGAAGCTTCTTTGACAACATGTTTGATATCAAAATCAAGTTTGGGTTGGCTTTGGCATAGAAGACTTGGGCATGTTGGCATGAAACAATTGAAGAAGCTCACACAACACAATCTTGTTGAAGGCTTGAAAGATGTTGTATTTGAGAAGGACAAGTTGTGTAGTGCATGTCAAGCGGGAAGCAAGTTGGTAGCTCACATCCAAAGAAGAGTATAATGAGCACATGCAAGGCATTTGAGTTGTTGCACATGGATCTATTTGGACCAACTACATACACAAGTATTGGTGGCAACAAGTATGGGTTTGTCATAGTGGACGACTTCACAAGATTCACATGGGTATTCTTTCTTAGTGACAAGAGTGAAGTGTATGACACCTTCAAGACCTTTCTCACTAGAGTTCACAATGAGTTTGACATGAGAATCAAGAAAGTGAGAAGTGACAATGGGAGCGAGTTCAAGAATACAAGAATGGAAGAATTGTGTGATCACTATGGCATTGGTCATCAATTCTCGGCCAAGTACACTCCACAATCAAATGGCCTAGTTGAGAGGAAGAATAGAACATTGCTTGATATGGCTAGATCAATGCTTCATGAGTACAATGTTAGTCAATCATTTTGGGATGAAGCAATCAACACGGCATGTTACTACATCAATAGGCTCTATTGTCATACTTTGCTAGAGAAGACCCCATATGAGTTACTTCATGGAAGAAAGCCCAACATTGGCTATTTTAGAGTGTTTGGTTGCAAATGCTACATCTTGAGAAAGGGCACTAGATTGGGGAAGTTTGAAAAGAGATGTGATGAAGGGTTCCTACTCGGTTATTCAACTACAAGCAAGGCTTATAGAGTTTGGAACAATTCAAGTGGCATTAGAGAGGAAGTCCATGATGTGCAATTTGATGAAACCAATGGTTCACAAGATGAAGATGAGAATCTAGAAGATGTTGGTGGAAACCAATTGGTTGAAGCTATGAAGAACATGGACATTGGTGACATAAGAGCAAAGCAAGTGGTTGATGTGCAAGATGATAAAGATGAAGTGCTCAATTCTCCATTGAAGCAAGCTAGCAATGCTCAAGTGCAAGATCATGGTGCTAGTTCATCCAATGAGGACAAGTCAAGTGATCAACCAAGCTCAAGCAATCAAGTGCAAGTGCTACAACCACAACATGTTGCAAGAGATCACCCAATTGATAGTGTCATAGGTGATATTAGAAGAGGTGTGCAAACAAGATCAAGAGTGGCAATGATTTGTGAGTATGCATTATTTGTGTCAACCAAAGAGCCAAAGAAAGTTGAGGAAGCCTTGGATGATGCCGATTGGATCATGGCAATGCAAGAAGAGCTCAATAACTTCACAAGAAATGATGTGTGGGAGTTAGTTGAGAGGCCGGAGGATCACAATGTCATTGGAACTAAATGGGTTTTCAAGAACAAGCAAGATCAAGATGGTGTTGTGATTAGAAACAAAGCAAGACTAGTTGCACAAGGCTATACTCAAGTTGAAGGTCTTGACTATGATGAAACATATGCTCCCATGGCAAGATTGGAGGCAATAAGGATACTATTGGCTTATGCATGTGCCCACAACATTAAGTTATATCAAATGGATGTCAAGAGTGCATTTCTCAATGGGATCATCAATGAGCTAGTATATGTTGAGCAACCTCCCGGTTTTGAAGATGAGAAGAAGCCCAACCATGTGTACAAGTTGAAGAAAGCTTTGTATGGCTTGAAGCAAGCACCTAGAGCATGGTATGAGAGATTGAAGACTTTTCTTCACTCCAAGGGGTTCATTATGGGCAAGGTTGATACTACTCTATTCACCAAGAAGATTGGTAAAGATCTCTTCATTGTGCAAATCTATGTTGATAATATCATCTTTAGATCAACCAATCAAACATATTGTGAAGAATTTGGTGAAATGATGGCAAAAGAGTTTGAGATGTCCATGATTGGTGAACTTAGCTATTTCCTTGGTCTTCAAGTCAAGCAATTGAAGAATGGGACATTTGTGAGTCAAGGGAAATACATAAGGGACATGTTGAAAAAGTTTGGGATGCAAGATGCAAAGCCAATCTCAACTCCAATGGGCACCAATGGGAATCTTGATAGTGATTTTGATGGCAATATGGTGAATCAAAAGGAATATCGGTCTTTGATTGGAAGCCTACTCTATGTCACCGCATCAAGGCCGGATGTCATGTTTAGTGTTTGCATGTGTGCTAGATATCAAGCCTCACCTAGAGAGAGTCATCTCACGGCCGCAAAGAGAATATTGAGGTACTTGAAGCAAACAAGAGATGTTGGATTGTGGTATCCCAAGGGGTCAAAGTTTGAATTGATTGGATATTCGGACTCCGACTATGGTGGTTGCAAGATCAATAGAAAGACCACAAGTGGTACATGTCAACTTCTTGGAAGGTCACTTGTGTCATGGTCCTCAAAGAAACAAAATAGTGTGGCAATCTCTACCGCCGAAGCCGAATATGTTAGTGCGGGAGTTGTTGTGCACAATTGCTTTGGATGAAGTCAACTTTGAAGGATTATGGCATCAACTTCAAGAATGTGCCATTGTTTTATGATAATGAAAGTGCAATCAAGATGACACAAAACCTGGTTCAACATGGAAGAACAAAGCACATTGACATAAGGCATCACTTCATAAGAGATCATCAACAAAAGGGTGACATTTCCATTGAAAGTGTGGGCACCGATGATCAACTTGCCGACATCCTCACCAAGCCACTTGATGAAAGAAGGTTTTGCAAGCTAAGGAATGAGTTGAACATTCTTGATTTCTCAAACATGTGTTGAATGCACCCCACCACTACTTGACATGCCTCTCCTTCGACAATGCAAGGTACCATTGTGTGACATGTCATTCATGCTTAGGATTATACTTATGATAGCACATGTAGACATACAAGGTGCATTTGGAGCATTCATGATAAATTAAATGTGTTTGATGTATATATGCTTACCACTATTGCTTCTATGCTTTGCTTGATCTAGTGGTGACATATGACATGTTTGTGGGCTTGCAATCCTAGTGTTGAATCTAGAATATTTGCTACAAGTGTTTAATTCAACATAGGCAAGATAACCCTTGTCATGAGGTGTGAAGAAGCTTGTCTTTGGTTCAAACCGAATTAAATGTCTTTGGCAAGTGGTCTAGATTGAACCAAATTTGACTAAAGTTTTGCTTACTCCATCAAAGTCATTTTCTCTCCACAATTTGATCCCATTTTTGGGCAATTGTTGACAAAGGGGGAGAGAAAAAGATGATTTAACATGATAAAGGGTAAATAAAATTTTGATGCACACAAGAAGGGGAGCAAGCTCATGAACAAAGTTATTGCATTTGTTTGTGCATTCTCATATGACTTGCTCATGGCACCTAGTTTAAAGTTTTATTCAAGTAGTGTCTCCTTGCTTGTGTGGCGCAATGCTAGTATAGGACTTGTATGATGAAATGATCTACTAGCATGCATAGGTTGTAACTAGACTCCCCTTACTTTACAAGTGGTTCAAGAACTTTGCTTATAATGTTGATCTCATGAGGTTCTTGAGTTTTTGATGGGTGTCTAGTTACTTCATGGTGCTAAGGATGGTGTTTATTGCAACTCCGATTGGTATCACGCTTCAAAGGTCCATTTCTTACACCTTAGCATCATTTTGGTAGAATTACTCTCCCCACACTTTTATCCATGCATATGTGCAAAGCTTCAAATCCAAACTCTATGCACATATGTAGGGGGAGCAATACTACCAAAACCGAACTTGCTATAGTTGTCCAAATCCCTCTTGTGAGCTTAATGATTGGACAAGTATGACAAGTTCAAAATCTTTATTATAAAATCATCTTTGTTGAGGTTGTCATCAATTACCAAAAAGGGGGAGATTGAAAGTCCCTAGTTTGGTTTTGGCTAATTGATGAAACCTAGGACTAACCTTGTTTATCTAAGTGGTTGATTTAGAGAAAGGTTGTCCACATGATGAGCTTATTGCATATGAAGCATGACACATGTCATGTGATCAAAGATGAAGATCAAGACGATGCTTGGCTCCATGGACCGGTGTTGAAGGTGAAGGGCTAGTCGAGGCTTCGGAGTGAAGGACCATGCGATGGTGAAGCTCGGGCAAGACTAGGCGCCGATGGACCGATGCACGGTGAAGGGCAAGTGAAGTCGAGGTCGATGGATCGAGACGGTCACATGATGGTGTGAAGTGTTCATATCATTTGGAGGAACAAAATGGGCTCAAGGCAAAGGTATAACCGTTAGGGCCATTTTGTTTTGCACTCAAGACACCATAGAGGGTGTGAGTGGTTTAGGATCGATAGCCGCACTATTAAGAGGGGAAGTCTTATCGGCTATTCGACGCACGGGTGTCACTAGGTGAATTCATGAAGTGCATTGCATGTAGGGCCTAGTGAGCTAACCTAACCTTTGGGAAATGTTTGTGAAAAGCTAACACACAAGCACATGGAGATGTACACTTGGTGGTGTTGGCACATTTACAAAGGTGGCGTTTTGGTGCACTGTGGTTTGCGGGGTAGAGATGGGTTTGGGTCCCTCTCTTCCTCCCACCGAGCCTCTGTGAGGCGGGATTCGGCGCTTTCGAGAAAAATGGATGCATATTTTCTATTGCGCGGATGCAAAATTTGGTTGAAATCATGCTATCTCGATGATCAAGTTGGTATACTTGTTGGATAGCATGATTGGAGAAGTTGGTGTCACGACACGGGTGTTAACACCAAAATTTGGTCGGGGAATATGACGGGTGGACCCGCGGGCGGCGGAGAGAGAGGAATTCGGCAAGTGCATATGCGGTCGGCTAATTTCCATGTGTTCGGCAAATGGCCAAGCGGTCGGCAATTGCTTTATTTGAAGGCGGAGAAAGGAAAAAGGAAGGCGATCGAAAAGGGAAGGAGTCGTGATGATCAAGGACTCCGATTATGGATAGAGTTAGCGTGTCTTTGTCTTTCCAATTTTGGTTAGATAGTTCGTAAGTGCTTAGGACTCATGTTTTGTCCGGGGTATAAATATAAACCCTCGACCATTGTAATAGGGGTTCACAACCAAATCAATACAACCGGCTACGCGCCACCCTTCGAGTCCTTTTAGTCGTGTCGTCGAGTTCTTCGAGAGGGCCAATCGATCCGTCGACCTCCGTAAGTCCCGGCAACCTTGCTATCATGTCTAGTATCGTGCGGCGGATTTAGATTATGATGCAAGTAGTCTCATCCGTTTTGCTTAGTATCGTGCGGCGGATTTAAGCTTAATGATGGGAAGTTTTTGCTTGTGCCTTGTATCGTGCGGCGGATTAAGACATGAGTAAAGATAGTTATCGGCTCTTTTAGATTTGGCATGATCTAATAGATTCATTAAGTTATCACGTGTTGCTTGCTTTATTTAATGTTTAATTATTTGCAACACCCTTTTGCCCAATCTAGATTGATACTCTTTCGGCTTGTTGATCGTATCTCTCATGCTCATTCAATATTGAGTAGATCAAGCTCACATAGCCGAATTAGATCGATCTAGATTGTTACATGTTGTGGGTTCATTCACGTTATATGTAGATAAGCCTTGACGGGACCGGGTACCGTGCGGCGGATGCGAGTCTTTGGGTTACTCTAGAGCTAGTCATCCGGTGGACTAGAGATCGGTTTAATCGATAGGCTCCTTTTACATGTTGCTTGTTTGTTCCTTCTTCATGGACCCCGATTCGGCAATCTTGCCGATACGGTTATGCTTATACATGTAGCAAGTATCTATAGATCTGTTAGATAATTATGTGCTTTTAGCTCTTTATTGCTAGATTGTATCATGCGGTGGATTGATCTAGTAGCAAGGAGTGGTGTAAATTCATAGTGAGTGGTATCATGCGGTGGATTAGCTTGCTTGGGTTTATGCTCGACGGGTTTATGAAGGCTAGACGTGCGGCGAGACTAGTTGGAGTAGCCTATGCATGTGTTGTTTAGTAGATTTATATTTATAAGTTACTTATTCTTAATTTTTAGTGCTTGATGATGCTTTAAACATGAGATGTAGTTTGATATGCTTTAATGATTTAATCTTGTTCAAACATGTCTTCATTTACTTATTCGGCTAGTTTGTTCATGTTTACATCGGTTATGTTATTTTAGCCGAATGAATTGCATCTTGTTGGCGAGATAGCTTCCATAGCTATGTGTCGTCGTAAGTGGCTTCGGGGCCGTAAAGATGGAAGCTGTCGGTCTCACCCGGCACGTTCCGGTTATGATCTTACCGTTTTATCCCTTGTCGATTTTCGGGTCAAATCGGCGGCACGCCACCGGATTCGGGCGCCGGGCACCCGATTGAAGCTAGGCTTTCCGGCTTCTTTGTGTGTGAGACGCGGGGTGGTCACATTTTGCGTCAACACACTTTTTGGCACGCCCGGTGGGACAACTTCTCAATATAAGATGGGATCGGAAATTGACAACGATCACGTTACGAACGTGACCATGGACGAGCTGCCGCCGCGAGCAACGCCGGATGGTGGAGCAAGCAATGGAACAATTTCAGCGAAATGTCGATGTCCTTTTCCAAGAACAAGAGTGGCGAGTGATGATCAAGCAAGCACGCCACGAGTTCTTCTCGCTGTCGATCGATGTTGCGACGAGGAGGAGATGCGAGAGGGTAGTTGGAGCCATCTACAAAGGCTGTAGGAGACACTATGTTGAATCACAACACGGCTTTTACAGGCACCTTCCGCAAAATCATGGCTGAAACTTTTGGTCCGGCGGTTGACAAACGATTTGAAGCAAGATTTGGAGAGCTTGCTTTGGGCCGGTGTACTTCAACACTCGGCAATCTTCGGGGAAGTCAAGCTGGAGGAGAAGAGATAATCGGTACAAGCAAGGATGGAGCTATTCATGATGGAAAAGAGAAGCCTCCTGTGACCGAGCGGCAAACTCATGGTCGGGTAGCTTTTGGTGCGACAACGAGATATACACATGCATCTTGCTTATAAGATTTCTCCGGTAGCAAACAGTTGCGAGAAGAGTGTCTATGGAGATGGGTATAGTGAATTCACGATTACGGTGCTCTGGATGCTTTGCCGAATCCGGGATACGGGAGTGCATCGGGAGTGCTTTCTAGGAGACGAGGGAGCAAAAGATGCAAATGATGAGCTCCTAAAGCGAGAATGGGCGATATGATGCGAGAATCAATTCGGCTGAAACCAAAGCATCGAGACATATGCATACAAATCTCCTTTCCCGAGAATGGTACAATAGGGTAGCTCTTCCACCAAGAGTTAAACCACCAACGGATTTGACCAAATTCTGCGGTCGGGATGACACCGTACCATTGAGCATGTCGGTAGATATCGATGCAACTTGGAGAAGCTGCTGGCGATGAAGCTTGGAGGATCGAGATATTTTCCTATGTCTCGACGGGACCGGCTTTCACATGGTTTGCATCGCGGCCGGCCAATTCCATTGGTACATGGGCGAATTGGAGCAAAAGTTCCATTCATACTTTTATACGGGAACCAATGAGAAGAAGATGGTTGATCTGTGGTCTATGAGGATGAAGACTACTTTGAGACACCAATGGAGTATCTCCGCAGATTCGAGAAGCAAAGAACATGTGCTATTCTCGACTATTCTGATGATCGGCTTGCACAATTGGTCATTGCGGGCATGCTTTGCCACATATTAGAGACAAGCTATTCGGCATGGAGTTTGAAGATCTTGGACGGCTTGCACAAAAGGCGACGGCAATGAGCAATCAAGCCCAAGGGTTCGAAGAGATGCTCGTTTTCGGAAGAACAGTGCAAGCTGTTGATATGTATCAAGGATTTACGGAAGAAGCATCGAATATGAAGATGAAGATGAAGTAGGCTGCTGCGAGTTGACCTGGACAAAAGAGCCTACTTTGGTCGATCATCGATGGGTGAAGCGACGAAGGGATCTTATGATTTTGATGTCGATAAAGCGAGATAAGCTCTTTTTGTATCGGTCCAAGAGGGACGCGTTAAGGCGCGAGAAGGACATCCTATCTTTGCGCCACTGAAGGAGTAAAGGATAAGAAGTATTGTGGATTTCATGATACAAACTCTCATCATATCAATGATTGCCGAGTGTTCGAGTAAAGATTCGAAGGCTATTCAAGATGGACACTTAAGATTTGATGGCAAGATGAAAGTAGACAAGAACCCGTTCCCTCGAACATGGTCTCTTTCTCCATAGGCATGGTTGATGCCGGTGAGTCCAAGGAAAAGGGAAAGATGAAGGTTCGACATGCGAAAGAGCCAAGGAGATTGGTTACGGTGACCCTAATCGGCAAGTTACCAAGGAGGAAGTGCAACAAGCGCAATTCAAGAATAGCCGAACGAGAGAAGGGTCGGACTTCGGATGCGGCTAAGGAAATTGCCGAATACACGCTGATCCGAAGCGCGGGGTTACGGCACGACACTTGTTGAATAAGTGGCAATGGGAAAAGAAGATGGAGTATGATGAGGAACAGCAGTACATTGAGGAGGAGCGCAGGTTCATGGCAGAACGTCGGAGATATGAAGCAGAAGTGCGCCAAAGGGAACAAGAAGAGTACAGAAGAGAGCAAGAACAGTCACATTGGAACTGTTCCTTCTTCTTGATTTCTTGTTGGAACGAAGGCTTGAAGTTGCTGCCGGGGAACAATTGCCACCGAATGCGGTGATCAATATTCGGAGTACGGGCAATCTCGAGTCAACCGCCGTCCCGTTCATGATAGACTTGGGATGAAAGTTCCGGAGAAACGATCGGCGCCTAAAAATAAACGGTTTTGATGGATATCAAAGGAAAAGATTTGCGAGACCAAACTTGGGCTCACGGTAGTGTCCATACTACGGAAGAGAGCTCCTACAAGTGGCAAAAAGGTCAATGGTGCCCTCCTGTGCGGAAAAGCGAGAAGAGAAGAGTTCGGCGTTTGAGAAATCAAGAGGCGAAGCGAGGAAATAACCGAAAAGAAGCCCGTATGGCGTCCTAAGAAAAAAGATGGTGGACGGGGCCCATCGGCCGATACTAACATGGTGTTCTTCATTCCATTAGAGTTTAAAGCTCCGAAGACCAAGAAGTGCAAGATGAGGTATATTCAGATTTTGATGAGGCCGAATGCCGAGACACGATGGCTCAACTTGTGTTGACTCGGCAAGCAATCTTTGACAAGCCGAGTTAAAAATCGTCATCGAAACCATTGTACTTGAAGGGATATGTCAATGGCAAGCCTTTAACCAAGATGCTTGTTGATGGAGGGGCTGCTATCAATATTATGCCATATGCTACTTTCGAAAACTTGGTATGACAAATGAAGATTTGCTTTAGAGACCGACATGATCCTTAGAGATTTTGCGGCAATGCTTCGATACTCGTGGAGCGGTACATGTGGAACCGATGATTGGATCCAAGACCTTGATCACTACCTTCTTTGTCATTGATGGCAAGGGGGCATATAGCATGCTTACGGGAAGGGATTGGATCCATGCTAATTCTTGCATACCCTCAACTATGCATCAAATCCTTATTCGGTGGGTAGGAGATGATGTAGAAGTTGTTCAGGTGATGATTCGGTGAGTGTTGCCACTTCGAGCACTGCTTATTGGGAGTATGATGGACTAGATTGCCTTTCGGGTAAGGTATGGAAAGAAGGTCTGTCAATGTGTTCGACAGAGATCAACGGCCGATCCAAGCGATCGGCTCGACGGTAACTTTTAATGGGCAATCCAATCGATGGCGGCAAAGGCAAAGCTGGGTCGTGGTTTCATGTCGGCCGACAAATTAGAAGAAATCAATGTTGGTGATAGCACAAAGTCAAGGCCGATGTATATCGGTGCAGATTTAGACCCGAATATAAATTGAAGTTAATAAAGTTCTTGAAGGAGTTCAAAGATTGTTTTGCTTGGGATTACACGAGAGATGCCTGGATTGGATCGATCAATTGTTGAGCATAAGTTGCCTATAAAACCTGGATTTCGTCCCTTCAAACAACCTCCACGAAAAATTTATAAAGAGGAAGTATTGGCCGATGTAAAGAAAGAGATTGAGAGATTAATTGAAGCAAACTTTATTCGGCCATGCGGTATGCGAGTGGATTTCAAATATAGTACTGTCTACAAGAAGAATGGAAAGATGAGGGTATGCATAGATTTCGAGAGATCTCAACAAAGCTACTCCAATGGATGGATACCCAATGCCGATTGCTTGATTTATTAGTGGATGCGGCGACGGGTTATGAAGTTATCGGTTTTATGGATGGCAATGCGGCTACAATCGATTTTCATGGCGGTTGAAGATATTGCAAAGACGCATTCGGATGTCCTGGTCACATTGGATTGTTTGAGTGGATAGTGATGACATTTGGATTGAAGAATCTTTGGTGCAACTTATCGAGAGAGCCATGAACTATATCTTTCATGAGTTAATCGGCAAGATTGTAGAAATTTATATTGATGATGTAGTAGTCAAATCCGGAGACCATGAAGGACATTTAGCCGATTTAAGAAAGACTTTGGAGTGCACAAGGAGACATGGCTTAAAGATGAATCCAAACAAGTGTGCTTTTGGAGTCTCGGTGGTGAGTTTTTAGGGTTCTTGATCCACAAAGGAGGGATAGAAGTTGGGAAAAAGAGCATGGAAGCAATAGACAAAGTTGTGCCCCCAACTAACCTTACGAGTTGCAATCATTCTTTGGGCAAGGTCAATTTCGTGAGAAGATTCATATCCAATTTATCGAAAGAGTGTTGCCTTTCTCTCCATTGTTGAAGCTCAAGAAAGATCGAAAATTTATGCAGGGTGACATACGGCAAAAGGCTTTTGATGAAATCAAGCAATATATGAAGGCACCACCGGTGTTGGTACCTCCACAACTTGAGAAGCCTTTCAAGGCAGTATGTGGCGGCCGATAGCCTAACAATAGGATCGGCCCTTATGCAAGAGTTTGATGGAAAAGAGAGAGTAATAGCTTACCTTAGCCGAAAATTGTTAGATCCTGAAACAAGGTATTCGGCTATAGAAAAGCTCGTTTGTGTGTTTATTACTCATGCACCAAATTTCGGCACTATTTGTTAAATGCCGAATGTGTGGTTATATCTAGTTTTGATGTAATTAAACACATGTTGTCAATGCCGATTTTAAGTGGGAGAATCGGCAAATGGGTATTAGCACATCGTCGAGTTTAATTTAAAGTATGAGTCGGCAAAAGCGGTGAAAGGACAAGGCAATTGCCGATTTTATTACTCAACATCGTGATTTATCTCGTTGATATGATTAACATTGCCCCATGGGCATTATTTTTTGATGGATCATCATGTGACAAAGGTGGTGGTCTTGGTATTCTTTTGATATCCCCACGTGGAAAGATATTTGAGTTTGCTTTTTCAATTGAATATCCTGTCACTAACAACCAAGCGAGTATGAGGCTTTGCTTAGAGGGCTTAATTTGTTGGTAGAACCGAAGGCTTTGTTGTTGAGGTATTTGGTGATTCGAATTGGTAATCAATCGGTTGACGGGACAATATGAATGCAAAAATGATGTCTTGCAAAGGGTACCATGAACAATGTAGGGAACTTCGAAAAGTTTTTCGTAGTTACTTTGCATCATATACCCGAGAGCACAATGGAGAAGCAAACAAATTAGCTCAAGCATACGGATATCGGGAAAATCATGAAGTCTATACGAGAAGAAGATGTTTTCAATTCGATCGGATAAGTAATGACTGGAGAAGTGACATTATCAACTATCTAAAGACCCATCTCAAAGAGTTTCCCGGAGGCTCGGGTATAAGGCACTTAAATTTGTGCTTCTTGATGATCGGTTGTACCACAAGTCTATAGATGGAGTGTTGCTCAAATGCTTGAGCCAAGAAGAAGCTAAGAAGATTATGTTTGAAGTCCATGAAGGAGCTTGTGGTGCACATCGGTCGGCTTACCGAATGAAATGGATAATAAGGAGGACGGGGTACTTTTGGCCGACTATGTTGGAGGATTGCTTTGAATATTACAAAGGGTGTCGAGATTGTCGGATATTTGGTAATGTTCGAGAGAGCACACCGCATCTGCTCGAATCCGATAATTAAACCTTGGCCGTTCGAGAGGATGGGGTATAGATTTAATTGGACAGATCAATCCTCCATCTAGCAAAGGACACAAGTTTGTGTTGCTAGCAACAGATTATTTCACCAAGTGGGTTGAAGCTATCCCTTTGAAAAAGGTCACATCGAGAAAATATGATCGGTTTTGTCAAGGAACATATAATTCATAGGTTTGGGATTCCACAAACCATTACAACTGATCGGGGACTCGGTTCACTTCTTCGAGTTTTGTGACTTTGCCGAAAACATGGGGATAAGGTGTATAATTCTTCTCCTTATTATGCACAAGCCAATGGCCAAGCGAGGCGTCAAATAAGATCATGATCAAGATTATTCGAAAGAAAATCGATGAGAAGCCAAGGAGATGGCACTTGGTCCTTAATGAAGCATTGTGGGCTTACCGAATGGCTTGCCATGGGTCCACACAAGCATCTCCATATGAGTTGGTTTATGGACATAATCTTTGTGATGCCTTGGGAGTTGCAATCGGGATCAAGGAGAGTTGAGTTACAAAAGGACTGACGAGAAAAAGATTATAAGGATCGATGATGGATGAGTTAGAAGATTTGCATTTGATTCGTCTTAAGGCCTTGGAGAATATTGAGAAGAATAAAATACGTGTTGCCAAGTACTACAACAAGAGAGTTAAAATTAAGCAATTTGCGAAGGAGAATTGGTTTGGAAAACAATATTGCCAATTGGTACCAAAGACGAGAATATTCGGCAAGTGGTCTCCGAATTGGGAAGGACCTTTTCGGGTTGTCGGTTGTGCACCTGGCAATGCGTATATATTAAAAACGCTGTTTGGAGAAGAACTTACTAGAGCCATCAATGGCGATACCTTAAGAAGTTTTATCCAAGTATCGAAGTTGGATCTTAATTGTGATTATGACATAAGCGTGGTATAGCCGATTGAATAAAATCGCCTTGAGCAAAGGAAAGAAGTTGGAAAGAAATAGCCGATAATATTATCGCCTCTAGTGGAAAGATAGCCGATATCGTGTGTATCGTCTTGAGAACAAAAATAGCCGATACGGTTGTATCGCCTTTAGTCGATTTTTAAAAGTATAAGTGAACAGTTTGATCTTATCTCTCGGTGATAGGTTTATCGGGAGAAGATAAAGGGAATTGAAGTACTACGCTACAAACCGTCAAGTCATGGAACGGGACCGAGATCTAATCGGCTAAAATGATGTCATGCGATTCGGGAGTTTTCGTTCGGGAAGAGTGTTGCGATCGAGTTCTAGCTAAGGGAAAATTTGCAAAGAAGCAAATACAACGGAGACGAATGTCATCACGGACAAGCGAGAACAAGAAGAGGACCAACATTCTTCATTAAAATTTTATTTACAACCCACGCCAATCCTAGTACAAGCTACTCCTCTTCTTCGTTGAAGAGCTTGTTGAGGACAGACTCGGGGTTGGTGGCGTTGGCCATGGCGTCGGCGTGGGCGTCGTAACCCGCCGGGGAGGCCCTCGATGTCGTCGACTTCGTGAGGGAGCCCGCCGCGGAAGCCGGTCGGCATCGGAGCGTAGTCGTCCCCGGTCCGGGACGACATCCCCGCCCGGCCGAGGAGGTGCCGAGGCGCACACCATGAAGGGCAACCAGTCGACGACCGGGGAATCGCCTCAAGGCGATCTCCCGGGAGTCGCCCCTTGGGCGTTCACGTGGTTGGCCGCCGCCGTCGCCACCACCTTCGGGCGTTCCGGCTCGCGGAGAGGTCGCAAAGAGAAACATCGGATCAATCGGTGAGCGAGATGAATCGGGAAGGACGGGAGTCGAAAAAAAAAAAACAATTGTTGAAGAGCAATGCGGTGACGGCCTCGCTCGGCGCCGGCGGTTGTCCTCCAACTCCGGTGAGCGATCCCGAACTTCTTGGTTTCTTCACCAAGAAGCTCCATCGCTCGTCCCGCTCGCGGCGGTATGCGCGGGCGTCGTAACGGCCGTACGGCGGGATCTCCTCGTCGTTCCTCTCCCATATGGGAACGTACGAAGGCCGACCCCGATGAGGCCGAAGCGGAAGCCGGTGCGGACGGAGCGGGCGGAGCCGGGCCGGAGCCGGCGCCGCGAAGCGAGCGTCGAACGCCGCGCCGCGCCGAGGAAGCGCCATTGGCCGGTGCTTGATCCTCGCCGTCCTACAAACGAGGTACCATCAAGATCGGCTAATTTAGAAAAAAAAACCACGAGACAAGATGGGGAGATTATTTCTTCTTGCAGACGGCGACCACCACCACGGCTGCTTCCCTCCGCCGCGTCCACCGCGGGGAGCGGGGAGCGGAAGCGGAAGAGGGAGCGTGGGTGCCGGCCGGGCAACCCGCCTCCGGACATTGGCGATGTAGTCGCCGGTGTTCCCGATAGCCACGAAACGGATCAAGAAGATAAGCAACCGCAAAGGGGGCAAAGATTCGGATCGGGTAAAGATTATCAAGTAGCGCAACTCAAGGGATTGGAAATCTCACCGCCGGCGCCGGTTCTTGCTGCTGCCCTCCGCCTCGTCTGGGCGGGACGCTTATTGCGATCTCCGCCGCTCGCCATTGGTGATGGTGGGGGTTTTTGGGCTTGAAGGCAAGGAGGAAGTGGAAGAGATTGAAGAAGATAGCAACTTGCTTGTGTTTGATGTGATGATGGTGGGAGCCGACGGGTCCTATTTATGAACGTGGGAGCCGTGGAGGCTGCGGGAAAGCCAAGCGACGAATAGGGTTTCCACGTTTATGGGCCGATGTTGAGTTGGGCCGAGCCCATCACTACTTGGCGATTCGGTTACCATACGCTCGGTCGGCTAAATAGGCGATGAAAGTTATTCGGCTAAAGTGAACGCTTGAAGCGGCAATAGTTACGTTCGGGCGATATACGCGTCTATGAGTACGGTTGTAATTGGAAGAGCCGAATGGTAACAGAAGCAGAGAAGAAAGAGAAAAAAGATAAAGATTATCTACTTTTCAAGAGAAAAGAAATTGTTTTCAAGTATGACAAGGCCAAGCCTAAGTGTCTACATCTTCAAGTACAAGCCAAGCATCTATACATTTAAGAAAGAATTGATAACGGCAAGAGCATCAATCTTGATTCGGTTGGCCTCATCAAGAGCTTTTTGGTCCTCTTCTTGAGAATCTTGGATATTGGACGGTTTGCTTTTGATTTGCCGCGTCTCCTTAATGACCGATTGTATTTTGGATTTAGCCGAATCAAGAGATGGCGATTTGCGAGCTTAGTTTCATGAGACTGAATATTGGCATTCGGTTGAGCCAATTGAGCTTCAAGTTTGGCTTTTTCTTCTCTCATGACTGCGGCTCTGGTTCTAAGGTGCTCAAGAGGTGCTCGGTTGACTTGATGCTAGAATAGAGCTCCTTGGCCTTCTTGTTCCTTGGCCATTTTTCTTTTCTCCCGAGATCAACTTTGGTGGACATATTCTTGTGTGCTCTCTTGATAGCGGCAAAGTGATCATCAAGGTGTGATAAAGCGTCTATGGCGGCCTTGAGATTGGAAGGAAGCTCTTGATCAATAAGCTCTGCTATTTCCCTTATTTTGTCTGAGTCTTGGGCCAAAGCAACAATATCCTTTTTCGAAATGAGATTATATCCTTCTTTGGCTTGACTCTCTGATGATAACTGCTGGTTGGAAGAAACTTCGTCATCTTTATCCCCGAAGATACTCTTCAGCGATAAGGGAAAAACTGGCTTGGGGGTAAACGGTATCCTGTTGATGAACAAGGAAGGTAGTTTAGCCGAATGATTCGGTTTGGAGTAAAAAAAATAATAACCGAGTAAGAGTAAAGATAATACCTCTTCGGCAAAAGCCGATCAATAGCATCCTGGGTAGTATCGGGACTCGAGTGATTAATGCGGTTGCCACTTCGGGGATAGCGGTGTCATGGCTTGTTGATGCATCTTGGATTGCCAAAGGGGTTAAATCGTGATCGGTAAGGGGATTTTTCTCTGCTACTTTTCCCGATCACTGTTTGTTCATCAACTTTGATGAGAGGGAATTTCTTCTGCTATCTCTCTTTGTTCACCTGCTTGATCGCTGCACGATGCATATCAAGATCACTTGGTGAGCTCATTGTTTGCTTGACCGTGGAGGCTCCGGGAGAGTTGTCCAAAATCACTACCCTATCGGGACTTTGAGGGTTGGCACTGCACTTGTTGAAAGAAAGTGATAAGTGCAAAACACATTTGCGAGATGGAAAATAAAGGATCAAAAGCATTAATACCGAGGGAGTGGCTTAGCTTTCTTGGATCTTGTTTTCTTGGGAATTGCGGTGTCCTTGATAGGGGAGGAAGGAGTTTTTCTTTTGAGATCCTTCGGAGCACCGTATCATCGCGGGTATTTTGTTGAATCTTTGTCGGATTTGGAGCATCATACCCTAGAGCAGACAACGGGGCCGGGCTGCCGGTATTGAACCTCTGGAGGACTTGGAGGAGCAATGTCTGTTCGGAAAGAGATGTTTAGAAACGGGGCGAGAGACATAAAGTAAAAGGTAGCCATAAGCATGTACCTCATCATCGAAAGAAAATGAAGGCATTAAAACTTGGCATAAAGGGTGGACTTGTGCTCGAATATGTGAGAATGCCATTCTTGCCACCGAGAGGTTGAATGAAGGATGAGCGGCTTCAATTATCACCGAGAGGATTGGGTTCATATATTGGAAGCTTGCATCCAAGATTGAAGACTTTATTGGCCTCGATTGCGTTCATCGGTGACTCCACTGGGTCTAATTATGCTTGAGAAGTATGGCCTTGGGGGCAATTGACCAAGTCCAAGCTGCACTGGCAACCATATTTGGATTGTAAAATTCATAAGTTGACCTTATCGGCCGACCATGCTGAAATTCTCTTGGTAGAGCACGGGGCTTGATGAAAGAATTAAAAATGTCCTTGGAATCATCATCTATGCATCCCAATTCATAGCTGAATCTACAAGGAAGAGTTAAATTTTCATTTTCTCTCGTATGGGAACCGAGATCAAGTGGTTGAATCCCTTGTAGAAGATCTTGAAAAGATGGCCCGAGATCCAAGTCAATAATGATTGAAGATGCGGCCTCTCCATATGTCGACAAGATTTGTATCGGGATCTTCACCTTCGGCATAGTTGATTGAAGGAAAATTCAAGTTGTGAAGATCAACGAAACAATCGATGCATATATAGTTGCAACCACATTTGAAGAAGCCACCATGGTCCATTGACACGGGAGATTTCACCTTGATTCCTCATCGGATGTGTCGATGCATCATGTGGTAGAATGCTCCCGGCGAGATATTTGCCCAAAGGGATCGGCTTGCTGCGGCTAATTCTTCGACCATCACTATGTGATTCAAAGTGGGCTCATTGGATTTGCCACGAGAAGATGAATGCGCATAACCACATGTTCATGAAAGCCCTATACTCTTTGTCGGACACGGGGCCGGTTGAAGCATAGGCACGAACATACTTGGCCCAACCTCCCCCGATTTGACCGCCTTACGTGAGTGGTACTTTTGTATTTAAAGGGGTAGGTTGGTTTGGTAATATTCGGACCGAGTCATCATGAAGATGTCGACGAGTGATCGACATTGGGCCATGACCAAAGATAAAAGCATTGATGGCATCGGACCGGAAGTGGGAAGCGGCTATCGAAGGGAGTCGTTTCTAGGCATTTCGGCTAAGGACAGCTCCAAACAGTGCTGAATGTCTTGAGATTCCCAAAAATCACTGCTCTGGATTGCATCCTACGGTACCAATCGCGCCATCCTGTGATTGAAGGGAGAGGCCAAGTTTTGAAAGTGTTCGGCCATCTGTTTGGGGGAGAAATCCTAGACTTAAAGGGGATCCTCAAAGTTTCCTTTTCAATAAAATCCCTCGGATTAGGGTCTCCCATCGGGCCAAGAAAGAATGATCCGGGACACGCAAGGTTGGAGATCAAGATCTCATTCTTCATTTCCTTTAAAAGAAATTGAGGCGAATGAGTCAAAAAGTGCATCTGGAAACTGGTTCGAGAAAATTGCCGAATGGGTAAAGCAAGTAGGGTTACCTCTAGAAACTCCTCTTGAGTTCCTGTCGCCATGATGGAGCTAGTTGAAGTCTCGTCGCCATTGAAGTCAACGGCGAGCGTAGATCTCAAGTGGCGGCTGCGGGTGTTGGCGGTCTTGACCTAGATGAAAGGCGGCGATAGTCAATTTCGAAATAAAATCCTTTTATCTCGAAATTGAGGGGGCATGTGTTAACACCGAGAATTTGGTCGGGAATATGACGGGTGGACCCGCGAGGCGGCGAGAGAGAATTCGGCAAGTGCATATGCGGTCGGCTAATTTCCATGTGTTCGGCAAATGGCCAAGCGGTCGGCAATTGCTTTATTTGAAGGCGGAGAAAGGAAAAAGGAAGGCGATCGAAAAGGGAAGGAGTCGTGATGATCAAGGACTCCGATTATGGATAGAGTTAGCGTGTCTTTGTCTTTCCAATTTTGGTTAGATAGTTCGTAAGTGCTTAGGACTCATGTTTTGTCCGGGGTATAAATATAAACCCTCGACCATTGTAATAGGGGTTCACAACCAAATCAATACAACCGGCTACGCGCCACCCTTCGAGTCCTTTTAGTCGTGTCGTCGAGTTCTTCGAGAGGGCCAATCGATCCGTCGACCTCCGTAAGTCCCGGCAACCTTGCTATCATGTCTAGTATCGTGCGGCGGATTTAGATTATGATGCAAGTAGTCTCATCCGTTTTGCTTAGTATCGTGCGGCGGATTTAAGCTTAATGATGGGAAGTTTTTGCTTGTGCCTTGTATCGTGCGGCGGATTAAGACATGAGTAAAGATAGTTATCGGCTCTTTTAGATTTGGCATGATCTAATAGATTCATTAAGTTATCACGTGTTGCTTGCTTTATTTAATGTTTAATTATTTGCAACACCCTTTTGCCCAATCTAGATTGATACTCTTTCGGCTTGTTGATCGTATCTCTCATGCTCATTCAATATCAAGTAGATCAAGCTCACATAGCCGAATTAGATCGATCTAGATTGTTACATGTTGTGGGTTCATTCACGTTATATGTAGATAAGCCTTGACGGGACCGGGTGCCGTGCGGCGGATGCGAGTCTTTGGGTTACTCTAGAGCTAGTCATCCGGTGGACTAGAGATCGGTTTAATCGATAGGCTCCTTTTACATGTTGCTTGTTTGTTCCTTCTTCATGGACCCCGATTCGGCAATCTTGCCGATACGGTTATGCTTATACATGTAGCAAGTATCTATAGATCTGTTAGATAATTATGTGCTTTTAGCTCTTTATTGCTAGATTGTATCATGCGGTGGATTGATCTAGTAGCAAGGAGTGGTGTAAATTCATAGTGAGTGGTATCATGCGGTGGATTAGCTTGCTTGGGTTTATGCTCGACGGGTTTATGAAGGCTAGACGTGCGGCGAGACTAGTTGGAGTAGCCTATGCATGTGTTGTTTAGTAGATTTATATTTATAAGTTACTTATTCTTAATTTTAGTGCTTGATGATGCTTTAAACATGAGATGTAGTTTGATATGCTTTAATGATTTAATCTTGTTCAAACATGTCTTCATTTACACGTATTCGGCTAGTTTGTTTATTTTACATCGGTTATGTTATTTTAGCCGAATGAATTGCATCTGTTGGCGAGATAGCTTCCATAGCTATGTGTCGTCGTAAGTGGCTTCGGGGCCGTAAAGATGGAACTGTCTGGTCTCACCCAAGCACGTTCCGAGTTATGATCTTACCGTTTTATCCCTTGTCGATTTTCGGGTCAAATCGGCGCACGCCACCGGATTCGGACGCCGGGCACCCGATTGAAGCTAGGCTTTCCGGCTTACATTTTGTGTGAGACGCGGGGTGGTCACATTTTGCGTCAACTCACCTAGTGCATTGCATTGCTTGAGGGCATCTAGTGGCACTTGTGGGTGGTTTCGCCGGTGGATTTCTTGTTACTCTTGGAGAGTACCGCTCCTAGCCGGCTTGGAGATTGTTGGAGGCGTTGGCAAGAGAAGGTGATTGTTCTTGGCCACCTCCGGTTGTTTGTGAGAGGTTTGAGCTCACCTCGTGGGGATCACGAAGAGCATCCTAGTGGATTGCGCGTGTCGTTGAGTACCTCGCTTGAGAGTGGTGTCTTGCGGTGCCTTGCGGGGCGAGCCTTGAGGGGCTAGTGACTTGAGGGTCACACCGAAGAACCATCTAGGTGTTGGTCGACACAACCGGTGACTAGCTTGGCGGTGCCCAAGTGAACACCGGGTGAACAAAAACAATTGTGTTCATCTTTGTTCCCGGTGATTGGTCTCCGATTGTGTGTTGCCAATTGATTGATTGTTCATCTCTTGGTGATTGACAACCTCGACTCTGCGTTGGTATAACAAGCTCCTACCCTCTCTTGTATTACTTCGTTTACATTCTTGCAAAGTAGAATTGCTTGTGTGGTCGGTCGGGAACCACTTCTTGTGTAGACTAAATCCCGTGGGTAGAATTGCTTGTGTGGTCGGTCGGGAACCACTTCTTGTGTAGACTAAATCCCGTGGGTACAACTCTTGATCACTAGTGGTAGCTATTGTGTGTGCTAGTGATCACCTACTAGAATTGTTTGGATAGGAGGCTTGCAACATCTAGTAGGCTAAGCAAAACTTGCTTTCCGCCGTTTGTGTATCTAACTAAGTTTGCTTAGTGAGTTTGTAGAAATTTTTTATAGGCTATTCACCCCCCTCTAGCCATCTAGGACCTTACAAGTGGTATCGAGCCGAGGTCACCATTTTAGTGCAAGGCTTAACATCCTACGGTGTTAAGATGGCTCAAATTGTGTTCAACCATGTTGGGGGCAAACCGCCTATGTTTGATGGAGTTAGTTCCTTTGATCATTGGAAGAGAAAAATGATCATGTATCTTGGTTCAATACAAGAGAGAGTCTTGCAAGTCACATTGCATGACTATGCTATTCTTGATAATGATCATCTCACCGATGAAGACAAAGCCAACATCACATGCAATAGAATGGCTCTCAACACCCTATATAATGGCATTGATACAAAGGTGTTTGAGGGAATCAAGGATTTGGAGCTTGCAAGTGAAGTGTGGACTAGGTTGGGTGAGACCTATGAGGGCACCAAGGTTGTGAAGAGTGCCAAGTTATATGGACTCAAGAGTGAGTTCGAGAACTTCAAGAAGAAGGAGGATGAAACAATCATTGAAATGTTTCATCGTCTACAAGTGATTGTGAATGATCTCAAGAGTTTGGGGCACAAGACAAAAGATGAAGACTTTTGTCACAAGTTCTTGATTTGCTTGCCGAAGAGTTTCAAGATGTTGAAGCTAATGCTACAAAGAGATGGGCTTGAGAATAAGAAGCCAAATGATTTGCTTGGTGAAGTCTTGACATATGACAAGTTTGATCAAGATGATGAGAAGGTGGAGGAAGAGAAGAAGAAGAAGACCGTGGCATTCCAAGCCACATCCTCCAAGGGCAAAGCACCAATCTTTGAAGAAGAAGAAAACAATGAGGAAGATTGTGACTTTGAGATTGATGATGAGGCACTTGCTCTTGTAGTGAAGAAGATGGGACACATGTTCATCAAGAGAAGAGGCTTCAAAAGGAACAACTTCAAGAAGCAAGAGCAACCAAGAAAGTGCTTCAATTGTGATAGCACCGAGCATCTACAAGCCGAATGCCCATATGAGAAGAAGAAGAACTACAACAAGGGCAAATTTGAGAAGAAGAAGCATGAGGCCAAGATGACACTCAAGAAGGGCAAGAATGGTGCATTTGTGGTCACTTGGGAGAGTGATAATGATGATGAAGATGAAGATACAAGCAACAAGGCTATGGCTTCCATCGCCATCAACAAGAAGCCTTCATTATTCTCTTCATCACCATCGTGCTTCATGGCCAAGGAAACCAAGGTACAATAGGATGATAGTGATGATGATAGTGAGATGGAATATGCTCACGATGTTGATAATGTTGATGATGATGATGAACCTTCTAAGGATCAATTATATGACTTGATGCAAGAAACTAGAGAAATAGCTATTGCCAAAGAAAAGGAGTGCAAGAAGCTTTCAATGAAAGTAGAAATACTTGAGAAAGCCCTAGGTGAGCTTATGACCACTCATGAGTGTCTAGTGGTAGACCATGAGAAACTTGGTGATGCTCATTCTAAGCTTGAAAAGGCTCACTCACTTCTTCTTGAGCAACAAGCAAAGAAAGTGGTGGTTGCATCATGTGATATAGGCCTTACTTGTGACATCATTGATGAGTCTTTTTATCAACCTATCATCATGACAAATGCTAACCCTTCTTGTAGCACATCATCCACCACCACCACCGACTCTATCTCTACTACTAGTGATGGCTTCACTTGTGATGCTACACTTATGGTTGAGAATGAGACTCTCAAGAAGGAGGTGGATGAGCTCACTCATGCCTTAGGCAAAGCCTATGGTGGTGAGGCCCGCTTGCTAAAGTGCTTGGGTAGCCAAAGGTTCTCTCTTAACAAAGAGGGATTGGGCTATACCCCCAAGGAGGGCAAGTCGGCCTTTGCAACTCCAAAGCCTAGCTTTGTGAAGAGCAATGGTCGGTTTTGCTATAGATGCAAGCAAGTTGGGCACCTAGAGCAAAATTGCAACAAGAAGCAACAAAACAAGAAACTTGACAATGCTATACCTTTTGATTCTTGTTATGTGCTTACCAAGGGTGTGAAAGGTGTGCAAGCTAAGTTTGTTGGTACACCCATTGTTGGCCCAAAGAAGAAAGCTATTTGGGTACCAAAGAGCTTAGTCACTAACCTACAAGGACCCAAGCAAAAATGGGTACCTAAGCTTCATTGATTTGCTTGTAGGTGAATTATAAAGCCGGAGGAAGGCATTGGATTATTGATAGTGGGTGTTCTCAACACATGACCGGTACATCAAAAATGTTTGATTCAATTGAGAAGAATGATAGTGGCATTGAGTCAATTAGTTTTGGCAATAACAAGAAAGGCAAGGTTGTTGGTTTGGGCAAGATTGCAATATCAAATGACATGAGTATCTCCAATGTGATGCTAGTTGAAAGCTTGGATTTCAATCTTCTCTCCGTGGCACAAATTTGTGATCGAGACTACAAGTGCATTTTTGGGGCAAATGATGTTGAGGTAGTTTCTCTTGATGGCTCCAACTTGGTGTTCAAAGGCTTTAGATATGAGAATCTCTATCTTGTTGATTTCAACACTAGTGAAGCTTCTTTGACAACATGTTTGATATCAAAATCAAGTTTGGGTTGGCTTTGGCATAGAAGACTTGGGCATGTTGGCATGAAACAATTGAAGAAGCTCACACAACACAATCTTGTTGAAGGCTTGAAAGATGTTGTATTTGAGAAGGACAAGTTGTGTAGTGCATGTCAAGCCGGAAGCAAGTTGGTAGCTCACATCCAAAGAAGAGTATAATGAGCACATGCAAGGCATTTGAGTTGTTGCACATGGATCTATTTGGACCAACTACATACACAAGTATTGTTGGCAACAAGTATGGGTTTGTCATAGTGGACGACTTCACAAGATTCACATGGGTATTCTTTCTTAGTGACAAGAGTGAAGTGTATGACACCTTCAAGACCTTTCTCACTAGAGTTCACAATGAGTTTGACATGAGAATCAAGAAAGTGAGAAGTGACAATGGGAGCGAGTTCAAGAATACAAGAATGGAAGAATTGTGTGATCACTATGGCATTGGTCATCAATTCTCGGCCAAGTACACTCCACAATCAAATGGCCTAGTTGAGAGGAAGAATAGAACATTGCTTGATATGGCTAGATCAATGCTTCATGAGTACAATGTTAGTCAATCATTTTGGGATGAAGCAATCAACACGGCATGTTACTACATCAATAGGCTCTATTGTCATACTTTGCTAGAGAAGACCCCATATGAGTTACTTCATGGAAGAAAGCCCAACATTGGCTATTTTAGAGTGTTTGGTTGCAAATGCTACATCTTGAGAAAGGGCACTAGATTGGGGAAGTTTGAAAAGAGATGTGATGAAGGGTTCCTACTCGGTTATTCAACTACAAGCAAGGCTTATAGAGTTTGGAACAATTCAAGTGGCATTAGAGAGGAAGTCCATGATGTGCAATTTGATGAAACCAATGGTTCACAAGATGAAGATGAGAATCTAGAAGATGTTGGTGGAAACCAATTGGTTGAAGCTATGAAGAACATGGACATTGGTGACATAAGAGCAAAGCAAGTGGTTGATGTGCAAGATGATAAAGATGAAGTGCTCAATTCTCCATTGAAGCAAGCTAGCAATGCTCAAGTGCAAGATCATGGTGCTAGTTCATCCAATGAGGACGAGTCAAGTGATCAACCAAGCTCAAGCAATCAAGTGCAAGTGCTACAACCACAACATGTTGCAAGAGATCACCCAATTGATAGTGTCATAGGTGATATTAGAAGAGGTGTGCAAACAAGATCAAGAGTGGCAATGATTTGTGAGTATGCATCATTTGTGTCAACCAAAGAGCCAAAGAAAGTTGAGGAAGCCTTGGATGATGCCGATTGGATCATGGCAATGCAAGAAGAGCTCAATAACTTCACAAGAAATGATGTGTGGGAGTTAGTTGAGAGGCGGAGGATCACAATGTCATTGGAACTAAATGGGTTTTCAAGAACAAGCAAGATCAAGATGGTGTTGTGATTAGAAACAAAGCAAGACTAGTTGCACAAGGCTATACTCAAGTTGAAGGTCTTGACTATGATGAAACATATGCTCCCGTGGCAAGATTGGAGGCAATAAGGATACTATTGGCTTATGCATGTGCCCACAACATTAAGTTATATCAAATGGATGTCAAGAGTGCATTTCTCAATGGGATCATCAATGAGCTAGTATATGTTGAGCAACCTCCCGGTTTTGAAGATGAGAAGAAGCCCAACCATGTGTACAAGTTGAAGAAAGCTTTGTATGGCTTGAAGCAAGCACCTAGAGCATGGTATGAGAGATTGAAGACTTTTCTTCACTCCAAGGGGTTCATTATGGGCAAGGTTGATACTACTCTATTCACCAAGAAGATTGGTAAAGATCTCTTCATTGTGCAAATCTATGTTGATGATATCATCTTTGGATCAACCAATCAAGCATATTGTGAAGAATTTGGTGAAATGATGGCAAAAGAGTTTGAGATGTCCATGATTGGTGAACTTAGCTATTTCCTTGGTCTTCAAGTCAAGCAATTGAAGAATGGGACATTTGTGAGTCAAGGGAAATACATAAGGGACATGTTGAAAAAGTTTGGGATGCAAGATGCAAAGCCAATCTCAACTCCAATGGGCACCAATGGGAATCTTGATAGTGATTTTGATGGCAATATGGTGAATCAAAAGGAATATCGGTCTTTGATTGGAAGCCTACTCTATGTCACCGCATCAAGGCCGGATGTCATGTTTAGTGTTTGCATGTGTGCTAGATATCAAGCCTCACCTAGAGAGAGTCATCTCACGGCCGCAAAGAGAATATTGAGGTACTTGAAGCAAACAAGAGATGTTGGATTGTGGTATCCCAAGGGGTCAAAGTTTGAATTGATTGGATATTCGGACTCCGACTATGGTGGTTGCAAGATCAATAGAAAGACCACAAGTGGTACATGTCAACTTCTTGGAAGGTCACTTGTGTCATGGTCCTCAAAGAAACAAAATAGTGTGGCAATCTCTACCGCCGAAGCCGAATATGTTAGTGCGGGGAGTTGTTGTGCACAATTGCTTTGGATGAAGTCAACTTTGAAGGATTATGGCATCAACTTCAAGAATGTGCCATTGTTTTATGATAATGAAAGTGCAATCAAGATGACACAAAACCCGGTTCAACATGGAAGAACAAAGCACATTGACATAAGGCATCACTTCATAAGAGATCATCAACAAAAGGGTGACATTTCCATTGAAAGTGTGGGCACCGATGATCAACTTGCCGACATCCTCACCAAGCCACTTGATGAAAGAAGGTTTTGCAAGCTAAGGAATGAGTTGAACATTCTTGATTTCTCAAACATGTGTTGAATGCACCCCACCACTACTTGACATGCCTCTCCTTCGACAATGCAAGGTACCATTGTGTGACATGTCATTCATGCTTAGGATTATACTTATGATAGCACATGTAGACATACAAGGTGCATTTGGAGCATTCATGATAAATTAAATGTGTTTGATGTATATATGCTTACCACTATTGCTTCTATGCTTTGCTTGATCTAGTGGTGACATATGACATGTTTGTGGGCTTGCAATCCTAGTGTTGAATCTAGAATATTTGCTACAAGTGTTTAATTCAACATAGGCAAGATAACCCTTGTCATGAGGTGTGAAGAAGCTTGTCTTTGGTTCAAACCGAATTAAATGTCTTTGGCAAGTGGTCTAGATTGAACCAAATTTGACTAAAGTTTTGCTTACTCCATCAAAGTCATTTTCTCTCCACAATTTGATCCCATTTTTGGGCAATTGTTGACAAAGGGGGAGAGAAAAAGATGATTTAACATGATAAAGGGGTAAATAAAATTTTGATGCACACAAGAAGGGGGAGCAAGCTCATGAACAAAGTTATTGCATTTGTTTGTGCATTCTCATATGACTTGCTCATGGCACCTAGTTTAAAGTTTTATTCAAGTAGTGTCTCCTTGCTTGTGTGGCGCAATGCTAGTATAGGACTTGTATGATGAAATGATCTACTAGCATGCATAGGTTGTAACTAGACTCCCTTACTTTACAAGTGGTTCAAGAACTTTGCTTATAATGTTGATCTCATGAGGTTCTTGAGTTTTTGATGGGTGTCTAGTTACTTCATGGTGCTAAGGATGGTGTTTATTGCAACTCCGATTGGTATCACGCTTCAAAGGTCCATTTCTTACACCTTAGCATCATTTTGGTAGAATTACTCTCCCCACACTTTTATCCATGCATATGTGCAAAGCTTCAAATCCAAACTCTATGCACATATGTAGGGGGAGCAATACTACCAAAACCGAACTTGCTATAGTTGTCCAAATCCCTCTTGTGAGCTTAATGATTGGACAAGTATGACAAGTTCAAAATCTTTATTATAAAATCATCTTTGTTGAGGTTGTCATCAATTACCAAAAAGGGGAGATTGAAAGTCCCTAGTTTGGTTTTGGCTAATTGATGAAACCTAGGACTAACCTTGTTTATCTAAGTGGTTGATTTAGAGAAAGGTTGTCCACATGATGAGCTTATTGCATATGAAGCATGACACATGTCATGTGATCAAAGATGAAGATCAAGACGATGCTTGGCTCCATGGACCGGTGTTGAAGGTGAAGGGCTAGTCGAGGCTTCGGAGTGAAGGACCATGCGATGGTGAAGCTCGGGCAAGACTAGGCGCCGATGGACCGATGCACGGTGAAGGGCAAGTGAAGTCGAGGTCGATGGATCGAGACGGTCACATGATGGTGTGAAGTGTTCATATCATTTGGAGGAACAAAATGGGCTCAAGGCAAAGGTATAACCGTTAGGGCCATTTTGTTTTGCACTCAAGACACCATAGAGGGTGTGAGTGGTTTAGGATCGATAGCCGCACTATTAAGAGGGGAAGTCTTATCGGCTATTCGACGCACGGGTGCCACTAGGTGAATTCATGAAGTGCATTGCATGTAGGGCCTAGTGAGCTAACCTAACCTTTGGGAAATGTTTGTGAAAAGCTAACACACAAGCACATGGAGATGTACACTTGGTGGTGTTGGCACATTTACAAAGGTGGCGTTTTGGTGCACTGTGGTTTGCAGGGTAGAGATGGGTTTGGGTCCCTCTCTTCCTCCCACCGAGCCTGTGAGGCGGGATTCGGCGCTTTCGAGAAAAATGGATGCATATTTTCTATTGCGCCGGATGCAAAATTTGGTTGAAATCATGCTATCTCTGATGATCAAGTTGGTATACTTGTTGGATAGCATGATTGGAGAAGTTGGTGTCACGACACGGCGACGAAAAAGACGGAGGCTGCGCCGGGTGAGGCGCGGACGCTGGCCGACGCGTCCGGCGAGCGGCGGACGCCGACCAGAAAGTTTCTGGTTTTCGACCGTTCGGCCGGGCGTCGCGCCGGACGCGCGCGCCGGACGCGGCGTGGTTCCTGTGCAGCGTCTGGCGCTCTGTGGAAGACGGCGCGATGCTGGTGGCTCGGCTCAAGGCGGCGGACGCGCGGGTGCCGCGTCCGGCGCACGCCGGACTCGGAACAGAAAGTTCCAGAGCTCGGCGTTGCGAGCGGACGCGGGCGCCGGACGCACTGTGGCGTGCGCCGGACGCAGCGCCGGACGCCCACGTGGCGACGCGCTGTTGGCCGAGGCGCCAACGGTCGGCTCGGGCCGCGCGCAAGGAAGAAGCGCCGGACGCGTCCGGCGGTTTGCGGCAGACGCGTCCGGCGCGTACTGCTCGGCCTCCCGAGGGGTAACGGTCACATTTGTTTGAGGGGTCATAAATAGAAGGTGGCCGGCCCTTGGGGAGGTCTCTTGGCCATTTCTCATCCCTTGTGCATTCTTTGAGCTAAGAGACTCTCTCCCACTCTTCTCCCTTGCTTGGTTGTTCATCCTAAGAGAGATTGAGTGAATCACCTAGTGCATTGCATTGCTTGAGGGCATCTAGTGGCACTTGTGGGTGGTTTCGCCGGTGGATTTCTTGTTACTCTTGGAGAGTACCGCTCCTAGCCGGCTTGGAGATTGTTGGAGGCGTTGGCAAGAGAAGGTGATTGTTCTTGGCCACCTCCGGTTGTTTGTGAGAGGTTTGAGCTCACCTCGTGGGGATCACGAAGAGCATCCTAGTGGATTGCGCGTGTCGTTGAGTACCTCGCTTGAGAGTGGTGTCTTGCGGTGCCTTGCGGGGCGAGCCTTGAGGGGCTAGTGACTTGAGGGTCACACCGAAGAACCATCTAGGTGTTGGTCGACACAACCGGTGACTAGCTTGGCGGTGCCCAAGTGAACACCGGGTGAACAAAAACAATTGTGTTCATCTTTGTTCCCGGTGATTGGTCTCCGATTGTGTGTTGCCAATTGATTGATTGTTCATCTCTTGGTGATTGACAACCTCGACTCTACGCGTTGGTATAACAAGCTCCTACCCTCTCTTGTATTACTTCATTTACATTCTTGCAAAGTAGAATTGCTTGTGTGGTCGGTCGGGAACCACTTCTTGTGTAGACTAAATCCCGTGGGTAGAATTGCTTGTGTGGTCGGTCGGGAACCACTTCTTGTGTAGACTAAATCCCGTGGGTAGAACTCTTGATCACTAGTGGTAGCTATTGTGTGTGCTAGTGATCACCTACTAGAATTGTTTGGATAGGAGGCTTGCAACATCTAGTAGGCTAAGCAAAACTTGCTTTCCGCCGTTTGTGTATCTAACGAAGTTTGCTTACTGAGTTTGTAGAAATTTTTTATAGGCTATTCACCCCCCTCTAGCCATCTAGGACCTTACAGGTACTGAAGAGAGCATGGTGTGGTGTAGGAGTTGGACAGGCAGCTGAAGGAAGGCGGTTAAGGAGGTAGGTGGAGGTGTGCAGGCACTCAGCCCAAAAGCGAGCAGGAAGTGAGGCCTGGAGTAGAAGCGTGCGCATGGTGTCGTTGATGGTGCAAATCATGCGCTCAGCCTTGCCGTTTTGAGAGGAGGTGTACAGGCAAGACATACGCAACTGGACACCATGAGAGAGGAAGAACGCACGCGAGGTGGAGTTATCGAACTCGCGACCATTGTCACACTGGACGGCCTTGATGGTGAGGCCGAACTGCGTGGACACCCAAGCGAAGAAGTGGAGAATCGCGGGGAAAGTATCGGACTTGGCACGCAAGGGAAAAGTCCACAAGTAGTGAGAAAAATCATCAACCACCACAAGATAGTATTTGTATCCAGAAATACTGAGTACAGGCGATGTCCACAGGTCGCAGTGTACAAGATCAAAAATGCAAGCCGCATGAGAAGAACTAGAAAACGGAAGGCGAACATGACGGCCCAACTGGCACGCATGACACAACTGCTCATCATGAACTCGAGTACAACGAATGTCGGAGCTATGACTAAGCTGCATCAAGGCATCACGTCCAGGGTGTCCGAGATGCCGGTGCCAAGTAGAAGAGGTAGTGGTGGCGAGTGCAGCTGACGAAGAAGGCGAAGAAGCCAGAAATCGAAGAGTGTAAAGGGGGCCCGAGCTGTCACATCGGAGCAGAGGACGCCGGGTAGCCAAATCCTTCACAGTAAGACCAGAAGAGTCAAACTCCACAGAACAAGAGTTGTCAGCTTTAAAACGACGAATAGAAAGAAGATTGTGGACCATCGTGGGTGCAACAAGAACATCAGGAAGGCGAAAAGAGCCATGGGCACCGGCGGCACCCACGGACGTGACAGGAAGACACGAGCCATTGGCGACCATGATGGACGAAGGGTGTGAGGAAGAAGGATACCATGATGGACGCGGGCACCGGTGTCCAGGGAGCTGATACCATGTTGTGGAATATTACTCTATTGCCATTAGGTCTAACCCTAGAAGGGTAGCCATATAATGTAGCATACATGGGCCTCATGAGCCTAGCCTCATGGGCCTAATTCACATATACTCCAACAGTGTTAACTAGATGCTTAGGAGTTTAGCCCAAGTAAATCAACCGATGAAATTAGATGATTTTCGGTCGAGATCCTGTTACCTACCATGACTTTCGAGGATAGAAACGCGAGATCGCCGTTGCAAGTGTCGGTTTCTTCGGCAAGTGGCCAATTTATGTCATTTATGTACAAGAGGAGAGCTGCTCTTGAGCACTCAACCAGGACGGTTACTCTGGGACATCGATCTCATTGTCAATGGCCGCGGAGAGGAAATCAAGGATCGAAGGTGATGAATCTGCGTTCTATGTTATTCCTGACGGTGCAATAGTTGATGTTTTTGCATCGATTTAGATACGTTTTGAGCTCATTCCGAAACGTTGGATCGTACAATATGTTTAATGTTTTGGGGTTAGTCGTTAAATTCGATGGAAGGACTACACTTACACTTTGGCCCCAACGTCCAATAAGACTCTATTCATCTAGACTATCGGTTGCATCGAGGAAAGCCATTAGGGAAGAAGACATGGAAGAATCTAGATAGAATATTATGCATTTTTATTTTTTTTATTTTTTTCATATGTAAATTAGGGACATATCGCCGATTCTTAATAAATTCCCTATCCATTTGAAAAAATAAAACATAATTTGTCCTTAAAACAAAACCACACCCCTTTTTATGTATATATGCAAATTGTGAGACGAGAGCTACTCCGCAAATGGGGACCTAATTCCTTGGGGCCTACGAAGGATATGACTCCTTTCACTTCTATAATGCAGCCCTGATTCTAACTCACTTCTATAATGCAGCCCTGATTCGAAGCTACCGACCAAAGACATTATTATTCCTCTTCCTGCTAAGCTGATAGGTAGATAGATAGATTTGGTATAGTACTAGTTCGAAGAGCTAAGTTACCTGGAGGCAGTAGCCGTGGCAGCGGCAGCGGCAACTGCCATGTCGCGAGGAAGCCGTCCCTGATGAGTTGCTCATAGTTGCTAGCGTTCACCTTGCCAGGCACACCAAGCACCGGCACGATGATAGAGGTGCAGCCTTCCAAAAAGTAGCCACGAGCAAACGTAACCTTGTTGTGACATACCGTCTCCACGAGCCCCCCGTCTAGCGACGGCGGTTTGGTGCAATTGTAGAAGATGAGGTTTTGATTGAAGGGACTGACCAAGAGCGGATAAACAAGTTGGGAGGAGGTGTCATAAGAGATGAGCAAGGAGCGGTTGTCATAAGAGATGCTGAGGATCTGCATGTCGGACTCGCTCTGATAGTACCCGAGGAATGGGATGTTGTTTAGGCAACGAATCTGGAACCCAACCCCGCCGCCGCAGTTGGTGTGATCAGCGCCATCCGGGATGAGCCCAAACGGGGAGATGTTCACGTTGCCGCATAGCACGGGCGGGCAGTGCTCTCCTCCTTGCCCATCTGATGCTACCACTGGCGTTATCATCAGTGGTAAGGATAAGGCCACCACACCGATGACGAAACTAGGAATAGCAGCAACGATCGAGGATGGAGCCATGCACGGAAAGCTTCGACGATGGCATTAGCACGAGGAACAGAAGGGTGAACCACGCTCGCTCACAGGCACAGAGGTAGTGGCTGAGTGTAAATGGTGAAGGTGAGTCCGCGTCGTCGTGTGCGCGCACACAGAACTTTTACTCGGGGGCAGCGTCATCGGCGCACGGGAATTTCCATGTGTCCGGTGAACGTACGGGGCACGGCGACGACCAACGTGACCGCGGCGTCCTGCCGGCCGGCCTAAAACCTCATCTCTGCCAAACACATACGCCAAGCCACATGCTCTATTTTATCCCTATACGGGGAGACGACTAGCAGATTTTTTGGAAGGGGTAGACGCAATGCTTCAGATATGATTTTGACTTGTAGTTCCGACCTGAATATTTTTACTGAACTCAACTGATTTCATTTGCACGGGTCATGTGATTTGTTGATCTGACCCGATCCCCGATTCCCCACGAGAAAATCTTTCATTAGAAGACGGTGATGGAGGAGATAGATTTGATCCCCACGGGGATGAATTGATAGGAATGTTGTCCCCATGGGATGGCCAGTATGGGGATGATTGTCTTGTCCTCAGAACCTGATACCTGCCCACAAAAGCAGGCACCAGGAGGCCAAGGCGCCAGAGCCCATGTTTTTAGAAGGGAGACAAAAGTTTTGCCGGATTTTTATTAGACGAAGCCAGAGCCCATGTAAAGACCCAATAACTCGTGGAGTATATAACGCGCCATCAAGTATCCAAACCTAAATCCCTAGTCCTTCACTCCTCCAGTCCAACTGTTGCGCCGTACACGGTGTTGGCGACTCGTATCAGATTTACAGCCAGCAGCTCATTCCACCGCCTGAGCGACCGTTAGAGTCGGACTTACTTGCCTCGGAGGAGCCGCGGCCAGCCAGCCACTTACCGCAGACATGGAGATTCACCTTGATCTTTGTCGCCCATGAGCGGGAGCGCGGAAAATTTTTCCCCACGGGGACGGGAATGGGGAGCCATTCCCCGACGCTGGATTCCCTGTTGCCATCTTTAGCCAGAGCCATAGCAGCATAAAATGTTCTGAGTGACAGGAATAGATGGACGAACGGAAGGTTGAGCGACTCTTGAAGAAGACAGGGCACTGTGATCGACTTGACGGTCAAGTGAGTCGGCGTGCCTTGCACTCAACTAAAATTTAGTTATATTTCAAAAAAAATAAAATTTAGTTAGCCAAAATTTAAAGTTAAATGTTAGCTGACTAAAAGTTCTCTTAGCTAAACTTTAGCTAGTGTTTTTGGATCCTCCAGCTAACAAACTTAGCTAAAGTTTAGCTGTGTTTATTAGCTATGTTGAAGAAGCTGAACTCAGCTAAATTTTAGTTGTTTTTTTAGTTGGGCTGTTTAGATCCTTAGCAGCTAAATTTAGTCGGTTGAAACCTTTGACTAGACATTTGGGGCACTATTGCGACGACTGTGATGGGAATCATTTCTTCGAGTGATTGAACAGGTGACCGGAATGGAAAGCTGTGCCTAGGTCAATGCCACAAATGATCATCTTTTTCGCTTAAACTAATTGTCATCGGATAATATTTTTTTCTCGTAACAAATAGTATCAGCTGGCTTATCAACCGCAGAAGCCATCAGCCGAACAACCCGAAAATGATTGGTGGATTTGTTAACAGCCTATAGGATCCTCCATGAAAAAGTTACGTGGCCATTTGTTTGGATACTGTCCAACATATCATAGACTCATAAATCGTGCTAAAATGTATCTAACAAAATCACAGAATCCTCAGTAAAAAGAGCAAAATTACAGAAATATCACAAAGAACCGGGGATTGCTACGCGGCCAGTGCTCGCACCACGGCACCAGCATGCCATTCTTCATCAGTGTCACCATCAATTGGGCATGAACAAACGAGATAATAACTAGTAGCTACCACTTCCAGTGGCGCTGGCCGAAGTTACCGGTGGATCGAGGGAAACGCAGCCAAGGACCGAGGTCACTTAAGGTGATATGAGAGAGCTACCTACATGCAAGAGGACCTAATAACATCGGGCCTACGAAGGATATGAAGCTCATCTCACTTCTATGTCAGCCATGCATGATTCGAAGCTATATAGCAAGAACAGAGGCATTCCTCTTCCTGATAAGCTGATAGAAAGATTAAGTATAATACTAGTTCCAAGAGCGAAGTTAATTACCGGGTGGCGGTGGTGGCGGCGGCGACGACAGCCATGTCACGAGGAAGCTTCCCAGACGAGTTGCTCGTAGTTGGTTGCGTTCACCTTGCCACACACCCGGAGCACCGGTACCATGGTAGCCGTGCAGCCTTCCAAAAAGTAGCTGTCTCGACTCGTCGGAAATCCCAGCGGCAGCACGAACAAACGTGTTGTTCTGGCATACAGTCTCCACGAGCCCCACAGACACAATTGGCGATGGCGGCTTTGTGCAGTTGTAGAAGATGAGGTTCTGATTTACAGACTCGCGTCGTCCCTCTCGGGGGGCGACCCGAGGGCCTCCCGCCCACCGCCGAACTTCCCCACCCAACCTCGCCGGCCGGGCCGCCGTCACCGGGGTGGCCGCTCAAAAGGCAACGCCCGCACCTCGCGTCCTCCCTCCCCCGCTACCCGTCCTCCTACCCGCGTCCTCCCCCTCCCCCTCCCGCACCTTCCTCGGCGCCGTCGACTGCCGGCCGGCAAGGCAGCGGATCTGGCTCCGCCGGGGCCGGATCCGGCCCCCCTGCGGCCAGCCAGGGCGTAGCGGCGGCTTCGCGGGCGGCTTCCCGTGGCAGCAGCGGTGGGAGCCTAGGGTTCGTGTCCCCGGCTCTCCCGCGCGCTACAGGGAGATCCGGTGGGCGCGTTGCGAGCGACGGCCCGGATGGGGTTCCGGCGGTGGCCCCACGACCCCACCTCGCCTGCTGGCCGGCGGCGGGCTGGGCGTCCGGGTGCGCCTCCTCCCCACTCGATCCGGCCCATCGCGGGCGGATCTAGGCCGGGAGTGGAGATGGCGCCTGTGGCGGCGGCCTAGGGTTTTGCGGGCGGTGGCCCTGAGACCCCATCGTGCCTGTTGGCCGGTGGCGGGTTGGGCGGCCGGGTGCACCTCCTCCCCGCTCGATCCAACCCGTCACGGGCGGATCTGGGCCGGTGGCCTAGGGTTTGGGCCACCGGCAGCTGCCCTGGCCTACGTCCACGGCCGGCGTGCTGGGCCGCCGGTTCGCTCCTCCCCACCGGACCCGGCTCGTCGCTGGAGCCCGACTAGGCCGCGCCACCGCCAGGGTCCTGTGCCGCACTGTGTCTCTGCCCCGCCTCGTCGCGCTGCGCGTCCACCATCCCGGCTTGGGTAGACACGGTGGAGATGCCCCCAACAACCATCCACGGCGCATCGAGGCTCCCATGGGCGGGCCTCCTCCCCCGGCTTCGAGGTCGGGCACCTCAGCCAGCGCGGCGACGGCGGCGAGACGGGTCGCCCTCCCCTCTCCTTCCTTCTTCGGCCCCACCTACTCTCTTGGGCGGACCATGGTTTTCGGGTGGCGTCGCCAGTCCTCCCCACCGGTGGGTCAACGATGGGGCGAGCACCCTTGCTGGTAGCGCGGCGCCATCCTGCCGGCGGTGCTGCAGCGGGTGTCAGCAACTCAAGTCGACAACGTTCGTCCTCCCCGACGGGGCGGCAGGTTGATGGATGGCGCCAGCCATGGTGGTGTGGCTGCGGGCGACGACTTGGGTGAAAACCCCCTCCTAGGCCTTGCGCCTTGGACCGACGATGGTGGCGGCTACGTCATCCCCATCCTGAAGGCGTCGTCATTCTTCGTCTTCGGCGACTGCCGGAACTCAGGAATTAAAGTTCAAGTGGGTCAATCCTCAACGCAGCTGGCGTCCGCGGGCGTCACCCCTTCTTGAAGGCTCCGTTTTCCAGCACCGCCACCCGCACTATACACTGGATTCCACATCAAGCGTTGCGCCCCCCGCCGTCCTCGGCACCAGGGTAGTGCCTAGAGTGAGCTTCTGCTCCGCCGTTGTTCTTGGCTCGTCAAGCTCGGACGCGTCGTGCCTGCGCAGTTGTGTGGTCTTCGCGCCGACCACCAATGTCGCGCTTGGCTCCACCTGGCTTCTGCCGAGAGTGTGATGTCCCTCGCGGCTCTCCTGCGGGGTTTAGCTGTCCTTGAGTTTTGGCCATGTGTTGTTGTGGTTAGTGGGGGTGGCCCTTTGTTTTTCTTGCTGTCTTGTGTCTTTGTTCATGTGTTGTGACCACTGGCTCTGTGGTTGTTGTGTTGTACTTGCCGGTCTCAGCATCTTCTTCATAATATAAAAGACATGTTAAGTTGTGTTGGAGAAAAAAAAAGTTTGATCGAGAACGGAAGTGTTAGACTGTCGGGATTTTGCACGTCAAGCGACTAGACCTATTGAAATATGGATGCCGCGAGTGTGTATCGGCCACGAGCACGGAGCGGTTGTCATAAAAGATGCTGAGGATGCGCATGTTGATCGAGCTCGCTCTGGAAGGATCCTAAGTATGGGATGTTGTCAAGGCAAAGAACCTGGAACCCAATATCGCCGCCGCAGCTGGTCTGCACGGCGCCGAACCTGGAACCCAATTGCTACATGGCCAGTGGGCGCACCAGGCACCACAGCACCCCGGCATGCAAACCGTTAGTGTCACCACCAAATTGGGCATGAACACACGAGATAATAACCATCACCATTCACTCCAGCTTTTGGTGAATTTAGATGACTTTTTTGCCGTGGTTTATACGAGTTTACATGAAGGTTGTGGTTTCCACCACATATTTCTATTTTTCTCTTGCCTTCTATAAACATTATGCTTGCTTGGATGTGTGTGGTTGCACATTCCTTTGCCCCTTTAGGGCTTGTTCGATTAGCTCTAATATGAGAGTACGAGATTGGGGTGGATTTTATCCTCTACTCCCTCTGTTCCTTATTATCTGTCACTGAAGCTACAGAACTGTGTTCCATAATATTTGTCGTCCACTACGCCCGGCATGGTGTACAGCTAGCGCACTGTCGTCTGTCTTGCACTGTTGCATGTCTTATCCCTCCCTCCTCTACTCGTGGCCGGACACATGCACTCAACTTTAGCCGAAGAGAGCAAAAGATATTATTAATTGCATGTAATCATTGCTATACTTAGGGGTATAGTACAGATCTTTTGCCACTTTCTTTGTTACCCGTGCACAGCTGTGGACGACGGTTAAATGGGAAGAGAGGGAGTACTCCCTCGTGTTCCAGAATATTTGACGTTCTAGGATGGGAACCGGTTACCAAGCCAGGAGGTAAAAGACCCTGCTATCCCTATAAAGTAATCATCAAAGCTGCTCAAACTTTGGAACGACGTGCCCATTTATTGCTCTGCTACCTTGCTTGGCCACTGCTCCGCGCTCCTGCATGCTCCATTGTCCAACACGTACTTGTTTTTCTTTTTTTCTATTTAAAAAGTGAAAGGACAACGATGATTGATGTCTGTGACCTAGCTATAACGTGGACAAGTTTGGAGTGCTAGAATGTCAATAATTCTGAGACGGAGGTAGTACAAGTCAAACTCGCCCTTTAATCCCCTCCTCTAGGATTAGAAAATAAATGAACAAGTTCAGGGTGAGATGTGAACTACGTGCAAGTGGGGACCTAATTTCATGGGGCTTATTACGAAGTATATTAGCTCGTCTCACTTCTATGTCAGCTCTGATTCGAAGCTACCAAAGGCACTATAATATTCCTTAATTACTGCTGGTGATATATAGATAGATTTGGTATAATACTAGGTCCAAGCAAAGTTACCTTTACCTGGCGGCTGTGGCGGCCGCGGCAGAACAGGCGGCCCCGGCAGCGGCTGCTCCCATGTCGCGAGGAAGCCATCCCTGACGAGTTGCTCGTAGTCGGTTGCGTTCACCTTGCCAGGCACTACTCCAAGCACAGGTACCATGGTAGCGTTGCAGCCTTCCAAAAAGTAGTTGCCTGACTCGTCGGAAATCCCATCGGCGGCTCGAACAAATGTGTTGTTCTGGCATACCGTCTCCACGAGCCCCACACTTGGCGACGGCGGCTTGGTGCAGTTGTAGAAGATGAGGCTCTGATTTACATAGTTGGTCGAGAACGGAGGAGCCAGTCGGGACGAGGTGTTGACCGTCGGGATTTGGCACCCGAAGGGACTAGAGCTATTGAAATATGGATGCCGCGAGTGTGTATCGGCGACGAGCAAGGAATGGTTGTCATAAAAGATGCTGAGGATGCGCATGTTGAGCTCGCTCTGAAAGGATCCGAAGTATGAGATGTTGTCAAAGCAACGAAGCTGGAACGCAGGCCCGCCGCTGCAGTTGGTCTGCTCGGCACCCTCCGGGATGAGCCCAAACGGGAAGGAGATGTTCACGTTGCCGCATAGCACGGGCGGGCAGTGCCCATATGCTGCCGCCGCAGGCATCATCATCAATGATAAGGATAAGGCTACCCACACCGATGAGACTAGGAAGAGCAGCAAGGGAGCCATAGGAGCGTGAGAAGGCTCTCGCCTCTTGGCGATGGGAGTAGCTGGACGAACAGAAGGGTGATGATGAACCGCTAGAGTACAGGCATAGTGATCGACCATACGGGTAAAGTACGTGAGTCCGCGCGCCCTGTATAGTGTATACACAGGCTTCACGGGCTGAAATATTTGACTTGACAATTGGACATTCGCGGGCCATTAATCCGCGGTTGGAAATTTCCGTTGCCCGATCGACGGGGCAATATTTCGACGACTGTCGCTAGTCATTGGCGTGGTGACCGGAACGGGACGCTTGGTGCTCCTATTCATTCGTTGATGCGTCAAAGCACTGTACCTTATTTAGTTTCCATCTAAATTCTAAATTTTTACACTCTCTTTCCATCACATAAATTTTTGAATCTATGTATGGAGTATTAAATATAGATAAAAATAACTAATTAGTTTATCTATAATTTGTGAGACGAATCTTATAAGCCTAATTAGTTTATGTTTGGGTACTAATTGTCAAATACAAACGAAATATTACAGCACCAATTTTTTTTTCAACTTTAGCAATCTAAACAAGGTCGTAGCTAGCGAGCACATTCATAAAAACAGGAAACACGAGAGATGACAGTCTTGACGTCGGCGCAGCTGGGTAGCAGCCGCTTGGGTGATCCTGATAGGTTCAATAACTCATAGGATCGACTAGCAGTGAGTCTAGGAGGGTGTATTCAACATGTAGGTATAATAATCAAGTTCCTATTACATCATCTACTGGATCGAGAGAGAGAGAGAGAGAGAGAAACAGAGACAGAGAGAGTGGAGGGTGATGCATACTGAGCCCACTGCTCTCAGTGGGTGGTGCGGTCGGTGCAGCAGCGGAGGAGTTGGAGCCCGCCATCGGCGCGGACGTCGAGGAAGGAGGCGGTGACGGCGTCGGTGAGATCTTCCCGTCGCTGGCAGCGCCCCTCTCAGATCGGACTAGGGTATTAAGAATGTCGGTGGGGAACTGGCTGCAAGGTGAACCTCGTACCAAGTGCCCCGGCCCCCACCTCTCCTTTTTGTATTGCGCTGGGCGACGGGGGCCCACCAACCATGCAGGGTTGGGCGCCCCCGATCAGGGCGCGAGACCAAGTCACGCATGTCGTTGGGCTATGCGTGGTGGGGAACGGTCAAAGCCACATGTGGCCGTTGGGCCATATGTGGTAGAGATCATTCTAACATTCTCTCCCTTGATCTCTCATTATTCATATCATATTCTTTTCATTCTTCAATTTCTTTCTTCAACTTTCAATTCTTATTTTTTCCTTCTTCTCTCTCACTTCATTTCAGATTAGTGCATCGAGCGTGTTTCATCGTTACAAAGAATCAATGCCATTGGACTAACAGCCACGACACATTTCTCCATTTTGAAATGAAACTCTTTCTTGGGCCCTTTTACTTCGGGAATCATAGGCTTTCCCTTAGACCCATGCCGGCTAAGTGTCCTCTGAACACATTGGGTGGTAAGCCTTTTGTGAGCGGATCCGCTAACATTTTCTCTGTTCTTATATGCTTAAGACTTATAATATGATCCCGAAGTTTATCTTTCACAACATAGTACTTTATATCAATGTGTTTGGCAGCACCACTTGACCTATTGTTGTGAGCATATTCTACCGCTGGGTTGTTATCGCAATACAACCTGAGTGGTCTATGTATGTCTTCTATTACTTTCAATCCGGGTACAAATTTCTTTAGCCAATTCACCTGCCCCGAGGCCTCATAGCATCCTACAAATTCAGCATACATTGTCGAGTTAGTAGTTACTGTTTGTTTCGAGCTTTTCCACGATATAGCTCCTCCTGCGAGAGTAAATATGTATCCCGATGTGGATTTTCTTTCATCTCCCGTATAATCAGAATCTGAATACCCCTCTATCTGCAAGGAATCAAATCTTCTGTATGTTAACATGAGGCCTTTCGTACCTTGCAAATAACGCAAGACTTTCTTCACTAATTTCCAATATTCTGTTCCTGGATTCTTTTGATATCTGCCAAGTAACCCGGTAACGAAAGCTAAGTCAGGGCGAGTACATGTTTGAGCATATTGCAAACTTCCAACAGCTGAAGCATACAAGCATCGCTTTCATTTGTTCAATTTCATATTCGTTCTTGGGACACCGATGTTCCCCGTATCTATCGCCCTTGACTATAGGAGCAGGTGAGGGACTACACGCATGCATACAAAATTTCTTTAACATCTTTTCTATGTATGCCTTCTACGATAATCCTAAAACCCCTTTTGTTCTATCTCGGTGAATCTCTATTCCTAAAACGAACGAGGCCTCACTGAGGTCTTTCATATCAAAGTTCGAGGACAAGAATTTCTTTGTCTCCATTAGTAGATTGACATCACTACTAGCAAGTAAGATGTCATCTACATAGAGAATCAAAAATATGTATTTTCCATTCTTAAACTTCGCATAAACACAGTTGTCCTCAACATTTTCTTTAAACCCAAAACTCTTAATTGTTCTATCAAACTTCAAATACCACTGTCTTGAAGCTTGTTTCAATCCATAAATTGATCTTTTCAGGCGGCAACCCATCTTTTCTTTTCCTTCTACGACAAAACCTTTCGGTTGTGCCATATAGACATTTTCTTCCAAATCCCCATTTAGGAATGCCGTCTTCACATCCATTTGATGTAATTCTAAGTCATAGTGAGCTACAAGTGCCATTATGATTCTGAAGGAATCCTTACATGAGACAGGGGAAAAAGTCTCATTGTAATCAATCCCTTCTCTTTGTGTAAAACCTTTTGCCACAAGTCGTGCTTTATATCTTTCAACATTCCCTTGGGAGTCATATTTTGTTTTGTAGACCCATTTACAGCCTACCGTTTTGGCTCCTTTAGGAATGGATTCTAAGTCCCAAACTTTATTGGTACTCATTGATTTCATTTCGTCTTTCATCGCTTCTAACCACTTCGATGAGTAGGGACTTCTCATAGCTTCTTCATAAGAGGTGGGATCACCCTCCATATGAAATTCTTCCGTTTCATAAAGTTCATAATCATCAGGAATAGCTCTCCTTTCTCTTTGAGACCTTCTAGGGGCCTCTGGCACTTGTTCTACAATGGGCTGTAGTTGTTCTTCCTCATGTGCGACATTTGGTTCAATAGGCTCCTAAAGGACAGGTTCCCCATGTCCATTCATTGTCGCCACAGGAGAACTGACAACAGGTGTTGTCACTACAGTGTCTTGCACTGTTGGTGCAACAAGTGTAGGTAGTTCGAAATATGGTTCTTCAACCATTGGAGTGGGTACATGTACCCGTTTCTCCTCAAGGTTAATTTCTCGTGCTACCTTGCTCCCCCTGATCATGTCATCCTCCAAGAACACAGCATGTCTTGTTTCTATAAACTTCGTAAGTCTATCAGGACAGTAGAATCGATATCCTTTCGATCTTTCTGGATAGCCAATGAAATGGCAACTGACTGTCTTGGAGTCTAACTTTCCTATGTTTGGGTTAAAAATCTTTGCCTCAGCTGGACAGCCCCACACATGTAAGTGATTAAGTGAGGGTTCTCTTCCTATCCATAATTCATATGGTGTTTTCGACACGGACTTGCTTGCTACGCGATTAAGTATATGAATGGCGGTTTTCAATGCCTCCATCCACAAATTAATCGGTAGTGTGGAGTAACTTATCATGCTTCTTACCATATCCATTAAGGTACGGTTACGTCTTTCAGGCACTCCATTCTGCTGAGGCTCCCCCGGCATGGCGTACTGAGCGACTATGCCATTTTCCTGCAAGAACCTTGCAAAAGGTCCAGGAGTTTGGCCATACGGGGTGTGTCGCCCATAGTACTCTCCACCCCGGTCTGATCGTACCAACTTGATCTTCTTACTGTGTTGATTTTCAACTTCAGCTTTAAATATCTTAAATTTATCCAATGCTTCTGATTTTTCTTTAATTGGATAAATGTAGCCAAATCGAGAGTAATCGCCTGTGAATGTTATAAATGAATCATAACCATCCACACTTTTCACAGTGAAAGGACCACAAATGTCTGTGTGGATTATTTCTAAAATTCCTGTGCTTCATTTGGCATTCTTCTTTATTTTCTTAACATATTTTCCTTTGATACAGTCAACACATTATTCAAAATCAGAAAATTCTAAGCTCGGAGAATTGATTCTTTGACTAATCGTTCTATTCTCCCCCTCGAAATATGGCCTAAACGACAATGCCATAATTTCGAAGATGCATCATCAATTCTCTTTCGCTTCGTACATACATTTGTAGAAGGGGATTCATTCACATTCTCATCATATACATTATTCACATTCTCAGCAAGGGACAATAAATAAAGTTTGTCTTGTCGGAAGGCAAGACCAACACATTCATTATTAACAATAATCTTACATTGTCCATTGCCAAAATGGCAAGCCAAATCATCATCATCAAGTTTCGAAACACTAATCAAATTTCGACGCAAAGAAGGAACATAGAGTACGTCTTTAAGCCTTATTACAAAACCATCTTTCAATTTCAAAGAAAATTCTCCAATGGCTTCGACATCGACTTGCACTCCATTTGTGACTTTAATTGTTCTTTCCCCTCTTGGCAGGATTCTCTTCCCACTTAGCCCCTGTAAAGTATTTGCAACATGAGTAGTTGCTCCAGAATCAATCCACCAAGTGGTGGTTGCATAATTCAAATACAGGGATTCATCTACAAATGTAATAATATCTTCACCTTTCGGAATTTGAGATTTCAGGTAGAGAAGACAATCTCTCTTATAGTGTCCCCTCTTCCAGCAGTACTTGCATTGATCTTTCTCAGCACCACCATAAGTGTCCTTTGACTCGTTCTGAGGGTTTATAGGGGCCTTTCCATGTGGCTTAGAAGAAGAAGAGGAGGCATTGTTTTGGGGTTTCCCCTGAGTCTTGTTATGACTCTTAATCTGCCAATGCTTTCTTTTGTTCTCCCTTACAAGGTTTGCAGTGTCACCCTGTAAGTTCTTGATTCTCTCCTCCTCCTGAACACACATGCCAATGAGCTTTTCAAAATCCCATTCTTCGGGCTGCATGTTGTAGTTCACGACAAAGTTTTCAAATTCCTTAGGCAAGGAAGCAAAAACCAGATGCATCAAGAACTTATCGGTAATGTTAAGTTCACAATCCATCGGCTGAAGCTTAAATGCCGTAGTGCGCATTTCACATATGTGCTTTCTAATGCCACCACCACTATATTTCGAAGTGACAAGTTTCTTGATCAGTGAACTTGCTGTGGCCTTGGTAGACCCAGTAAACTGATTCTTCACCTTTTCTAGGTATTCTTGAATAGTGGTGCATTCTGGGATTGACCTCCTAATGGATTCATCAATGGTGGCCTTGGCCACTAGGAGACACTTGTGGTTGGAGCTTGTCCAGCTTTTATGTTCAAGTTGATATTACATCACTTTATCATGATGCGCATGCTCACGAGTAGCGAAAGCAGCATCAGCTTCATCAGTTCCTCTCACGGGTACAACTGGTTCAACAGGGCACGCGTGGTGAATTGCTATATCAACTTCACCCTGGCCAAGCTCCACTCCATATCTCTCCCGCCATAGCCGATAGTTTGTCCCATCGAGCTTGGGGATGTTGTTGATGTTCACTAGGAATTTTCCTCCTGAAATTCATACAAAAAGAGTGAGATATATTCATAAATATTCATATATAAAATTGCAAGTGTTGCACACCCCGATCGGGCGCGAGACCAAGTCACGCATGCCGTTGGGCTATGCGTGGTGGGGAACGGTCAAAGCCACATGTGGCCGTTGGGCCATATGTGGTAGAGATCATTCTAACAGATCCACCTAATAATGTAAATTAGACCTATGGCTCAACATGTGGAGCCCACGAATGATATGGGCAGAGCCAACAGGACGTCAATGCGTCAGCGGTCAGCGCATGCAGTCATGCAATGGAGCAAGGAAAGTCCTGTAGCTAAAACCAGCATGTGCCGGACAGCCGGAATCTCGGCCGCCGGCATCCAATCAAGCTCACGTGTAAGGAGGGCAAGTGAGACTCACCGGCGCATGTCGACAGCGCGCGCCTGCCACCGGGGCAGATGCAACGGAACTCCCCGGTGACGCTGTCGTACAGGCACTGCCCGCCACTGGCGTTGCAGGCCCGGCAGTCACCGACGCCGGCCACCTCCCAGTCCAGGACAAACCCGTCCTTGAGCAGCCGGCTATAGTTGGCCGCCGTCATCACCGCCGCCTCAGCACCGGCATGTAGGCGTACTGGCACCCGCCCGTCGCGATCGCCGGCGGCGGCGGCCTGTCCCATCTGTACGCCCCGCGCCGAGGTACGCGTAGATGGGAGTACCGCAACAGGTGGCGTTCGCGTACTCGGGCTCGCTCGGCAGCTCCGTGCCGTTGTTGCAGTCGTAGAGGAAGGACAGGGCACGGTTCTGTGCGCTAATAGTGAACGAGCTGAGCGCGATGCTGGTGGACACGTTGAAGTTTGTCTGGCACACGCCATCGGCGCCGGCGAGCTTGGCGTGGGAGGCGACGAGGGAGTTGTTGGTGTAGTCGATGCCGAGGACGTGGACGGAGGAGCCCTTCAAGGAGGCCACGCGGTCGTCGTCGCTACAGAAGACCTCGAAGGCCGGGTGGCCACAGAGAGCTGAAGCCGGCGGCTGGCTGTTGTTGGTGCTGCTGTTGCCGAGCCAGAACGGGTAGCTGAGGGTGAGGTTCCCGCATGCCGCCGGCTCGCAGTCGGCGATGGCGTGGTGATGGAATTGGAGAAGCGAGGAGACAAGGAGCGGGAGAAGCAGTAAGGTCGGGTAGTGGGAGGGAATTGACGGAGAGTGGCAGCAACCAGAGGACTGGAACTTATGGTAAACCGTATGCAATTTGTTAGCGCTGTATCAAGTCTCTGTGAGCAAGAAAAGGTTGCTCGGCTGAGCCAGTGTCTAAAAGTCTCCGCTTAGCAACGAACGAGTCCAAATGCACTGCTATGCCTATTCCCTATTAGATACTCGTTTGTCGGTCTCGAATTCCCAGTAAATGAGAGTGATCTTGTTTTTTTTTGAAAGGAATGAGAGTGATCTTGTTACACTGCTCCTGGATGTCTCGGACGCCTAGTTGAACTATGCATCATGATGTACCTCCGTAGTTTCTCGTCAAAAAAAAAAAAAAAAAAAAGAATGTCTGTAGTACTGATGAAAATGACATGGTCACCTGGCAGCATTTAAGTGTCGTGTTTATTCCTCCTTGAAATGCAAAACGAAGTGTGGTGTATATTCATCGAGCGGCCACGAACACATGGAATGGAGCCCTCTGTTCAGCAAGCAGAGAGGACTAGCTCGACGCCAGCCGGCCAGCGCCGACGTCTGGATATATGCCAACTCGAGAAGTGATGTCTATCAGAACGTGCCAAGCGCAGACTATTTCAACAACGCGAGGAAAATTTGTTAGAGGGATTGGGCCATCTGAGGCCCTCCGCCCTCAAGCTAACGAGTAGCATCAAGCTGCGCGCTGTTGTTGCTGTCTCACCGCTGAGACGTGCAGCAGCTGTTGTGATTGTGGCTGGTGCCATCTTCATAACTACATCATTGTCTAGAGTTTCCTACTGCATGCCTACATGTAATTCATGTTTTGGGAGATTATGGGTGATGGGCGACTATAGGGCCATAGGGTGGCGGGCGCATAAGTGAAAAAAAAACAAAGAGTGACAAGTTGCTATTAATAGAAATATACGCATGTATCGAATATCTTTTGCATACTTGGACAATAAGACCTTACCCTTCGGTCAAAAACAATAAGACCTTACCTCTAAAAGCATTAATCTTTTATCACGTTGAACGAAAGATATTACATTACACCAGTGGCCTTTTGTTTTCAAACAATTATCCTAGTAAGTTAAGATTTCGCCGTCAGTCATCGAGATACCTACACAAGATGAATGCCCAATTCTATGTTGCAGGCAAATGTTTCACAACGTAGGTGACCGTCGTAAGATTTTTGAATTCACAACGCTTATCTCCTTCATCTTTAGCACTTCACTAGAAACTTGTCTTGTTGTACCACTAATCATGCTCGTGCTTTCTGCATTCAAACTATGAGCTGGACCTTCACTGCAAAAGAATGATGACAAAATATTATTATATCAACTTTGTTGTAAATGATACTAAATATTTGTTGAAATATATATGTATCTCAAATAATGTCTTACAATATTTGACTGAAATTTTGCCTTGGTGGCATATCCAGTTCATCTAAACCTTTCTCGAACAGTTCCAAGACCTTCCCTATGGTAGGACGATGCATTGGTAATATTTGAATACACCATAGGCCAATCACACTCATTTTTTTGGCGATTACTTCATTTTCACTTGTAACTTCACATACCTGTAACCCATCATCTTGACCAAAGTGGTCATAAATCCAATGTGGAAAATATTTTTCACTTGACTCTTGAGCAACTGATTTAACATTTTTTCTCCCTCCAACCATCTCTAGCAACATCATTCCATAACTATAAACATCTGATTTTGTTGAAACAACTCCGAAGGTTCGAGAGTGCACTTCAGGAGCTATAAACCCAGGTGTACCTCTAGCACCGGTCATAGAAAGCTTGCTCTCCTTTGTACGACATAACTTGGCCAAACCAAAATCAGCAATCTTTGGGTGCAAGTTCTCATCCAGAAGGATATTTTGAGGCTTGATATCGAAATGGACTATCCGTGTGTTACAACTATGGTGCAAGTATTCCAACCCTCGAGCAATCCCAATTGCTATGGTATAGAGCTTATCCCATCCTAAAATTTCTTTGGGATTCTCGGAGTATATATATTTATCCAAAGAACCATTTGGCATATACTCATATATTAGGGCCCTCTTTGTGCCTTCCAAACAAAACCCAAATAAGCTAACAATATTAATGTGTGATGTCCTGCCAATACTCATAACCTCGTTGACAAACTCCTCACCATCACCTTTGGAGTCATGCAAGAATTTTACTGCAACTAGACGACCATCATCTAGCTTTCCTTTGAAAACCATGCCATAACCACCTTCCCCAAGCTTATTATTAAGGGATGATGTTATCTTTGTTAGTTCCGAGTACTTGTATCTTTTTGGAGCTAGTGATCCATGTGCTGATATTAGGGCCTCAATGTTCTCTTCAATGGTGTTGCTGGTCTTCTTGCAAAGGAAAAACCTTAGTTTTTGCCTATGCCATACCAACACATATATACATGGTAGGAGCAAGCTTGCAGCTACTGAAATTGAAACTGAAATTAAAGTAGATGTTATTTTCTTCTCATGAAACAATGAGATGTTGAGCATTCAGATTTAGAGGCCATAAACAATTCAAATGTGGCATACCAATTAGTGCTATCTTCCTGGCATTCCCGTTAGTACCTAAAATAGCAAGGAATTGGGTTTAAAAATGACATAAGTAGTGGTATAATGATTAGTTGTGTAAAAACGGATTATATATATTGAACGATTCAATATTTTGCATATTAAATTTGAAGCAAGCAGCCCCCTTATGGTGACTTCATGTTACTGTCCAAAGTTGATTGCTGTATGCTGGGCGCTGGGCGGACGCTACTATGTTTACGTGATATATAGGCTCATAGGCTGAAAACTGGAATAATGATGAATTCAGTTCCACATAACTGTAAAGAAGAAGAGTATTTTTATTCGATTATTCTTGATAGGGACATGAAAAGACGATGTTCTAACCACTGAACGAAAGAGACAAAAAAAAATGCAATTAGTCATCCTTTGTGTGGCATTGCCTCCCCCCTCAGTTTTGGAGGCGATGGGAAGCGATTTAGCGCATATGGCCCACCATTCATAGACACAGCAATTGCCTCCCATCGCCTCCCATCGCATTTGGCCTTAATTTCTGGCCGTCGGATCGGTCACTGCGAGCCGTTGAAATTCTCCACAAGTATTGTAAAAAAATCTCAAAAAGAGATTATATTATTCAGACAACGATGATCGAAGTGCTGTGTTTTCTTTATATATACGAAAAAGATGATGATTTACTTTTCAAAATGTAATCTTTGCCATTTCTGATGTGCATGAGGGAGGCTGTTTGATCGGGTAGCTAGGGGTGACCATAACGTTTCCAAGTTCCAAGTCATCGCTCAAGAAAGCACCAGTCAGACGAGAAAGAGTTTGGACTACGACGAAGCCTTAATTTGTCGTGGACACACTATAGTACTAGTAGAACCATATGTGCCAACCAAATTGATACCACGAAATTGATAATTGAATCCGTCACTACCATTTGCATAGCTTGCAATTCATGATCTAATAAGAACCCATGGTAAACCATATCTATGTATTTTTCAGCCTCCCTACTCCTTAAATTTGTGTTTGAGTGTTTTGCCATCTCCTAGAGTTTGGTATAGGCCATCTTTACTCCTACTTACAGATTAGCAGACTAATGCTATTTCCAACAAAGAAGGCTAGGAGAAATTGCTGTGCACTTTAAATTTCCTGAACTCACCGCACTTGTCACCGGAGCAATCACAGGCGAATTTGGTGCCATTGTCGCCCGCGTAAGTGCATTCCCCGCCTCTTGCCATGCACTTGGGGCAATCGTCTGGCACCCCTTTCCACTCCACGAGGAGCCCATTCTTCATGCTGGCGATGTAGTCGTCCCCATTTCCACCGGGAGACCCGAGAAACGGCACGACACTGAAGAGGCAGCCCGGTGGGATGCCTCCCTGGATGCCATGGCTCGAGAAATTCCTGCCGTCGCCGAGCCGGACGAAGGAGCTGTTGTCGCAAGGCAGGGTGCGAAACCCGGCCGACTCCGCCGGTGTAGACCCCGCCGTGCACTTGCCGAGAAAGAGCAGCTCTCTGTTGGTCTTGCTGAACACGAACGCCGGAGAGAAGAGCGTGATGTTCATCTGCGGCGCCGGGCAGCCGGTGCGTAGGGGCAGGTTGTGGTCCACCACGTGGAAGGAGTGGTTCTTGGGGAAGATGCTCAGCACCTGGTACGCCTGGTAGATGGATTTGGTCAGGAACGCGCCGCTGCTGTTGCATTTGATCTTGAAGGATGACGGTCCGCACGGCGGCTTGCCAGGCTCCTCCAGCCAGAACGGGTAGGTGATGTTGAGCCCCCTGCATGTCTTCGGCCAGCAGCCTGACAAGTCTGCCGCGGTGGCCACAGCCGGCGGCGAGAGGAGGAAAGCCAGTAAAAAGAGGAGTGGTTGCATAGCGGCAGAGCGGTTTGGACTTCGGAGTTCGGTCTCAGGGACCTCACCCGAAGAGTGAACAAGGAAAATGGATGGGACGAGGGACGACGGCCGGACGGGATGGATATGACGATGACGAGGGGAGAGAGGTCAGAGGACGGTGGCAACTAGCGAGCCCTTTGACCGGTCGTGGTCCACGCCTGCAAGCGTTTGATTAGTCTTGTTGTACGTATTCTTTTTTTTCTTTCTGAACTTCTTTGTTCTTTCATACGAGGAGTACGTATATTCTGTGGCTAATATGCCTACCGGTCACCGCGGTTGGGAACGACGATACGCGTTTCAAATCATTGGGTTAAAGTGTTAAACAAACAAGCTGATCGGTGGTTTGGGACTTTGGGTTGCCAGGTCCATGCTTTTCGGTCTCTCCTGTAGCGGCTCAGGTCCTTGTGGAGTCATGGTGTGGGGGTTGGCCAATTTTTAGACCAGTCACCAGTGCCCAACGAATGCAATTCTCTGTATGATATAGTAGTAGTAGTTCGAGATTCCAACTGCGAACTTACCAGCCGGTGATGGCGACGGCGGCGGCAGTTGCCATGTCAAGAGGAATCCTTGACTGATGAACTCCTTGTAGTTCGCTGGGTTCACCTCGCCAGGCCTCGCAAGCATCGGCACGACGGTAGCGTTGCAGCCCTCCAAGAAGTAGCTGCTAGCAGGCAGGTCGGGACCCTTGGTGACGCCAACCAGCGTCCTGTTCCCGCACGCCGTGTCCACGAGCCCAAGGCGCCGCCGCACCGCCTGCCCGGGCGGCTCCGCGCAGCCGTAGAAGACCACGTTCTGGGTAGCAGGGCTGATCAGGAACGGGGGGACGGCCTTGGAGGTGCTGTTGTTCTCCGGGGTGTGGCAGGCGTTGGAGGTGGAGTTATCGAAGACTTCAAGCTTGTGGAGATCGGCGATGAGCAAGGAGGAGTTGTCGTAGGAGATGTCGAGAATCCGGGGCGAATATGGTGGACTCGACCCGAAGTACGGGATGTGGTTAGAGCAGCCAACCTGGAACCCGGTCACCAAACAACTGCTCTCCATTGCATGGTCACCGACGAGCCAGAGATGTTCACGCCGCCGCATACCATGCAGGGGCAGCCTTCTCCTGCTTGCCGGTCAGCTGCCGTCGTTGGTGCCGCCGTCACGAGCATCACAGGCACGGACCACCACGCCCATGCCGTCCAGAGCGAGGAGACGAGGGAGAGCCATGAAAACGACGGAGCCACAGCCATGGGAGCATACCATAGCATCACAAGTGATGAAGGTGTGATTCCGAGTCGATGATGGTAGAAGGGAGATAGATGATGAGGGCAGAGGGCGCAAGTGGCTGACTATATTATGGTTTTGGTGAGTCCGCGCGTCCCGTGTGTGGACACTGTAGGGGGGCCGAAACCTTTGACTGGAGACGTCTAGGCCGTCGCCATCCGCGCACGGGAAGTCCTGAGGTGCCCGATAGACACTGGACAACGGCAGCCACTGACGTGACCGGATGCCCGCTAGAATCACTGCGTGTCGTGGCTGCTCCTCGACGTTCCTAATCACGCCATCACCGCATCTAATGCCTGGTTGCTGCCATCTTCACTGCCTGGTGCCACCACCGCATTGTCGCTGCCCGCCCCGCCACCTGCGCGTTCCCCGCCGGCGCTGTGATCACCCTTTGCAACCCCACTGCCATTCTTGATAGTTTGGAGAAATCTTGTTTAAATTTGCTCAAATTTTATTCAAATTTTGTGTGGATACCAGTCCAAATTTTTTGAATTTCGTCCAATTCGGTGGACTCCAAATTTTTTTTTGAGAAAAAAGATCCCATAACAAATTGCATGGATACGGGTCCAATTCTCTTACATAGACCTCTATTTTTTATTTAAGACACTCAATATGTAGACTCTACGTGAAAAGTTTCCAAGTTTTATTTATTATCTCAAGATATCATAGATTTAAAGTCTTGGTTTTCTCCATCTCTATTCAATAAATATATTGTCACGTGAGTAAAATACCATAAATAAGAGAGCTAATTAATAGGCTTAGACTCTATGGCAGAGTGCACTGTGAGTGCCCTTACATATGGGTCAATTCTCTTACATAAACCTCTATTTTTGATGGATGACACATGCCATATTGACGTTGTAAAAGGTCATGCAGTCAAGAAATTTATCAATTTCATGCGCAAATATGGTATTAATTTCTGTTACGCGTGTTGTCAATCAAAGGTAGGGTCCATACGAGAAAATGGATTCTGAATCCATACAATTTATTGTGACCCATATAAAAAAAATTTGACTACGTGACCAGTCCTCAATTCGGGGGGCGAAATTCTGACCAGTCCAAATTGTAGTGCGGCAGCCTAAAAAAGAATGGTGGAATTTCGAGACTTTTTTTTTTCCTTCATTCATGAGTCCTATATAACCAAAATCCATGCATTTGCTATCCGATCTACAGGTTTCACGAATGAATTTAACTAACCTGCTGATGGCGGCAACGTGGGCAGCTGCCATGTCAAGAGGAAGCCGTCGCCGAGGAGTTTCCTCGTACCTGCTCGCGCTCGTCCTGCCCGTGCCAGACCTCCCGAGCACCGGCACGACGACAGCATCGCAGCCCTCCAGAAAGTATATATCTGCTAGTAGACTCGTTGTCGTAACGCCCTCCGATGCGAGCAACCGTGTTGTTGCCTGCCGCATCTCGTCTCCACAAGGCCCTCGGACGCCGCCACTGCCTGCGCTGGCGCCTTGGTGCAGTTGTAGAAGATCAGGTCGTGATTAGCCGGGCTGATCGAGAACGGAAGGCCGAGATGGGCTGGGGTGTTGTTTGTGGGGACGTGGCAGAGGCCCTCGGAGCCGGAGCCGGAGACGTTGAGGCCTTGGAGTTTGTGGGCATCGGCGACGAGCATGGAGGCGTTGTCGTAGAAGATGTCGCGGATCTGGAACCAGTGCTCGCGCCGAAAGTATCCGAGGTATGGGGTGCTAATAGCATAACGGACCTGGAAGTCCCGGTACGGTGGTATCAGGTATGAGGTATGAGCAATTTTCGGACAGAAGTCTTCATCAAGAAGGATGTTGTGGGGCTTAATATCAAAATGGATGATGCGGGTGCTGCAGCCCTGATGCAAATACTCCAGGCCTCGTGCAATGCCAATAGCTATTTTCCTCAAGTTTTCCCATCCAAGTGCCGACTTTAAACTCTCTGAATAAATATACTTCTCTAAAGAGCCATTGGCCATGTACTCATAAACAAGGGCTCTCTTAGATCCCTGTAAACAAAAGCCAAGTAAACTAACAATATTGACATGAGAAGTCCTACCAATGCTAGTAACCTCATTTAGGAATTCCTCTCCATTGCCTTTGGATCCTTTTAAGAGTTTCACAGCAACCATATGGCCATCTGGTACAGTACCCTTGAATATTGTGCCATAACCACCCTCTCCTAATTTTTCCTTAAAGCCTCTTGTTATTTTCTTCAGATCCGAGTGACTGTACCTCTTTGGGGTCAGTGATTGATATCTCCTTATTATTCTTCCATATTTGATTTATTCTGAGCATGCTTTTGGAGAATGAAGAGACCGAGCTTTTGTTTCCGACGGTATATGAACCAAAGAAGACATGTGAAAAACAACCCAGCTGTAGCAGACATGGAACCTAGAAAATTAAAACAAGAGAATGAAACCCAACCATGGAAATATACACTACAATAGAAGTTTTCCATCTATATGCATATGCAATTTCTTGAGGATGCTATAATTCCTAATTTAATCTTCTCCCTAGAGTTCTTCTGTGATATCAGATATAAGATAAGAATACCAGTAGATCCTATTCTGTTATCACATAACAGCACGAGGCTAACCTGCCACCTGGAACTTTAGATAGTAGTATAGTACGTATAGCTAGCCAAATAAATATATACTACCTCTGTCCTTGAATAAATTAATTCCTAGAGATTTCTTAAATCAAACTTTTCTTAGTTTGACCGGATTTTTCATAGAAAAGAGCACAAAGACCTATGACACCAAATTAGTATACTACTATATAAAATGTATTTTCATAAATATTTGTGTTTTCTCTATAAATTGGGTCAACCATAAACAATTGACTTCCAAGAATTGATTTATTCAGGGATGGAGGGAGTACCTATAAGAATTACTCTGATGTTGTGCCTCCTGTCTGCAATATATATTGATTCTAGTTAGCAACGTCTCAATAATCACAAAGAAAAATTATCCAATAATGACAGAGATAGCATTATTAGAGAAACCGGATGGGAAGTGCAATATGACTAGTGATTTTTCCATGACAGCATGGCACTGTCTATTTTTTCTTAACATTTACCTTTTTAAAGGTGATATGTTTCTAAAATTAGTGTTTTAAGTTTCAACTGTTTTACTAATGGAGTAAAATGCCTGTTGCAAAATCTTTGCATTCACTAAAAAAGTACCGTAACCAAACCTGCTACTGAGTCATGTTTTTGTCTCTCTAGCAGGTATAGTTTTGTGGTATCCCCAAAGACCTTAAAAAGAGTACCATACAAGTTGGGAACCATAAGTTTCTTAACGAAACCTTTCCTGTGACCAACATGTTAGTTAACGCAACATAAAATAGGTAGGCTGCCATATTCTGTACTTCACCTCAGGTCTGTCGGTGTTAGGGGCCATAAGATGAATGTAATTGTAAATGATGTCATGATGAGATGTATCATATGTCCTACTGGCACACTAACTGACTGTGACTGTTTTCAATTAGACTAGAAGATTCTGACCTTCTGCACACCGTATGCATAATTCAATTTATTTGATTGCAATGTGAAGGACCGAAAACGGCGACCAGAGGGGGGGGTGAATGGGAGCCGTAAAATTTCTTTCGAAATATTTAGGCCGTTGTCCCAACTTCACCGCCAAACACACAAGTCAAACACCGTGATGTCCACGACCCAACTAGTGGGTGGATGTTCCGTAGGAACACGGCACCACAAACGAGCACGGAAAGCCAACGCAAAAATCGAAACTCAAATCGGAGCTCAAATGATCAAACCGCGGAAGGAATCGGCACACTCTATTTTTACCGGCAAGAACTAGATAGCAACCACCTGCAAAACAAACACTGAAAGGGTTGGATTTGCTCGGCACTCGAAGGTGCACGGCCTACCAAGCTCTCTAACCGGAAAGTTGATCTTCACTGCAAAGAAGAACAGGCACTAAACATAGGCCAAGCCGATGGTCACTGAACACCAGTAAGTACACTAGCAAAAGAGCAATTGATAATTATACTAGCTTCCTGTAGCTTGAAAGAGATGGCTCATAAATTGATTTGGAGAATCACGATTGCAAGAGCAAGCTTTTTAGCCAATCAAATAAAAGAACAGATGCTGCACTTGCTGAAGCTCAGCTGATCGACCTGCAAGCACTGCTGCTGCCTTGCTAACACACATGCATTATATATTTAACAGGCAAGAGTGATCATGGAGTTGCCAATGCATATGACAGCTGCTACTCTGAATATTCGGAACATTTAACGAACTTTCAGTGCAAGCAAATGAAAATGGCAGCCAGATGCTTACCTTCTTGCCTGTTGCCTAAGTGCAGCAGATCGGATGAACTGCAGAGAAGATGGACGAGCTACTGAACTGCACTTTGGCAACCTGCAACCTGCGGCAAAACAAAGAATCCAGCCAAGTTGCCAATCGAAAATGGAATTAACAATTCCAACCACTATTGCTTGATAGTGACAACTTCTAAAGCCTTTTTCCAATTCACGAGAACAAGCAAATAGATTTAGCATAGGAGCAACGTTGCTTCATTGCCATTCAGAAATCACTGAACATTGCTTACACTGAATAGCTCTATTTGTGCGAGTGAATAAAAGCATCATCAGGCTACCTGAGAATATCTAATAACAAAGATGATTGCTTTACTGTAGCTAGAAAGGGACCTTCCATACAAATTTAGAACAAGCAGCACTTTCTCGAATACAAAATGACGATCACCTCACCCGCTACCCGAGACAAAGATGATGAACAAGCAGCCGCAACAGATCGAAGAGAGATAGAAGAGCGACCGAGCTGCTTGTTTCTTAAAGATGCAAGGCAACAGCTGTAGAACAAAGCTGCAACAAAGCAAATTCGGAAAGCGCAGGCGAGCACGCACTACCAAGAACCAGCCGCTGGCATCACACGCAGAACAAGGTGGCTCGGCCGGTGGTGCTGCACGCCGTCGAGCTGGAAACAAACGGAGAAGCTGCGGTCGCGGTCCGCTCACCATCCAGCTAAGTACCTAGGCAAGCAGCTTCCCGCAAAGAATGACGAACTGAGCAAAGGTTCGATCTTCACTGGGTCTGGCAGCTACGCTCAACCGGTGAACTCGGCCGCGAGGGCAACGTCCGAGGTGCCCGCGCCACGCCACCCCGCACCGGTGGTAGCTAGTCCAAGACCAGTTCCTCCGACCCGACAAGAAGAACAGAGGAAAACTCCACAAGAACGAAAAGGGACGACCAAGAAATCCAAGAAAGCTCGATCAAATCAAAAGGATTCATCCCCAAAACTTGCAGAGAGGATCATCACGGAGTTGCGAAGCTCCTCCCAAGAGATCATCCGCCAATTTGAGCTCAAACTCCAAAGAAAAACAGATCGAGGCCAAGAACTCAGTTTTTCCCCCAAAACGAAAATCGGCCGGATTCGATGTGCTCGTGTGGATTTAGGCGGAACAACTCACGGGGTAGCATCACCACACATCCTTGCACGAATCTAGCCGACCAAAACTAACCCAAAAGCTTGAATCCAACAGATCGAAGCAAGAACGAAAAATACCCCAAAATAGCTCCGAAAATAAGGGAAAAGAAAAACTTCAGATTTGGACAAGGGAGCAAGTGGAGCACGAATTTTGATCCTTGGATTACTTCATGATATCCGGTTACAAGCCAATCCTAGCAAATCAAAACTATGAATGGCAAAAAGCTCAAGAACAAGAGCCACTCCTCTCTCTCTAAACTTAGCCTCCTCTCAAAGCAAACAAATGAGAGTGACCCTCCAAGGATAGCTGCCCCAAACAGCCCCTTCACATATATATAGGCGCATGCCAAAGACCAAAACGCCCTTACATGAAGCACACAACCCAAATACCCTCTAGGGGTAAAACCGTCCAGGTTTTTCTTCATCGATCCGACGGCCACCGCGCCTCCTCACCGGTAGCCTCTCTTCCACGCGATCTCCCCGATGCCGCCACGTGCCGTCCGTCCGCACCGGGACCTCCGCCCGAGTTTTGAGGCACAAACCCGGGAAACCCGCCACCGATGGTTTTGAGGCGAAACCACCAAACCGCCCGCGAGTAGCGTAGCCCGTACGCATCCCCGCCGTGTACACTTGCGCTCATCGATGTCCTACCCGGCCACCACGGCTAGCCGCCCGGCTTCAAGGTCCTCGGTCCAAGCCTCACGTCCGCCCTTCACCGCACCCGGGCCCGTCCGCACGGCACGCCCTACTTGACCTTCACCGCACCGTCGACCACCGCCTCCGAGCTCGACACCTGTACAACACAAGCCAAGAGACACCGTTGTTTGACACGAAGCCGCGTGCCACGGTTAGTAAGACTCTCACACACACGCCACTTGTGTTGGCATGTTGACAATCGCTCATCACAAAAGCGTTACACAATGGCTATGGAAAAGCCATGTGTCCGCAATCTCCCCCTTGATGAGTGCATTGTCAACACCAACACAAACCAGAGACAACTCATCCAAATGACCAAGAGCTAAGCAAAAGCTGAAAGCGAGTCATTTGCAATGAGCAAAGTAAGAGCAAAACTTGGTCCCCAAAGACATGGTCAATGGCTCGACGCAACCAAGCGAAACGAAAGCTAGTCCTCAAGAAGAGGCAGAAAAAGGGCTCAACACCACTAGCAAAGCACAAAGCACAAAGCTCGGAGTGCAACTCCCCCTTGACAAATGCATACTCACCAATGAACTCTCCGGATTTGTGGATGTTTCTCCCCTTGTTGGCACATGCACTTATCAAGATTAAAACACAAGAGACCGCAACTCCCCCTCAAATCATGCCATGATAAAAATGCAAAATGTAGAGCTTCAAGAGTATAGCAATCCGGAGTACATAGATGCTCTAGCAAGTATTATATCAACAAGCACAAGTCGAAGCCAATGCTCAAATTGATCAAATGATACGGAATATGAAACATAAGCATTTTGATCGGGTATTGAGCATTTTATAAAAGGTGTTCACCAAAAAGAGTAGCACCTAGCACATATAAGCGGAGATCAAACAAGTGCTAACATATGTATACAAAAGTGAACTACCCCATATAACGGTCACACATCATGTCTCAAGGAAGCACTTAACAACACTTGTAACTTCAACATTGATCAGAGTTAAACCAGCAGTTAACAAGGTTTCTTTTAGACATGTGTATGCTAGAGGATTAAAACTGTCCGCCAAAAGCTTGTGTTATTTTTATCATGTTTTTCAACCACGCCGAGTTCATCCCTTAGTGCAAGTGGGAAGCTGTCTCGTCACGAGTGGTTGTGGACTAGCACTACAATGCCCAAGTTCATCTCACTCGAAAGAATGAGAAGCAATCTCGTGATATTGCCGTGGGACGAAAAAGATCCAACTCAAAACTTTTCATCATTTCTTAGCTTAGACATCAAGTTTTAGCACAAGATTATCAAGAGATCCGAGCTAAGTGAATGACTCAAGAAACATGAGACATAGCAACTCAAGCATACATATGAAAGCAACAAGGTTCTCAACAAAACCTACACATGCTAGTTACCATCTCAAGGGTGAACATTTTCGGGTTGCATCAAGAATTAAGCAAGTTCACATTCAGAAAAGCAAGTTTAGCTCATAACATGTAACAAGCGATCAAAAGGAGCCTAAGCTGCAAGCACCATTATGTATAAACAAGGCATACTAACAAGAGCATAGATGTAATCAAAACTGCTATAGTCATGAAGCTCAACAAAGATAGTATGATACATGATGAAATGCAATGCAAAAGGAGAAAGGATTCGGCTCAACATCAAGAAGCACTTAGGAGGGTTTAAATAAACATGAAGGCACAAAAGAACCAACTCCCCTCGGAAAAAGCCAAACTCCCCCTCAACCAAAGACACCTAGCAAAAGAAAACTAGGAAACAAAAGGCACAAAACCACAAGAAAAAGCTCCAACTCCAAAAGAAGGAAAACTCAAAGGAGCCAAATACAACCAAAAGACATGTCCAACCCAAAAGCAACCAAAATCTCGACACATGGTACAATGCACAATGATGATATCAAATAGGGAATAAAAGCATGTAACATGGTACTAATTAAAATGGCTAAAAGTTTGGGCTAGCAAAACATGTCAATAGAATACATGTAACTATACAAAAACTAGCAACCAAAAAATACCTAATGAACATCATACCAACTACACAACTTCAAAGATATGGTAAAGCATGGCAAAAAGTTCATGAGGATCACACACTAACATGAAAAGTGGCTAATCCACCAAGATATACACAAGCTAGCAAGAGATATGATACACAAGACAAAACAAGCTAGACTAGATATAAAAGCAAGATACAAGTATAATACATGCCAGAATATACAAGTGAGCAAATGAACAACTATCTCATACCACAAGTAGGAAAGCATGAATGTACATGGTATGAGAGTATATGATAGCTCACGTGTGTGTAGGTGTCACAATAAAGCACATGCCTCTTGGAGGCCATCGCAATGGGTGTAGAGAACCATCAAGTCTTGATCACACCATGCAAAGGATCAATTTCCACAAAGCACATGTTCTCCACCCCACGTCCTCGTTCCTACACAAAAGAGGACAAAGAAACCCGAGTCTTGGATCCCGAAGGGTTAGCAAGCATATACTTGGGAACCCAAGACTTGGTCACATGTCTAAAAGTACTCAACTTATCATGTGGGTTAGCATGACGCAAATTTTGGTTCTTATGCACTTTTGAAACATCCTTGGAAGCATTCGTCAAAAGGACCGCTCGAGAAGAAAAACGAGAGGACCCATGAGCAAAGAGGCAAGCATCTCCCAAGGTCTTATGAGAAGAATCAATAGAAGCATGTTGTAGACCAACACAAGAAGTACTAGAAGCATGTCCACAATCATGACCTAACCCACTAGAGAAGGAGTCACAAAATCCATCGACCGAAAGAGGATTCTTACTAGGCTCACAAGTGTTCATACCATGAGAAGGGCAATGAACTATCAAAGGCCTAGAAGAACGAGCTCGTCGCATGCGTTTGGCACGCCGATAGCAAAAGCTCTCTTGATGCCCATCTTTCCCACAAAAAGAGCAATGGTACAAAGGCCTATCGGAAGGCACACCATTCTCCATCAAGTGAGAAGTCCCTTGGGACTTAGAGCAAGAAGCATCAACATTCAACTTGGTGCCAACACTAGGAGCACACGTGCCATGAGAGAGGCCACGTGGCTTCCTAAAAGCCTTAGCTTGAACGCGTCGCTCGTGTTTGACACGGCGAAAGCAGAAATCGAATGAATGCCCATCTTTCTTGCAAAAGGTGCATTTGAAGATTGGTTTGGGAACATGAGTTCCAAAAATTTGAGAAGCACCATTGCCATTAGAAATCCCATGGACATCACCCGAAGAAGGAACAAGCTTAGGACTAGCTATGAAAGAGCTATCCGAAGCCTTACCACAAGTGCCATCATCCAAAGACTCATGTGCAACACAAGAACTCAACTCCGATTGAGAAGAAGCAAATTTAGGAACAACATCGGAGTTGCAAGAATCACGAGAATCTAAAGACTTAGCACAAAGACTCTTGCATCTTTTAGCCAAAACATCATTTTCAAACTGAGGCGATCACAAGTACCACAAGGAGCATTTTTTAAGTTTTCCATCTCCTTCTCAATGCACTCGGCATATGTGGTACGCAAGAGATCAATCTCTTTCTCAAGGTTAGCACTCATCTCATTGTGCTCAACCAACTTGGCGCTCATATCATCGCGCATTTGTTTCAAAGCCAAAACTTCATTTTCACATGTGATGTGAGTCAATTTTAGTTCATTAATTTCAGCAAGCAAAAACTCACAAGAAACACATGGCAAAGAAGCATTTGACTTAAGCAAAGCATTTTCTTCTCTAGCCTTGTCAAGATCCTCATACAAGTCAAGACATGAAAGACATGGCATAGAGGCATTGATTTTCAACTTTTTATTTTCAGATTTCAAACATGCAAGAGAAGAGCTCAAATCATCATTCTTTCTAAGCATGTTATCACAAGAAGTGCATGGAATTAAAGCACAAGACTTCCAATGAGAAAGACCACATTTCAACCTAGCAATTGAGCATTTCAACTTCTCAATCTTTCTACGCAAAATAACACAAAGCTCATCATTTTTTGCACAATGCTCAAGACATGTATCAAAACGGTGGGATAAGCACAAAATGCTACTGACAAGTGTACCTTTCTTGGCCTTGCCAAGTTCGCGCACAAGATCCTCCACCGAAAGCTCATCATCATCTAGGAGGTCCAACAAAGCATTCATCTCGTGTTCCTTTTCAAGCGCCGCATTGCGCCTTCTCTGTATGATGTCATCCTCCACTGCAAGTCCATCATTCAAACCTGAGGACAAAGACTCACAAGAAGAAGAGCTTGGTGCCATCTCTCAAAGCACCATTAGTGTTAGCAAAAACAAGCGTGAAAATCGACAACAAAAGCGGAAAGCAAATTCGCCCTCAAAACAATGTCGCCTTCGTGGATCACGGACCGATTAAGGTGGAGTGATCCTTAACCGGCTCTGATACCAATTGAAGGACCGAAAACGGCGAAACGAGAGGGGGTGAATGGGAGCCGTAAAATTTCTTTCGAAATATTTAGGCCGTTGTCCCAACTTCACCGCCAAACACACAAGTCAAACACCGTGATGTCCACGACCCAACTAGTGGGTGGATGTTCCGTAGGAACACAAATGAGGGACACCACAAACGAGCACGGAAAGCCAACGCAAAAATCGAAACTCAAATCGGAGCTCAAATGATCAAACCGCGGAAGGAATCGGCACACTCTATTTTTACCGGCAAGAACTAGATAGCAACCACCTGCAAAACAAACACGAAAGGGTTGGATTTGCTCGGCACTCGAAGGTGCACGGCCTACCAAGCTCTCTAACCGGAAAGTTGATCTTCACCGCAAAGAAGAACAGGCACTAAACATAGGCCAAGCCGATGGTCACTTGAACACCCGAAAGTACACTAGCAAAAGAGCAATTGATAATTATACTAGCTTCCTGTAGCTTGAAAGAGATGGCTCATAAATTGATTTGGAGAATCACGATTGCAAGAGCAAGCTTTTTAGCCAATCAAATAAAAGAACAGTGCTGCACTTGCCGAAGCTCAGCCGATCAACCCGCAAGCACTGCTGCTGCCTTGCTAACACACATGCATTATATATTTAACAGGCAAGAGTGATCATGGAGTTGCCAATGCATATGACAGCTGCTACTCTGAATATTCGGAACATTTAACGAACTTTCGGTGCAAGCAAATGAAAATGGCAGCCAGATGCTTACCTTCTTGCCTCGTTGCCTAAGTGCAGCAGATCGGATGAACTGCGAGAGAAGATGGACGAGCTACGAACTGCACTTTGGCAACCTGCAACCTGCGGCAAAACAAAGAATCCAGCCAAGTTGCCAATCGAAAATGGAATTAACAATTCCAACCACTATTGCTTGACAGTGACAACTTCTAAAGCCTTTTTCCAATTCACGAGAACAAGCAAATAGATTTAGCATAGGAGCAACGTTGCTTCATTGCCATTCGAAATCACTGAACATTGCTTACACTTGAATAGCTCTATTTGTGCGAGTGAATAAAAGCATCATCAAAGGCTACCTGAGAATATCTAATAACAAAGATGATTGCTTTACGTAGCTAGAAAGGGACCTTCCATACAAATTTAGAACAAGCAGCACTTTCTCTCGAATACAAAATGACGATCACCTCACCTTGCTACCCGAGACACGAGATGATGAACAAGCGGCACCAGATCGAAGAGAGATAGAAGAGCGAGACCGAGCTGCTGTTTCTTAAAGATGCAAGGCAACAGCTGTAGAACAAAGCTGCAACAAAGCAAATTCGGAAGCGGGGCGAGCACGCACTAGCAAGAACCATGGCGGCATCACACGCAGAACAAGGTGGCTCGGCCGGTGGTGCTGCACGCCGTCGAGCCGGAAACAAACGGAGAAGCCGCGGTGGCGTGTCTGCTCACCATCCAGCTAAGTACCTAGGCAAGCGGCTTCCCGCAAAGAATGACGAACGAGCAAAGGTTCGATCTTCACTGGGTCCCGCAGCTACTACGCTCAACCGGTGAACTCGGCTGCGAGGGCAACGTCCCGAGGTGCCCGCGCCACGCCACCCCCGCACCGGTGGTAGCTAGTCCAAGACCAGTTCCTCGACCCGACAAGAAGAACGAGAGGAAAACTCCACAAGAACGAAAAGGGACGACCAAGAAATCCAAGAAAGCTCGATCAAATCAAAAGGATTCATCCCCAAAACTTGCGAGAGGATCATCACGGAGTTGCGGCTCCTCCCAAGAGATCATCCGCCAATTTGAGCTCAAACTCCAAAGCAAAAAACAGATCGAGGCCAAGAACTCAGTTTTCCCCCAAAACGAAAATCGGCTGGATTCGATGTGCTCGTGTGGATTTAGGCGGAACAACTCACGGGGTAGCATCACCACACATCCTTGCACGAATCTAGCCGACCAAAACTAACCCAAAAGCTTGAATCCAACAGATCGAAGCAAGAACGAAAAATACCCCAAAATAGCTCCGAAAATAAGGGAAAAAGAAAAACTTCAGATTTGGACAAGGGAGCAAGTGGAGCACGAATTTTGATCCTTGGATTACTTCATGATATCCGGTTACAAGCCAATCCTAGCAAATCAAAACTATGAATGGCAAAAAGCTCAAGAACAAGAGCCACTCCTCTCTCTCTAAACTTAGCCTCCTCTCAAAGCAAACAAATGAGAGTGACCCTCCAAGGATAGCCGCCCCAAACAGCCCCTTCACATATATATAGGCGCATGCCAAAGACCAAAACGCCCTTACATGAAGCACACAACCCAAATACCCTCTAGGGGTAAAACCGTCCCGTTTTTCTTCATCGATCCGACGGCCACCGCGCCTCCTCACCGGTAGCCTCTCTTCCACGCGATCTCCCGATGCCGCCACGTGCCGTCCGTCCGCACCGGGACCTCCGCCCGAGTTTTGAGGCACAAACCCGGGAAACCCGCCACCGATGGTTTTGAGGCGAAACCACCAAACCGCCCGCGAGTAGCGTAGCCCGTACGCATCCCCGCCGTGTACACTTGCGCTCATCGATGTCCCACTGTCGGCCACCACGGCTAGCCGCCCGGCTTCAAGGTCCCTCGGTCCAAGCCTCACGTCCGCCCTTCACCGCACCCGGCCCGTCGGCCACGGCACGCCCTACTTGACCTTCACCGCACCGTCGACCACCGCCTCCGAGCTCGACACCTGTACAACACAAGCCAAGAGACACCGTTGTTTGACACGAAGCCGCGTGCCACGGTTAGTAAGACTCTCACACACACGCCACTTGTGTTGGCATGTTGACAATCGCTCATCACAAAAGCGTTACACAATGGCTATGGAAAAGCCATGTGTCCGCAATCTCCCCCTTGATGAGTGCATTGTCAACACCAACACAAACCGAGACAACTCATCCAAATGACCAAGAGCTAAGCAAAAGCGAAAGCGAGTCATTTGCAATGAGCAAAGTAAGAGCAAAACTTGGTCCCCAAAGACATGGTCAATGGCTCGACGCAACCAAGCGAAACGAAAGCTAGTCCTCAAGAAGAGGCAGAAAAAGGGCTCAACGCCACTAGCAAAACACAAAGCACAAAGCTCGGAGTGCAACTTCCCCTTGACAAATGCATACTCACCAATGAACTCTCTGGATTTGTGGATGTTTCTCCCCCTTGTTGGCACATGCACTTATCAAGATTAAAACACAAGAGACTGCAACTCCCCCTCAAATCATGCCACGATAAAAATGCAAAATGTAGAGCTTCAAGAGTATAGCAATCCGGAGTACATAGATGCTCTAGCAAGTATTATATCAACAAGCACAAGTCGAAGCCAATGCTCAAATTGATCAAATGATACGGAATATGAAACATAAGCATTTTGATCAGGTATTGAGCATTTTATAAAAGGTGTTCACCAAAAAGAGTAGCACCTAGCACATATAAGCAGGAGATCAAACAAGTGCTAACATATGTATACAAAAGTGAACTACCCCATATAACGGTCACACATCATGTCTCAAGGAAGCACTTAACAACACTTGTAACTTCAACATTGATCAGAGTTAAACCAGCAGTTAACAAGGTTTCTTTTAGACATGTGTATGCTAGAGGATTAAAACTGTCCGCCAAAAGCTTGTGTTATTTTTATCATGTTTTTCAACCACGCCGAGTTCATCCCTTAGTGCAAGTGGGAAGCTGTCTCGTCACGAGTGGTTGTGGACTAGCACTACAATGCCCAAGTTCATCTCACTCGAAAGAATGAGAAGCAATCTCGTGATATTGCCGTGGGGGACAGAAAAGATCCAACTCAAAACTTTTCATCATTTCTTAGCTTAGACATCAAGTTTTAGCACAAGATTATCAAGAGATCCGAGCTAAGTGAATGACTCAAGAAACATGAGACATAGCAACTCAAGCATACATATGAAAGCAACAAGGTTCTCAACAAAACCTACACATGCTAGTTACCATCTCAAGGGTGAACATTTTCGGGTTGCATCAAGAATTAAGCAAGTTCACATTCAGAAAAGCAAGTTTAGCTCATAACATGTAACAAGCGATCAAAAGGAGCCTAAGCTGCAAGCACCATTATGTATAAACAAGGCATACTAACAAGAGCATAGATGTAATCAAAACTGCTATAGTCATGAAGCTCAACAAAGATAGTATGATACATGATGAAATGCAATGCAAAAGGAGAAAGGATTCGGCTCAACATCAAGAAGCACTTAGGAGGGTTTAAATAAACATGAAGGCACAAAAGAACCAACTCCCCTCGGAAAAAGCCAAACTCCCCCTCAACCAAAGACACCTAGCAAAAGAAAACTAGGAAACAAAAGGCACAAAACCACAAGAAAAAGCTCCAACTCCAAAAGAAGGAAAACTCAAAGGAGCCAAATACAACCAAAAGACATGTCCAACCCAAAAGCAACCAAAATCTCGACACATGGTACAATGCACAATGATGATATCAAATAGGGAATAAAAGCATGTAACATGGTACTAATTAAAATGGCTAAAAGTTTGGGCTAGCAAAACATGTCAATAGAATACATGTAACTATACAAAAACTAGCAACCAAAAAATACCTAATGAACATCATACCAACTACACAACTTCAGCATATGGTAAAGCATGGCAAAAAGTTCATGAGGATCACACACTAACATGAAAAGTGGCTAATCCACCAAGATATACACAAGCTAGCAAGAGATATGATACACAAGACAAAACAAGCTAGACTAGATATAAAAGCAAGATACAAGTATAATACATGCCAGAATATACAAGTGAGCAAATGAACAACTATCTCATACCACAAGTAGGAAAGCATGAATGTACATGGTATGAGAGTATATGATAGCTCACGTAGTGTGTAGGTGTCACAATAAAGCACATGCCTCTTGGAGGCCATCGCAATGGGTGTAGAGAACCATCAAGTCTTGATCACACCATGCAAAGGATCAATTTCCACAAAGCACATGTTCTCCACCCCACGTCCTCGTTCCTACACAAAAGAGGACAAAGAAACCCGAGTCTTGGATCCCGAAGGGTTAGCAAGCATATACTTGGGAACCCAAGACTTGGTCACATGTCTAAAAGTACTCAACTTATCATGTGGGTTAGCATGACGCAAATTTTGGTTCTTATGCACTTTTGAAACATCCTTGGAAGCATTCGTCAAAAGGACCGCTCGAGAAGAAAAACGAGAGGACCCATGAGCAAAGAGGCAAGCATCTCCCAAGGTCTTATGAGAAGAATCAATAGAAGCATGTTGTAGACCAACACAAGAAGTACTAGAAGCATGTCCACAATCATGACCTAACCCACTAGAGAAGGAGTCACAAAATCCATCGACCGAAAGAGGATTCTTACTAGGCTCACAAGTGTTCATACCATGAGAAGGGCAATGAACTATCAAAGGCCTAGAAGAACGAGCTCGTCGCATGCGTTTGGCACGCCGATAGCAAAAGCTCTCTTGATGCCCATCTTTCCCACAAAAAGAGCAATGGTACAAAGGCCTATCGGAAGGCACACCATTCTCCATCAAGTGAGAAGTCCCTTGGGACTTAGAGCAAGAAGCATCAACATTCAACTTGGTGCCAACACTAGGAGCACACGTGCCATGAGAGAGGCCACGTGGCTTCCTAAAAGCCTTAGCTCGAACGCGTCGCTCGTGTTTGACACGGCGAAAGCAGAAATCGAATGAATGCCCATCTTTCTTGCAAAAGGTGCATTTGAAGATTGGTTTGGGAACATGAGTTCCAAAATTTGAGAAGCACCATTGCCATTAGAAATCCCATGGACATCACCCGAAGAAGGAACAAGCTTAGGACTAGCTATGAAAGAGCTATCCGAAGCCTTACCACAAGTGCCATCATCCAAAGACTCATGTGCAACACAAGAACTCAACTCCGATTGAGAAGAAGCAAATTTAGGAACAACATCGGAGTTGCAAGAATCACGAGAATCTAAAGACTTAGCACAAAGACTCTTGCATCTTTTAGCCAAAACATCATTTTCAAACTGAGGCGATCACAAGTACCACAAGGAGCATTTTTTAAGTTTTCCATCTCCTTCTCAATGCACTTTCGGCATATGTGGTACGCAAGAGATCAATCTCTTTCTCAAGGTTAGCACTCATCTCATTGTGCTCAACCAACTTGGCGCTCATATCATCGCGCATTTGTTTCAAAGCCAAAACTTCATTTTCACATGTGATGTGAGTCAATTTTAGTTCATTAATTTCAGCAAGCAAAAACTCACAAGAAACACATGGCAAAGAAGCATTTGACTTAAGCAAAGCATTTTCTTCTCTAGCCTTGTCAAGATCCTCATACAAGTCAAGACATGAAAGACATGGCATAGAGGCATTGATTTTCAACTTTTTATTTTCAGATTTCAAACATGCAAGAGAAGAGCTCAAATCATCATTCTTTCTAAGCATGTTATCACAAGAAGTGCATGGAATTAAAGCACAAGACTTCCAATGAGAAAGACCACATTTCAACCTAGCAATTGAGCATTTCAACTTCTCAATCTTTCTACGCAAAATAACACAAAGCTCATCATTTTTTGCACAATGCTCAAGACATGTATCAAAACGGTGGGATAAGCACAAAATGCTACTGACAAGTGTACCTTTCTTGGCCTTGCCAAGTTCGCGCACAAGATCCTCCACCGAAAGCTCATCATCATCTAGGAGGTCCAACAAAGCATTCATCTCGTGTTCCTTTTCAAGCGCCGCATTGCGCCTTCTCTGTATGATGTCATCCTCCACTGCAAGTCCATCATTCAAACCTGAGGACAAAGACTCACAAGAAGAAGAGCTTGGTGCCATCTCTCAAAGCACCATTAGTGTTAGCAAAAACAAGCGTGAAAATCGACAACAAAAAGCGGAAAGCAAATTCGCCCTCAAAACAATGTCGCCTTCGTGGATCACGGACCGATTAAGGTGGAGTGATCCTTAACCGGCTCTGATACCAATTGAAGGACCGAAAACGGCGAGAGGGGGGGTGAATGGGAGCCGTAAAATTTCTTTCGAAATATTTAGGCCGTTGTCCCAACTTCACCGCCAAACACACAAGTCAAACACCGTGATGTCCACGACCCAACTAGTGGGTGGATGTTCCGTAGGAACACAATGCGGACACCACAAACGAGCACGGAAAGCCAACGCAAAAATCGAAACTCAAATCGGAGCTCAAATGATCAAACCGCGGAAGGAATCGGCACACTCTATTTTTACCGGCAAGAACTAGATAGCAACCACCTGCAAAACAAACACCGAAAGGGTTGGATTTGCTCGGCACTCAAGGTGCACGGCCTACCAAGCTCTCTAACCGGAAAGTTGATCTTCACCGCAAAGAAGAACAGCACTAAACATAGGCCAAGCCGATGGTCACCGAACACCAGTAAGTACACTAGCAAAAGAGCAATTGATAATTATACTAGCTTCCCTGTAGCTTGAAAGAGATGGCTCATAAATTGATTTGGAGAATCACGATTGCAAGAGCAAGCTTTTTAGCCAATCAAATAAAAGAACAGTGCTGCACTTGCTGAAGCTCAGTGATCGACCTGCAAGCACCGCTGCTGCCTTGCTAACACACATGCATTATATATTTAACAGGCAAGAGTGATCATGGAGTTGCCAATGCATATGACAGCTGCTACTCGAATATTCGGAACATTTAACGAACTTTCGGTGCAAGCAAATGAAAATGGCAGCCGGATGCTTACCTTCTTGCCTCGTTGCCTAAGTGCAGCAGATCGGATGAACTGCGAGAAGATGGACGAGCTACGAACTGCACTTTGGCAACCTGCAACCTGCGGCAAAACAAAGAATCCAGCCAAGTTGCCAATCGAAAATGGAATTAACAATTCCAACCACTATTGCTTGACAGTGACAACTTCTAAAGCCTTTTTCCAATTCACGAGAACAAGCAAATAGATTTAGCATAGGAGCAACGTTGCTTCATTGCCATTCAGAAATCACTCAACATTGCTTACACTTTGAATAGCTCTATTTGTGCGAGTGAATAAAAGCATCATCGGGCTACCTGAGAATATCTAATAACAAAGATGATTGCTTTACCGTAGCTAGAAAGGGACCTTCCATACAAATTTAGAACAAGCAGCACTTTCTCCGAATACAAAATGACGATCACCTCACCTCGCTTACCTCGAGACACAGATGATGAACAAGCAGCTGCAACAGATCGAAGAGAGATAGAAGAGCAGACCGAGCTGCTGTTTCTTAAAGATGCAAGGCAACAGCCGTAGAACAAAGCTGCAACAAAGCAAATTCGGAAACGCGAGCACGCACTAGCAAGAACCAGCTGCTGGCATCACACGCAGAACAAGGTGGCTCGGCCGGTGGTGCTGCACGCCGTCGAGCTGGAAACAAACGGAGAAGCTGCAGTGGCAGGTCTGCTCACCATCCAGCTAAGTACCTAGGCAAGCAGCTTCCTGCAAAGAATGACGAACTGAGCAAAGGTTCGATCTTCACTGGGGTCCTGGCAGCTACGCTCAACCGGTGAACTCGGCTGCGAGGGCAACGTCCAGAGGTGCCCAGCGCCACGCCACCCTGCACCGGTGGTAGCTAGTCCAAGACCAGTTCCTCTGACCCGACAAGAAGAACAGAGAGGAAAACTCCACAAGAACAGAAAAGGGACGACCAAGAAATCCAAGAAAGCTCGATCAAATCAAAAGGATTCATCCCCAAAACTTGCAGAGAGGATCATCACGGAGTTGCGAAGCTCCTCCCAAGAGATCATCCGCCAATTTGAGCTCAAACTCCAGCAAAAAACAGATCGAGGCCAAGAACTCAGTTTTTCCCCCAAAACGAAAATCGGCTGGATTCGATGTGCTCGTGTGGATTTAGGCGGAACAACTCACGGGGTAGCATCACCACACATCCTTGCACGAATCTAGCCGACCAAAACTAACCCAAAAGCTTGAATCCAACAGATCGAAGCAAGAACGAAAAATACCCCAAAATAGCTCCGAAAATAAGGGAAAAAGAAAAACTTCAGATTTGGACAAGGGAGCAAGTGGAGCACGAATTTTGATCCTTGGATTACTTCATGATATCCGGTTACAAGCCAATCCTAGCAAATCAAAACTATGAATGGCAAAAAGCTCAAGAACAAGAGCCACTCCTCTCTCTCTAACCTTAGCCTCCTCTCAAAGCAAACAAATGAGAGTGACCCTCCAAGGATAGCTGCCCCAAACAGCCCCTTCACATATATATAGGCGCATGCCAAAGACCAAAACGCCCTTACATGAAGCACACAACCCAAATACCCTCTAGGGGTAAAACCGTCCAGGTTTTCTTCATCGATCCGACGGCCACCGCGCCTCCTCACCGGTAGCCTCGCTTCCACGCGATCTCCCCGATGCCGCCACGTGCCGTCCGTCCGCACCGGGACCTCCGCCCGAGTTTTGAGGCACAAACCCGGGAAACCCGCCACCGATGGTTTTGAGGCGAAACCACCAAACCGCCCGCGAGTAGCGTAGCCCGTACGCATCCCCCGCCGTGTACACTTGCGCTCATCGATGTCCCAGCTGTCAGCCACCACGGCTAGCCGCCCGGCTTCAAGGTCCCTCGGTCCAAGCCTCACGTCCGCCCTTCACCGCACCCGGCCCGTCAGCACGGCACGCCCTACTTGACCTTCACCGCACCGTCGACCACCGTCTCCGAGCTCGACACCTGTACAACACAAGCCAAGAGACACCGTTGTTTGACACGAAGCCGCGTGCCACGGTTAGTAAGACTCTCACACACACGCCACTTGTGTTGGCATGTTGACAATCGCTCATCACAAAAGCGTTACACAATGGCTATGGAAAAGCCATGTGTCCGCACAATGAATTTACCAGATGGAAGCTGCCATGTCAAGAGGAAGCCATCGCTGATGAGTTGCTCATAGCTGCTTGCATTCGCCTCGCCAAATGCCGCCCGCACTGGCACAAGGGTAGTGCTGCATCCCTCTACCGAGTACTGCTTGTAACTGCTTGAGTCATTGTAATGTCCTCCAACATTAACAAGCAAGCTGCTGCCACATTTCGCCTCCACAAGCCCCCTATCAGGCAACGGTGTCTTGGTGCACTTGTAGAAGATGAGGTTCAGATTGACGGGGCTGATCGAGAATGGAAGGCCGATTTTGGAAGAGGTGTTGGCAGTCAGAACATGGCAGCCCTTGGAGTTGAATCCGATGAAGTCCTCAAGCTTGTGGATATCAGCGACAAGCAAGGAGCTGTTGTCGTAGAAGATGTTGAGGATCTGGAATCTATACTTTTGCCGATAATAGCCGAGGTATGGAATGCTGTTGTTGCAATGGACCTCGAAGCCCAGCTGACCGCATTTTGTGTCTGTTACCTGCTCCGGAACAAATCCAAATGGCTCTGAGATAGTCAAGTTGCCGCATAACTTTGGCGAGCAGCTAGCCTCTTGGTCATCTGCTGGTTCGGCCGCTGCTACAAGTGAGCGAGCTAACCACAGCAAGGCCAGGGCAACCGGGGACATCGTAATGGAGGTGGGAATCAGGTGGACGCAGGTTTCAGAGATGCATACATGGAGGCAGGTAGAGACGAATAGAGTAGATATGAAGAACTTGTATAGGTTGGCTGAGAAGTGGAGTGCCCGAAGGGCAGTCTTGACTACAGAGGTGGACACGACTGAAGTCCATCGTCATACTATGACTGGCCGGGTATACCTTTTGAACACAACGTGGACTGCGTGGCCGTGTTGGCAGGCCAGTTTAGTCCAGTCATTGTCATCAATCTAGTCCTTTGTATGCTTCGGAAGTTAGATTTTGTTCGCTGCACCTGGTTCTGGTTGCTGTGACTCTGTCCAGCCTGAACCAATTCCAGGAAGATGTTGACTGCCTGTTGTCAGAGTACATGGCAAGGATCCAGATTGTTGTTTGGGCAATGTTCAGGTACACCATTTACCTATAAGGAGGTAATATCTTAAATCGATCTAGACCATTAATTTTCTCAATTTAATGAATTACTAAATAAAATAATAAATTCAAGAAAACAAAAATAAAACACTCCCATGCCGATAATGACGGGAGGTGAAAGTGAAATCCCGCATGCCGGTTCCCTTATCTGGCGCGGGATCCTGTTGCTCCTCGCGCGGCATCCGGCCACAGGTGCGCACCTCTTCTTTGTTCCTCATGAATTATCTCAAACTGATTTCTCCCTCAAATCTAGGAACGGATCTCCTTCAGTTTTGGATGGCTCGACTCCTAGCGGCACAATTTTTGCGTGGCTAGGCTCACTGGCATGCCATGAATTTTGGATCTTCGTTCCTGATGCATGCAGGATCTTCGTTCCTGATGCATGCAGCTGCAGCGGCGGATGCTTGCATGCCGCGAATTTTGGCAGCCTTCAACGTCGACCTTGCGGGCTCCGACCTTGTGATATTTTGAACTCGCCCAGGCTAACACGCTAACACACGTACATACACATAGGCACGCTAATTAAGTAACGTATAAATTATAAGCAAATAACGACAATATACCAAGTACAAAAATATAAAATAAAAAAGGTTTTCCATATCATTTATGAACTCGCCCACGCTAACACACGTACGTACATAATGGCACGCTAATTAAAATAACGGCAATAGTAGTAGTACAAAAATAGAAAATAGAAAAAGATTTTCCATATCATTTACAGAATTGCATGCATCAACCAAATCTTAACAACCAAATATTAAAAAAAATATTTTGATCCTATTTTTATGAAATTAAAATTCAATAAATACTATTACCTCCTAGGAGGTAACAGATGATCGTGACCGTTGGATCGGAATAAATGGACAGTCCATAGTCATTTCGAAGTACCGCATGCATTACTTGGGAGCATCCTGACTGTTAATGGTAGACTTGTGAATCGTGATATTCACAGTTAGCTGCCGTGGGCGTGCTGGCAGGTGCATGTGCATGGGCTGGCCTGATCAGTTGCGCTTATTACAGCGCTGCTACAGCTGCAGGCTACTAGCAGCAACTACAACAACAATAAAGCCTTTTAGTCCCAAATAAGTTGGGGTAAGCTAGAGTTGAAACCCAACATGAGCCCTAATTTAGGGTAGGTTAGAGCTGCAGGCTACTAGAAAGAAGAAAATTTGTAGCCACAGCCCAAAACAGACAGCCTAAATCTCACACAATACTTCTATCCCCTGCACTCTGACATGATTCTGGCATAACTGGTAATGTGAAACTTTGCATAAAATTTTCTTTAGTTTTCAGGAGACTTTTTTCCTTAACTTCAGGTGGACTAGGTCTGCAGATCTATCTTTAAAGCTGTGTCTTGATAGTAATTAAGTTTAAAAGGCACTGGCTATCATCTAAAGTCGTTTGCCTTCCGGAGTAATTTTGTGCTCTAGGCAACGGAAGCAAGATTTATGCTTCTTATTGGTTCATGAATATCCAACTTGATATACTCTAGTGGCGTATATCAATCTAAAAATTGTGTCTTGGCTGTGTGGACTGGCTTTGTCAGATTGTCAGCCTGATAACTTCAAACTGGAAAGTCTTCGACGACCAGGACGATGTTCACATTTTTCTTGCTGAATGAACGCGTGAAACAGCGTTCTGCTACGACCGATTACCGAGTTGCAAGTGCTGTCGATGCACCACACAACGTTACACTCCAAACAAATGAGTGACCTGGTGAAGTGCCGACTGTTCCAAAACAGATGTGAAGTCTTTGAATCCACGCGTGGAATTTCTTCGAGTGAAGAATATTAGGAACGGTCTATGAAATGTTCCGGAAATATATACAGTTAAGAGTTCAGACTCCGGGCCGAGGGGAGGGTCTTGACCGATGACAGGCACATTTCGAGAAGAATCTCTCTCAAGAATGCAGATTATAGTTTTCAATGGAACCGTATTCAGAGAACATCAGGGGTATACATAGCTAAAACACACATCTATACTACCATCGAATACCTACAAATATCCCGTTCTCATGCTTTGCAAGAGAAGTCAGAGAGACGAAAGACGGCTTAGGTTTGCTTGATAACTAACACGTGCTCGTGCTCGCAATCGGACATGACGAGGAAACACGGAAAACTGCTATACGTACGTGCTAGCAACAAGAAAAAGTTGGGTCGTGTGCGCATAATTCCGAGACGGAAAATTCATGGGCTTCAGGCCCACACGAGTTCAGGCTCGGCACTCGGTTTGCGCCTGAAGACCCGGACAACACTAATCCCCTCGTATATATTTGGGCTGAATCTGAACAGGCCTAATCCCGATGTTCGGCCCGGGCGCCGTCGGCGCAGCAGCTGCCGTCTCGCCGTGAGGCGCGGCGGCGACCGGGAACGCACGAACCACCACTGCGACTGCGAGCCATCGTCCCACTACCACGTGATCGCATCGCAACTAGTGCCGTCGCATTAGCTGGATCGCCGCGCCGCCGCTACGGTGCGGGCTTGGTACTTCTGTCCACGGCAGCAGACGTTCTCGACTCCCGGCGGCGGCGGCGCGTATGGCAGAAGTTCGCAAACCCGTGGGTTGATTGGGTCGCCTGGGCTCGCGGCCGTGCAGGACCAGGCAAGCAGTGGCATCCACGAACCAAGTAAGTTGATTTGAGGCTTTCCACTGTTTTTGCCAGTTTCAGTTCTCGAAAGCAGTAAGCGTCCATCAATCTGACTGTAAGTTTATGGAAACTGTGCTCTCATTTGAATTGGAACCATTACCGATTATTATCACCTACGATGCATTGCGACCTGGATTGCCAGGACGGCCTCCGGTGAGAATTTTGAAGGACTAGTTATGCAGTTTATGTTCATCTCTCTCAGGAATAGTTTCCTGTGGCCTTCGGTTGGGAATAACCAAACTCGATTCGAAGCAAATTATGCCTCTTTCCTGGCCCATTGTACATGGATGATAGCATGTTCAGCGTCATCTTGTTATTCTGATAGCTCTGCTCTGCTCTAGTTTGAAAAAAATATGTCTGCCTGAGAAAAAAAAAATATGTGTACCTAATTTGATAACAGTATAGATGTTCACATTAGTATTTTATAAATTGCTAATAGTGGGCTACCATGTATGGATAGTAGTATTTAGTAATTTATATATCTCAGAAAAGGCCCCTTTGGGTTTCACTATGTATGAGGTCCTATGCAAAGATAGTAGCCTTTTTTTCTTTGAAAGCTATCATAGTATCTTCTGATTTGAACCCCATTAATATGCCTCGAGTAGGTGGTCATTTCACAAAGTTGATTACTCTCACAGGATGTTTATTCTCGACCATGGGGTGGACTGTCATATAACATTTGAATTCACATGCTTTATCTCTTCAGCCTTCAGTTCTTCGCTAGAACCTTGTGTTTCAGCAGAGCTGCTGGGACTGGGACTCATGCTTTCTGTATTCAAATTGTAAACTGAATCTTCGCTGGAAAAATGAAAAAGGAGTTATAGGTATTACTAAAAATGGACAATTGCGGAAATGTCTAGAGGAACATCTTACAGTATTTGACTGAAGTTCTGCTTTGGTGGCATGTCCAGTTTGTGTAAGTCTCTTTCAAACATTTCTAAAACCTTGGTTATGGTAGGGCGGTGCATAGGTAAAATTTGGATGCACCACAGACCAATCAGAGTCATCTTTCTGGCGATTTCCTCCACTTCACTTGTGACATCACAGCCATGTAATCCATCTTCTTGGGCAAAGTGATCATAAATCCAATGTGGAAAATACTTTTCACTAGACTTTTGAACAACTGGTTTCACGTTTTTTCTGCCTCCAACCATCTCTAGCAACATCATTCCATAACTGTAAATATCTGATTTTGTTGAGACAACTCCAAAGGTTCGGGAGTGAACTTCAGGAGCAATGAATCCAATTGTTCCTCTAGCACCAGTCACTGAAAGCTTACTATCCTTAGCATGACACAATTTAGCTAAACCAAAATCAGCAATTTTTGGGCAAAAGTCCTTATCTAGAAGGATATTTTGAGGCTTGATATCAAAGTGCACTATTCGTGTATTACAACTATGGTGCAAGTATTCTAGGCCACGAGCAATTCCAATTGCTATTGTATAGAGCTTTTGCCACCCTAAAGTTTCTTTGGGTTTCTCAGAGTAAATATACTTATCCAAAGAACCGTTTGGCATGTACTCATATATAAGAGCTCTTCTTGAGCGCTCTAAACAAAACCCAAATAAGCTAACAATGTTAACATGAGATGTCCTTCCAATGCTCATAACTTCATTAAGGAATTCCTCCCCATTCCCTTTGCACTCATGCAAGAATTTGACAGCAACAACGCGATCATCATCTAGCCTTCCTTTGTAAACTGTTCCATAACCACCTTCTCCAAGCTTATTGTTGAGAGAAGAAGTTATGTTCACTACCTCTGAGTACTTGTATCTTTTTGGAGCTAGGGATCCGTATGATTCTATTAGAGCCTCAGTGTTCCTTTCATTGGCACTCCTAGTCTTTCTGGCAAGGAGAAACCATATGTTTTTCACCTTGCTCTTCCATATCAACATGCAAATACATAGAACGAGCAAACTTGCAGCTGCTGTTGTCGAAACTGAGATTAGAATATGTGTTATTTACTTTCTGCAAAATCAAAATCCTACTTTTTTTTGTCTTCTTTTGTAACGAGTGTGTTTATTGTGCTCTATTTTTTTGGACCATAGTTTTTTGTGATCTAATTTTTGTGGCACTCTACAAAACCAGTTAGAATACATCCCCTAGCTATCCAAACCATTGTATATCGCTCATGTTTGGTGTCATATCTTTTTGCATCGATACGTTATAGTGTTCTTGATGGAAATATTTACCTATTATTGTTGTCTTCCAGTTAGCCCTCCTGGTTCCTGCAATTGCCATAACCGATATTAGAAATCTTGATATTACATTACTTCAGTTAAAATATATATTTTGCTATAATTATTTATGATGCACAAGGATGAATGTATATGCTTGAATTGAATGGCATTAAAAGGATGTTTAGTAAAAAAATATAGATATATATGTGTGGAAAATTGTGAAGTTAATTTTATGAGACTGCATATATTATTATATGTCTTGCCATAAACGCGGGTGATACTACTATGCTAATTTGTAAACAATTAATCTCGTACATGGTTGCACAAGTCACATTACTTTTTTTAATCTATATCAATGTCCTTTTCCTGTCATTTGTCCGGCCAACTATTTTTACAACTCTTTCTGAGTTACTCCTATATAGGTCAAGAGTAAATTTAGTCAAGAGCTTGCTAATCTGCTCTCTAAATTGTGGCTTATGTATATCTTTGACCAATGTTAACTTATATGCATATGTTGACAAAATTTATTTTTTTTTTTTTTTGTTTTTGCCCAACGGCAGAATTAGAAATGTTATTAGCATATTTAATCAAATCAACATAGGATTTAATTAATGCACGATGTAATGTTTAGATGCCGTTACTAATGTTATTTTAATTTATTTTGAGTTGGTGTTATGTCCTTCACAGGTTATGAATAGGATCAAAGAGATTTCTCTCCATGATTGGACCAACTTTGTGTTATGTAAAGAGAAACCAGTTGGCTCTTTTATTTTTAAATTGTGATCATACCATACGTGAGAAGTCTCTTACTCTCCCAACAGCACAAGAGTAGAAGCATGCTTGTGTATGGCACAAGAGTAGGAGCATGCTTATGTATAGCGTGATCACAATTCAGAATTAAGAGAGCCAACTGAATTTCCTCTTTCCATGATGAGAAGTTGGTCTAGTCAAGGAGAGGAATCTCTTTGATCATGTTTGCAATCTCTGAGGGACGTGACACTGAATCAAATTAAATCAAAATAATATTATGAACATTATGTCATGTATTATAAATTAAATTCTACATTGGTCTGATTAAAACATGTTGTAGTGTTTATAATTTGCATCACCATTGGGTAGAAACGAAAAAGAAAATAAAACATAATCTTTTGATCATATGCATATAAATTAATGATTGGTCAAAGATATATACATAAGTCGTAACAAAATCTTTAATTAGAAATTTTCGTTGCTTCCATTCAACTTGAAAATAATTAGAACTTAGCAACGGAAATAATCATTACATGGGCAAAATAAACACTATACATAAGACATCATAATACAATGTATGATCCTCTAAACAATGAGATGCATTAAAAATAACAATGAGCTTAAGACAGCTCAAAATCTGGCCCGTGAAAACAATAAAGGACCCACATTAAAATAGCATGCGCAAGCCACAAATCCTCTAATGCTTACCATCTAAAATACTATGTGATTATGTTGCACATATAGATTTAAATGGAGAACCTTTGATTCTGGGTACGAGGGTCATAAGATAACCAACCCCCATTATGATTATGTGATATTCTATCGAGGTGGATTGGAATGGGTCTCGTTGTAGTGTTGTTCTCTTGACTGTTATTATCTCTATGTATATCTTTACTTAGTGTGGACTTAATTTTTGATCAAAGAGGAGAATGTTGGAGGTTCTAGGATGGGCCAACTCCCAGAGCGATTTGTTGTTGGAGTCAGGGAGAGTATGTGACTCCCATACAAGTGCCACGATCAGAGTCACCCAAACCGACCAAAGTTGTGGCCCCAGGTCAGACACACCAATAAGATGACCAGACTCCCACTCAAGAAATCAACATTCCGAGGATTAGCCAACCTTACGTACACATCTCCTCCCAAGATCCGATCATCAAGGTTCTAGAGTGACAGGAAGGCGGCGTGATCATCAAGGTGCTGGAATGATGGAAAGGCCATTGCCGCCACGCCGTCATCACTGCTTCATCATCGACAATTAGGAGTCATCGACATCTTCCTCCCTAGCGTCTCCCAATCTCTAGATGAGGAAGAGGGCATCGCCATGACCTCTGCTACGACAACCATGGCGGCGGACTACCTTGCGGCTATGGTTAGTCTTTTAATCCACTAATGTGTTCATATTAACTAGATTGGATCATTTGTTAAACTCCTAGTTCTCTAATAGCGTGTTTTCGCAAATACTTGCGGATAAAATTATGTCGTTTTCGTCTATATGTGCCCTTGGGTTAGTTTGGATATATGTTAGGCTGGATATGGATAGTACAAACATGATGTGTATTTTTTCCCGTGAAGTTTCTCAAGACTAGTATTGCATAGATGTATTCATGTTCAATGAAATGAATTGTTTAGCCAAAGAAATACGAGTGTTCTTCTCATCATTAAAAAAGAATGGAACCGAACTCACCGCAGGCCGTCGAGTCGTACACGCCGTCAGAGCAGTAGCACTCGGACCCATGGTCGCCGACAAATGTCAGGCACTGACCATGTCCGACGGAGCAAGCGTCGCACTGGGAGTAGTCATCAAACTCCTCATCGAGGTAATTGATCAAAAACCCTGACTCCATGAGCCGCTGATAATCTGCCCCCGTCGCCCCCTCGTATGCCAGTACCGGTATCATCGCCACCTTGCAGTTCCCCGGCAGTGCCATGGAACTGTCATCGGGCCTGTACTCCCCAGAGAGCCAGGCGAACGAGCCATTGTCACAGCTCACGGGCGCCCAAGAAGGAGGCAGCTGTGGTGCTCGCAGATTGCAGCCGTAGAAGAAGAACAGCTCCATGTCGCTCTGGGAGACAATATAGAACGGCCGGACGATGGAGGAGGCGTTGACGAACTTGTCGACGTCGCAAGAAGTGCCATCCAACGACAGGTTGGCGTTGGTGACTCTGAGTAGATTGCTGGTGTAGTAGATGGCCTGGATCTGGTACGACCAGACCGAGTTCTTGAGGTACGCCTTGGCCTTGTCACATGTAACCTGGAAGCCTTGGTGGCCGCACTTGGGCGGATGCGTGCCCGCGAGCCAGAACGGGTAGGAAATGGCCAAGTCCCTGCACTACGCCGGCGTGCATGGCGCCGCCGTGGTTGGAGCGCCTGTGGTGGCGGCGGAGCTGGTTTGGGGAAAGAGCAGTAGCAGGGCCAAGCACAGAGCGGTAGCTTCTGAAGCATGAGGAGATCGGTGTATCATTGCAGCGCAGTAGGAAAGGAGACTAGTATACTGTATCGCAGTCGCAGCAGCTGAACCAAGTTCTGTACTCTAGGCAAGAAGATGCTGGGAGTTAATTAGTAGGTGAGACGAGAGTGTGGAAAACGAGTTCAACAATTGCGGGCGCAAGATACTGTCACCGACGACCCCAAGGCTGCTGCTACTGCTGATGGACCTGCTACTGATGCTGATGGACCGGCTGCTGATGATGAAGCTGAAGAAGGAGATGATCCAGCTGACCAGGCCGGAGCTGCGGTCGGCCCACGACGCGGAGGACGAGCCCGAAAGGCGAATCCAAGAGTGATCGGCCCAATCTGGGACTGAGCCCATGTAAGCCCATGTAACGGGCCAGGAGGCTAGGCGCAACGGCCAGCTCCTTGTATACGCTGCCGTGCAGCATCTTTCCCCTTCGAACTCGAACACGAGAACAAACCGCACCGCGTAGGTGACGGCGGCGAGGGCGACGGCGTACGTCGGCTGCTCGATCTCGATTCGAACTCCATTACCGGATTCAAAGTTATCTAGCGTACTTGGTCGGTAACAACTGGTATCAGCTCCCAAATCCGCTTCCATCCACCCCAAATTTTCCCCAATTCCACCGCAATTCCCCATCTCTGCCGGCGCAAATCGTGGCGGATCATTCTCACTTCACTCGACGGAAGATGGCGGCGATGACTCCCGAGGAGAAGTTGGGGAAGATTCTCGCTCTCTGCGAGACCAATTCCAAGGGCATCGGCGAGGTCAAGGACACGATGGAGGAGATGCGCGCGCTCAAGGCGGCGTTCAACTCCTGGAAGCCGGAGATGGACAACCGCGTTCACGAACTAGAGACCTCGATGCGGTCTGTGGCGACGAAGCTGGACAGCGTCTTCAAGGTTCTGCCTCAAGTCTATCCAACAGATCCATCCGGATCGGGAGCCACCTCCAACGTGGTGCTCACGGAGCTGACGTCGGAGGAGTCCCGGCCACCTCCGACGGCGAAGATACCGGGCTCTGCTCATCTGGAGCCATCCCCGTTCGGGGCGGTGTCTGGGTCGTTAGACCACGGCGAGCCGGCCTACGGGGTGGTGTTTACCACTGCCCCAGGCCAACAACCTCCATCAGGTGCTGTGAAAAATCCGAATCATGCTCTGCTTACTTCGGGATTGGGTAGTTCTGTCAATGCTAATCATGCTTTACCGTTTCCTAATACTGCTGTACCCAATTATGAGTTTCCCAAGTTTGATGGTTCCAATCCTAAACTCTGGCTTAAGAATAGTGAGTCCTACTTTGAGATGTATGGCATAGATTCCAGTCACTGGGTTAGAGTAGCTACTCTGAATTTCACTGGCTCTGCAGCCCTATGGTTACAAACTGTCATCTCCACTGTCAAAGCCTTTTCATGGCCCGAATTTGCTGCTGTAGTTTACACCAAATTCCACAGAGATGGACAAAATCACCTACATATGCATTTCTTCCATATCAAACAGCTCACTACTGTTTCAGAGTATGCTGAACAGTTCAATGATCTTGTCCACCAAATACTAGCTCATGATCCCAATTTCCCAGCCTCTGTTATCAAAAATAGGTTCATAGATGGGCTAAAAAGGGATATTAAGGCAGTTGTAATGGTTCACAAACCCCCAGATCTGGATGCTGCTGTTTCTCTTGCATTGTTACAGGAAGAAGCTACCCTGGACACCTACAATACCAGGAGTTATACATCAAGGAAGACCCATGCTGATTCAGTCAAGATGCCTGGCCTACTCACTGGTTATGCACCCAGGTTTTCTCCTAGCCCTGGAGAGGACAAAAGACAATATGAGACTCCTAAAAGAACTGAAGACAAGTTTCAAGCTCTGAAGAACTACAGAAGAGCCAAAGGCTTATGTTTCAAGTGTGGTGAGAAGTGGCATATTGGCCACAAGTGTCCACAGAATATATCTCTGCATGCTATGGAGGAATTCTGGAGCTGTCTATCTGATGACTCATCAGATTTTGAACAACCTGCTACAGACATGGAAGATTCTCCTCCTTCTACTGTAGGTGGCACTGATATTTTTGCTATATCTGATCAGGCTTTGAAGGGAACAGAAGGTATTCAATCTATCAGATTCAGAGGATTTTGGGGGAATCAAGAAGTCTACATTCTGGTAGATTCTGGGAGTACAAACTGCTTCATTAGTGAGCACATTGCTGCTAATGCCCCAGGTAAAACACCTCTTGCAGTTCCTGCACAAGTGAGAATAGCTAATGGTGAGATGATACCATGCACTCATGAACTGGTAGACCAGAAATGGAGTATTCAGGGAGTGAATTTTATCACAACATTTAAAGTCTTACCTCTTGGCTGTTATGACATCATACTTGGCATGGATTGGCTAGCCAAGCATAGTCCAATACTTTCTCACTGGGCTAACAGGTGGTTCCAATTTGACCATGAAGGCAAGACTGTCAGAATTGAAGGTTTACCAGGGGGCACTGTTATGGGACAACCAATTTCATCTAATCAATTGCATGCCATGGAAAAGCAAGGTTCTCTCCTGTACTGTGTCCAGTTACAACTATCACCACTACAAAGTGAAAGCACATCTGAACCTGACCATCCTCCTGAGATCAAGGAACTGTTGCAAGAGTTTGAACCCATATTCAAACCTATTCCTGGTTTGCCTCCCAAAAGAGTTGGAGATCACAAAATACCCTTGATGGAAGGAGCTCAACCTTTCAGAGTTAGGCCTTATAGATACAATCCATCTCAGAAGAATGAGATAGAGAAACAGATTGCAGAGATGTTGCAGAAAGGCTGGATTCAGCAAAGTACAAGTCCATTCTCCTCACCTGTTCTGCTAGTAAAGAAGAAAACTGGTGATTGGAGGCTTTGTGTGGATTACAGGAGGTTGAATGCTTTTACCATCAAGAACAAGTATCCTCTTCCTGTAATAGATGAGTTACTTGATGAACTTCATGGGGCCAAATGGTTCACTTCATTGGATCTCTCCTCTGGATTTCACCAGATCAGGATGGCTGAAGGTGAAGAAGCTAAGACTGCATTTGAGACACATAATGGTCACTTTGAATACAGAGTAATGCCTTATGGGGTAACTGGTGGCCCAGCAACATTTCAAGGCATGATGAATGTGATTCTGGCTTCTTTTCTCAGAATTTTTGTCATAGTGTTCATTGATGATGTACTGATATATAGCAAGACTTGGGAGGATCATCTTGATCATATTGCAGCAGTACTCAAGGTGCTCCAGGACAATCAATTCTATGTCCAGTTATACAAGTGTTCCTTTGCAAAATCAGAGCTGAACTACTTAGGGCATGTTATCAGTTCTGCAGGAGTGTCTACTGACCCAAAGAAAATCAAGATCATCAATGATTGGCCTATCCCTCAAAATGTCAAGGAACTGAGGAGTTTTCTGGGCATGGTGGGTTATTATAGAAAATATGTCAGGAACTTTGGTCTTATTTGCAAACCTCTCACAAATCTGCTGAGGAAAGGTGAACTCTACATCTGGACACCTGACAGAAATGAGTCTTTCCTAGCTCTGAAGCATGCTTTGTCATCTGCTCCAGTGCTAGCATTACCAGACTTTTCCAAGACCTTTGTTCTGGAAACTGATGCATCAGACAAAGGTATAGGTGCAGTGTTACAGCAAGAAGGCCATCCCATTGCATTTGTCAGCAGAGCTTTAGGGCCTAGAGCACAAGGCCTCTCAACCTATGAAAAGGAATGTTTTGCTATCCTGCTAGCTGTGGATCACTGGAGATCATATCTTCAGCATGATGAGTTTATTATCAAGACTGATCAGAAAAGTCTCATACATCTTGATGATCAAAGATTAACAACTCCAATCCAGCACAAAGCTTTGACAAAATTACTTGGACTATCATACAAGATTGTATACAAAAAGGGAGCAGAGAACAAAGTGGCTGATGCTCTTTCTAGAACCACTCATGCTGAACCTATTGAGTTCCAAGCCATTTCTGTTTTGATGTCTCCATGGCTGCATCAGCTGCAACAAGCTTATCTGGAGGATCCTGAGACTGCCCAACTGTTGCAAGAGCTAGCAGTCCAGTCCCCATGTGGTAGCTACAGTCTTAAACAGGGTGTTATTTACTTCAAGAACAGGATATGGCTGGGCAATGCTACTACTATACAGCAGCAAGTCTTATATGCACTTCATGCAAGTGCTGTTGGAGGTCACTCTGGCTTTGAAGCCACCTACTTCAGAATTAAGAAGCTCTTTGCATGGCCTAAATTGAAGCAGACAGTGAAGGATTTTGTGGCTCAATGCTCTGTTTGCCAGCAGGCCAAAACTGAAAGAATTGCCTATCCAGGTTTACTGAGTCCACTTCCAATCCCAGAAGGATCATGGAAAGTTATCTCTATGGACTTTGTTGAAGGATTGCCAAAATCCAAATCCTACAACTGCATTCTGGTAGTAGTGGACAAGTTCTCCAAATATGCTCACTTTCTGCCTCTTGCTCACCCTTTCACTGCAGTACAAGTGGCTGACTTATTCATGAGTAACATCTTCAAGCTCCATGGCTTACCACAAGCAATTGTCTCAGACAGGGATAAGATCTTCACAAGCCACTTCTGGAGGGAACTGTTCCAAACTTTGGGAACTGGATTGTACATGAGCAGTGCTTATCACCCTCAGTCTGATGGACAAACTGAGAGAGTGAACCAATGCCTGGAAACTTATTTGAGGTGCTTTGTGCATGCATGCCCCACAAAATGGTCCTACTGGCTCCCATTAGCAGAATATTGGTACAACACAACTTATCACACCTCCTTGGGCCATACTCCATTCTATGTTCTCTATGGTCATGAACCAAGTCAGCTAGCTCTTGAACCACCAGGTCCTGCTGAGAATATGGATCTCAATGAATGGCTTCAAGAAAGAGCTTCAGCACAGCAACTCATACATCAACACTTGCTTCGGGCACAGAAAAAGATGAAGAACCAAGCTGATAAAAAGAGGACTTTCAGAAGCTTTGAAGTGGGAGATGCTGTTTATGTCAAAATTCAACCCTATATTCAGACTTCATTGGCTCATCGTTCATCAAACAAACTCTCTTTCAGATTCTTTGGTCCATTTATTATTGTGGCCAAAATTGGGGAAGTAGCTTACAAGCTTCAGCTACCTGATGACTGCTCTATACATCCTGTCTTCCATGTCTCACAATTGAAGAAGGCAATACCATCTGATCACCTGGTAAGCACAAGATTACCTGATCCATCTCTGCCATTTCAAGTTCCAATGCAGATTCTGGATCGACGTGTTCGACTTCACCACCACAAGGCCGTTGTTCACGTGTTGGTCCGATGGTCTCATTTGCCCGAAGAGCTTGCAACCTGGGAAGATGAGACAGCTTTGAAGCAAGATTTTCCCCGGGCACCAGCTTGGGGGCAAGCTGGTTCGCAAGGGGGGGGGTATGTCACCGACGACCCCAAGGCTGCTGCTACTGGCGATGGACACCGCTACGATGCGATGGACCGGCTGCGATGATGAAGCTGAAGAAGGAGATGATCCAGCTGACCAGGCGGAGCTGCGGTCGGCCCACGACGCGGAGGACGAGCCCGAAAGGCGAATCCAAGAGTGATCGGCCCAATCTGGGATCGAGCCCATGTAAGCCCATGTAACGGGCCGGGGAGGCTAGGCGCAACGGCCAGCTCCTTGTATACGCTGCCGTGCAGCATCTTTCCCCCCGAACTCGAACACGAGAACAAACCGCACCGCGTAGGTGACGCGGCGAGGGCGACGGCGTCGTCGGCTGCTCGATCTCGATTCGAACTCCATTATCGGATTCAAAGTTATCTAGAGTACTTGGTCGGTAACAGATACTAGGACTGGTCAAATATGAACAGGGTCTGGACCAGATTTTCCCAGTCGTAGCGGTCGCTGTCCTTGTCCATACATGGCTGCGGATCGGGAGAATTTGGTTTTCCAGTTCAGGCAACGGTAAGTAGGTCAATTTTGTGTCAATTACTGTCCAACACCACTCCAACCTAATGAGTTGACCCAAAAAATCTGTTTGTGGTTACCCAAAAAGCATGAAAAAGTTTAAATTGTTGAGGTTGTAAGTTGACTTGGAATGAATCAAAATTGATCTCTAGATTGTGTACACCAAACAGATTCGCAGGACTGAACTGAATACATGTTGACAAACTACACTGCACATGGGATCCCAGTACATAGGACGAGGGAAGTCCTTGAGGCAAACTTCCGTCACAAGAAATTGCGTATATGCATAATCGACACGAACATATGGCGATTGAGCAAGAATGTCTGTGACATGAGCGAGCTTTCAAGAACGCCAATAGGAATGGTTATATTGGCCTGTCCATAACCAATATGTATTATATATATATCCACCTTTTCTAAATGTGATGCAACAAATTGTTTTACAATCTTTTAACGGTTTTTATGTATTATAAATTCGAAGTTATACATATTAGAATTTTAGTATCTACATCCTAGTTCGCATGTGCTCTGTTTTTTAGCCCTTAGTGGCTCTTGACAAAAGGCGCAAATTATGGTGGATATAGACTAGTTTGTCAGATGTCTTTACATTCAGCTTGTTCCTCTTTGCGCTTTGGATGTATCCATAGGTACTATAAAGTCTCTCTGCTGATGAACCACTGATAGGTTGGGAAAGAACTCTCACTGCCACTGCTGCCTAATTTGGGGCCCGAGCACCATAGGTGAACCACTATTTAATTAGTTCCATTTTGCCTGCATTAAGAAGTGAAAAATATTTCCCTCCTCATAACAAAATCATTAAATTGCTCACCTAATATTGCATACTCATGGTCTGAATCTGCTATTCGATGTAAAGCTTCCATTATCCCTTTCATAACATCTAAATCTCCATTTGGTTGTTTCCTTGGAATGCCCCAAGGAGCTTCTTTTTTAAGATATACTCTATCATAGAACAGTGGAGAGAGCATTAGTTATACATTGAAGTAGAGTATTCATCTTTTTGCCATCATGAAAAAATTATATTTCTACCTGAATAGTCATTGTGGAGGTTATCATCTTTATCCATAATGTCTTCAATCTTTCCAACCTTCATACTGAGAAAAATGGGGCTCTTTGATGGTTTGTACAGTTTCCACCTCATTCCAGAACTTGTCATCATCGATTACTTTAACAATAGCCTTGGTTTGCATATCCTGATCATTGTTGCAACCTTTCATGTAGTTTTTCCATTGCTGCGTGACTACAATGGTGGCAAGTGCTTTTTTGCAATTATTGTAATTTGAAGCAAATTGAGCATGTTCTATGCACTTGATTTGCTTCAAATTACATTATGTTGGGTAGGTTAATTATTTGCAGAGAAGCACTTGCCACCATTGTAGTCAACTAAGCAACGGAGAGATTGGATGAAAGGTAGCGGCAATGATCAAAATTTGCAAACCAAGGCTATTGTAAAAGCAATATTATGACAACTTTTGGAATGAGGTGGAAAAAACTCTTCTAGCCATCCAAGTCGAAATTCTGTGATGGAGACGGTCCAAAAATATGAGAAATCTATGAGAGAATGGACACCATGGATAGAAAGATCAAAGACATTATGGATAAAGATGGTAAAATTGACTATTCAGAAATAGAATATATAATTTTTTCATGCGGGGAAAAGATGAATACTCTACTTTAGTGTCTTGCTTATGATTTCTCTCCACTATTCTATGATAGAGTATATTTTGAAAAAAAAGATTTTCCGAGGGGGGGGGGGGCATTCCAAGGAAACCACGAAATGAAGATTTTGAGGTCATGGAAGGGACAATGGAAGCTTTACGTCGAATAGCAAATTCAGACCGTGAGTATGCAAATCTTACGTGAGCAATTTAATCTTTTTGTTATGGGAGGGAAATGTTTGCACTTCCTGCTGTTAAACCTGATGCGGGCACAATGGAACCAATTAAATGGTGATTCTACTACGGTAAAATTGGTAGCGGTGGTAGCTAGAGTTCTTTCCCAACCTATTAGTAGTTCATTTAGAGAGAATTTGGAGTACCTATGAATAGATCCAAAGTACAAATAGGAACAAGGTGAATGTGAAGACAACTGACAAAATAGTATATATCCACCATATTTTGCGCCTTTTCTCAAGAGTCACTAAGGGCTACTAAAACGGAGCACATGCCAACTGGGATGTAGATCTTGAAAATTCTAATATCTAAGGGTAAACACTATTTTGATATAGTAAGCTAAAAGTAATCTATTTGAATTTTCTTATCAGCAGTAAATATTAATAATGTTCTAGATCCTGTGAACTTGCATGGATTAGGATTCAGGAAGATCAACGGGCAATCAGCAAACTTGCGACGAAGCTGTGATGTTTATCTGATCTTGTACATGCTAGTCATATATTTTCTCAAAGTTAAGAAAACTTCAACTTTAAAACAAAGTTAATTAAAATGACAAATATTTTGGAAGGGGAGAAGCATATAAATCAGAGCACATGAACCTTAACTTTTTTTTTTTTTTTGGAGAGTAATTTCGTGAGGTCAGAAACTCAGGTGCAAACGCCGTACGATTTAACATGGAGCCATAGCATGTTTCAGAACACTTTTTGACATCAAATGGAGATGGCTTCTCCGGACGCGTCTCCCATGGGTATGGATTTTAATATACATATATATATATAGGTACAAGTATAAGGCTACTGTAGAATATGTTGTGAGGCTACAATAAAATTGATGCCTAATACTGATGGTATAGCTTACTCTACAGTAAATGCCCATATGAAAATGGGTAAGCGTCGAATGTTTTTTCTTTTTTATTTACTTTGTAAGGCTTATCTCCTTAGCCTTCAGCATGTCACTATAAGCTTGTATTGTCGTGGTACTGCTTGGACTTGTGCTTTCTGCATTCATGTTATAAGCTAGGTCTTCGCTGAAAAAAAAAAAAGGAAAGTAGTTGAACGAATCAACTTTACGAAAATGGCATTAGACAGGTACATAAATAAGTGGTGAAAATTTATCTTACAATACTTGACTGAAGTTTTGCTTTGATGGCATCTCCAATTCATCTGATCCACTTTCAAACATTTCTAAAACTTTGGTTATTGTAGGGCGATGCATAGGTAATATCTGTATGCACCACAGGCCAATCAAAATCATTTTTCTTGCGATTTCCTCATCTTCCTGTGCAACTTCACAAGCTAGTAATCCATCATTTTGAGCATAGTGATCATAGATCCAATCTGGAAAATAATTCTGACTTGATCTTTCAACCATTAACTTCACATTTTTCCTGCCTCCAACCATCTCTAGCAACAACATTCCATAGCTATAAACATCTGATTTTGTCGAAGCCAATCCAAATGTCCGTGAATGCACTTCAGGAGCTATAAATCCAATTGTTCCTCTAGCACCAGTCACTGAAAGCTTGCTCTCCTTGGTACGACACAATTTAGCTAAACCAAAATCAGCAATCTTGGGGCAAAAATCTTGATCAAGAAGGATATTTTGAGGCTTGATGTCAAAATGGACAATACGTGTGTTACAACTATGGTGCAAATATTCTAATCCACGAGCAATCCCAACTGCTATTGCATAAAGCCTTTCCCATCCTAAAATTTGTTTAGGATTCTCTGAGTAGATGTACTTATCCAAAGAACCATTGGCCATGTACTCATATATAAGAGCTTGTTTTGACCCCTCCAAACAAAACCCATATAAGCTAACAATATTAACATGTGAGGTCCTGCCAATGCTCATAACCTCATTCACAAATTCCTCCCCTTTTGCTTTTGAGTCATGCAAGAATTTCACAGCAACTAGGCGACCATCATTTAGCCTTCCTTTGAAAACCACACCATAACCACCTTCTCCAAGCTTATTATTCATATGAGATGTTATTTTTGTTGCTTCTGAGTACTTGTATCTTTTTGGAGCTAGTGATCCATGCGACGATATTAAGACCTCAATGTTCCTTGCATTTTTTCTGATAGTCGTTTTACCAATGACAAAACATGGTTTTTGCCCCTTTCTACGACATATCAGCATATAAATACATGGAAGGAGCAAGGTTCCAGCCGCTGCCATCAACACTGAATTAAAGTATGTGTTATTTTCCTCTTAAAAAGGAGCAAAATTATGTTATGTACAGTTAAACTTCAGTAACAAGAGTAAAATTTTTAAAATACAAGGCTTCAAAATTAGTATTAGCAAGATAAAACTCTCAAATTTTGCTCCAAATTCACCAGCCTTGTATCCAAAGGTATAAAAGTTGTCTGCTCTAAATTTTAACATTGACTTTGATGTGGCACTTCTATGATCTTGCATTGCAGAAATTGAACTTTTAAAGTAATCTATAGTATATTGAGCAATTTTGTCACTACTGAAATACATGGTAAATATAAAAAGGTGGCTGAACAAAATTAATTACCTATCGGCATTATCTTTTTGCTGCCTGTCCACTTACTACCTGGAAAAGTACATAATATTAATCAAGAAAAAGGAAATAGTTGTATACATCGATTGTTTGTCCACAGATGAAATACGTAAGAGGGTAAGAGAGATACGTTTCTAAATGTTCAGATGGAAACGAGAGGCATGCATACGTTTTTAGATTGAGGCATTTTGCTTGAATTTATGCCTGATATAAGGATGGTCATTTGGTCAAATAAATAATGAATTCAATATATATGGTAGCCAAAGTACTCCGTCTGTGAACAAATCAGCTTGTCCATGGAGTGGACTAAATTTAATAAAAAAGACTAAGATTTATAATAAAAAATTAGTACAACACAAAGAATATTTTCATAGTGCTTCTGTGGGCGCATAGCTCAGCCAATTAGGAAGAGAGAAAATAGGGAATGTTGAGTATGTCCATTATATCAGTGAATATTAATGGATATGGGAGCCCTGATTTGAAGGCTCTGCTAAAGTGGATATAAAAACCAAGCTCTGAAAAGTAAAAGAAGCCCTCATATCGGAAGTAAGGATCTTGATTTCTAGGCTATTGTTGGAGTGGATTTAATGATCAACTTTAAGGTCTCCCCTAATGCTTAGAGCTTCTCTAATGGTTCTCAAATAGCTAGCAAGAAGAAATTTGATTGGCTCATGGGGCGTCTTTAATGATAATTTATAAATAGCTAGCTAGATGAGGCATAAAAATAATAAAAAAATAACACTTATATTGGCTCTAAGAGCAACCACAATGTATGGCAAAAGCAGTCCATAGGGGATAAAATAATCCTATCAGCTAGCTGAACACATTGTGAAGGGAGTCCATATGATGATCTATAGCATCAGGTGTCCATAGCCTTATGGACAGGCCATAAGAGTAAAAAATTAATTTTTTCTATCACCTCTGCCTCTCTCTCATTGCAAGGCCGGCTACAGCAGGTGGCCAGGCAGCGTACGGAGCCAGGAATAGCAAAAGGGTGTTGCATGTATTTGTTTTTTTATTTGTTTGTGGGCTCCATATTTGGACCTATTCAGACTTCAACATTGTGGCCAAAAGCATAACTATGGGCTACTGACACAAGTCAGACCCATATGGACTAAGTAGTCCAAATACATTGTAGTTGCTCTAAAGTAGAAAGATCAAATAGCTAGCGACTCCCAAATAGCTAGTGATTTCCAAATAGCTAGTCTAGCATAATCTCCTAGAAACATCTCTCTCACATAACTCTCTATTATTATTATTTTTATTTATGTGTCTCAACTAGCTAGTTATTTGCAGATTGATATTGATAGCCAATAGTATTCCTCCTAACTAGCTATTTGAGAATTATTGAAGACGCCCTTAGAGCTAGTTACTATCTCTAAGACAACTTCTCCAATAGTGCTAATTTTTAGCATAAAGTTTTTAACCTGAATAGCGCCACATGACATTCTCATGTAACCTTGAAATATGTGCAAGAGCTAGCTTTTCCCTCTCTTCTATTAAAATTAAATATAAAAAATACATAGAACTAGCTTAAAAGTCAAAAGTTGGAGTTGCTGTAAGGAGCAAACTAAATGGAGTTAATGAAATTGTGTATGTGTGAGAGAGAGCGCGCGCGCACTCAAATTCTGAAAAGTCTTCACCAGCGATACCTTTGTTTTTCTTTTATTTTAATATAAGCTTTCAGTAGGGGCTCTTGCCCCTCCCGTTTCTTAAAAAAATGAAACACCTTGATTGCTAACACTTCCCTCATTGAATTAATGAGCTTTTCAGGTTAGTGCCTTAGTGGAACCCACAGTGTCAGCAGCCTAGTCAAAGTCTCTCATACTCTGCTTCATGCCCATGTGAACAGAGCTGAGCGAGACAGGTCCCCTGGTTCGCATGTCTGGAGAGTTGCACAATGACACCATCAGACATGATCTAATGGTTTGCAATTTTGCACCATTACATGATAGGTGACAGACCTAGGAAATGTTTCACTATGGAATCATGCTAGTTAAAAACCGTTACTTGGCTAGATAACCTACAGTTTACCAAAGAAAGGTATCAACTGACCTATATATAGAGTGTAACGTAATGGGAAACAAATAACTTGTACTCACCGCAGCTCACTGGGTAATGTATGCCGTCGGGGCAGTTGCAGGAGAAACCCATGCCGTTGTCAAGGTACATGCATTCCCCGCCGCTTGCAGTGCACCTGGAGCAATCCCCTGACACCACCGTCCACTCCAGAAGAAACCCACTCTTCATCCTCCCGACGTAGTTGTGCCTGCTGTCCCGATCAGTCGCCGGGAGAGTGGGCACGACAGAGACAAGGCAGCCCGGCGGCGGTGTTGCCGCCGCGTGCTCTCTGCCGCCGAACCGCCTTCTAAACCCGACGAACGAGTAGTTGTCACAAGGCATGCGCTGGAACCCAGGCACAGCCTCCGGCACCGGCTCGTCGCACCGGGAGAGGAACCGCAGCTCGCTGTTGGCTCTGCTGATGGCGAACGCCCCCATGAACCCCATGGCGACCGAGATGTTGAAGCACGGCGCCGGGCAGCCGGCGGCGAGCGGCAGGTTCTCGTCCACCACGTGCAGGGAGTTGTTGTGGTAGAAGATTTTGGCCACCCGGTACGCCTGGAACATGGAGCGGGTCAGGAACGCGCCGCTGCTGTTGCACCCGAGCTGGAACGCCGGCGACCCGCATGCCGGCTGCCCTGGCCCCTCCACCCAGAATGGGTACGAGATGTTCAGGCCCCCGCATGCCTTGGGCGAGCTGCAGCCTTGTTGTGCAGGCGGCTCTGTTGTTGGGGAAGCAGCAGCTATTGTTGATAGCTGAAGCAAGAAGGCGGCAGTGTGGAGAACAAGTGATGGCAAGAGCACCGCAGTCATGTCTGTGTTGCTAGTGTCGGGAGAAAATCGAAGTCGAAGAGATAATGGATGGAAAGGGGTCACCTGGCTATTTCATGGAGGCCTGGATCACCGTACTTTCAATTAGTGACTAGTCTTTGTCGCTGCCGGCCGTGCACGTGCTGGATGATGTGTTGAAGCGGTCAGATAAGTCCCCGCTTTTGTCTCCAGCACAGAGTAGTGGTCAGTCCAAATTTGACCCCTTTTTCCCCATCTACTTAGTCGCCTCTGTAGTTTCAATTCATTGTTACAACATCGACAGTTCAGGAAAAAAGACCAAAAAAAAAAAAATGGCTACCGTGTCTAGGGTCCTGCACGCTTCTCACTCTGTCTCAAAATAAAGATGGTTTTGGTTTTATACAGGTTAACTTTTAGAAATTTAAAAAAAAACTCGACCTGCGAGGGGCAAGCCGCCCCCCGGGCATTATAAGTAAGAAGAAGGCCTTCTCACACAGGCCGAGAAAATTCCCGAACCCTGGCCCCGCCCTGACACTGGGAGACGTTACCCGTGAGACTACCTGCCTGGGCCACACACGGTCCTCAGGCCGACCTGGGCCGATCTCTTTACCAGCGCTTTGGCACACGGGGCCAGCGAGAGGATTTTTTTGGTGGAAAATCATGCGCTCGAGAGGACTCGAACCCATGACCTGTGGCCTCCCAACTGGGAGTGCTCACTAACTGAGCTACGCTCGGTTCCCCAACTTTTAGAAAATTTTAACTATATTTATAGAAAATATTAATATTTTTGTATCTCTAAATAAATTTATTATGAATGTATATTTAAGAATTAATCTAATGATACTTATTATACATAATAAATATTAATGTTTTATTTGTATATGTTTAGTTAAAATTATTTGACTTCTTGAGAAACTAGAATGACAAAACTGTGTGAACATTGGCCACGAAGATTTTTAGGTAGGGGGAGGATGGATGATTTTTTATTGCTTGCATGTCAAGAGTTTTTCTAAACGCACTCACTAATTCATCTTTTAGAGAGACATTTGAATAAAACCACTCTCTGTATTTTTTTCACCATCTCTGACAACTTCTCCATATCTTCTTTCACTCTTGAAAGACATCAGCATTCTTTATTTTTAGCTAACAGGAAATCTGGAGTAGAGGATAGTAATATTTAGATATCTAATTAGAGAACCTATTGGAGTTTTTTTGTCATCAAAATTAAATTATCGATTAAGAAGTATAAAAAGAGAATATTGGAGACTATTGTTGCCCTAAGAATATTGGAGACTGTTGTTGCCCTCAGTTCGGTTCTAGACCATGTGAATAGTTTCTAGTGTCCATATCAGTTACCAATTTATTGGTTGATATAAGAAACTACAAATAGATTAGTACTCTCCATTCTAAATCATAGATCGTTTTGTTATTTATGAATATGTATAGCTTTTGCTACATACCTAGATATATATTATATTATTCTAAATAAAATAGATTAATATATTATATCTAGATGTATAATAAAAGTTGTAAAGTTATAGATACATGACTTTTGCTACATATCTAGATATATCTCGGCCTGATTGGGCTGCCTAAATGGAGTGGCACACATGCTACCGCAAGGCAGACGCCACCCGCTGCCGGTCGTGGTGGGGTGGATGATTTGCTACGGGGCTGCCAGGGGCAGAGAGCATAAGAGCGGTTAGAGTGACAAGTAGAGACATGGAAACCGGCGATGAGATAAGCAGAGCAGTAAGGATTTGTCCGATTTTGATCGTGCGATGGAGCCTCGTCGACTGAACTTTTCCCCTCATTTAATTTCCCGTAAGTATAGGACCTCCTAAAAAGATCTTGCGATAAATCTGCCCATCCGCGTTCTCACAAGCTGCCTGTTGCAGCAGTACGGGAGTGAGACTGACCGGCACATGTTGACCCGAGCTGCCGAGCAGACTAGTCCTAGTCCTACGTGGTGAGTGGGTGCACCACAATCTTGTCAACTCGTCACTGTGATTTGGCCAATAATAATCCTTCCTGGCCATCGGCCCATCGCGCGCCAGGATTCTGGGCAAGGCATTTGAGAGACCTTTTTCTTTTGTTTTTTTTGGAGCTACGCACAACGCAAATGGGGGGCAGCAAAAAACAAAAGTCCTCATGGGATTGAGACCAAATTAATGATGAAAAGGGCACAAGCACCAACACGACGCTGTTGCACCACAGACAATGACGAGCGACATGCATGTCTCAATCCGCGCGTGATGCACTGGGTCGACAAAGTCTTTGCATGCGCTGATCGACTTTGCCGCCCGCGTTCACACAGACACAGCATGACTGCTCTGCTCTAGGCTGTAGCAGTGCGCGCGTGGCATTTCCGCTTGGGCAATTCCACAAGTACTGGCATGTCCATGTCCTCGAGCCAGGCAGTCGCGCCGGGGCGACCGTGGTGAACAGTGGTGCATGGCCGCTGCGGCAGCACGAGCTGAGGGGAGGGCAGTACGTGGTGAACAAAACCGTAACAGGCAGTACGATAATTACAAATTATACAATGTCCAAGGAGTTTAACACTGCAGTCCCGTCGATCAGCATGTGCAAAGCGTGCGACTGTTCAGGGCCTCCAAAATTAGAGGACCACCAACAAATTTACACAATACGCTAAGTAATACACTAAGTATAGTAAGTAGCAATTAATTAACGGCCAGGCTAGCAATCAATAATTTGTTAATTAGAGTTGCCCAACATAAAGGCACACGGCCATCCGCCATGCCTTGCCCACCAACCTGCTTGGCTTCCCAATACGTACACATTGATCGGAACCAGACAGTCAGGCGAGGTTTTCATTTTCCTTTGCCGCAAACCAGATCGTCGTCTCGTCAGGCTACAGGCTACTGCTAGACATCGGCAGTTCGGCACTGCAGCGAACACGCAACCATCGCCAAGACGCTGAGGCGTCGTCCGCCGAGAGCCAACACATCGACAGCTCGGTACGCAGTACGCACACAGGCACACGGCTTTCATCCCTAGTTTAGGATTGCAAATTAGTCTAAAGTTCTGCATTATAATCATGGAATTTTATAGGAGGTTTGCGTCATGTATTTTTGTATTGTTTTAGCATCAACATTTGATAAGTACTATAAGAATAGCATATATTTGAAGCTTTATAATGAAATAAAAAAATTTACAAAATTATGCTTTTGTTATATTATTTTTTATATAAATTTGAGGGCCACATCACACGTTTTGTTCAGGGCCTTCCAATTCATAGGTACGGGCCTGACACTGTATAGTACCTCCTTAGATTAAAGCACCTCACACCTGCCAACTAAACAAACATACTCCCTCCGGGCCCTTTTATAAGGCGTATTAGCAAAATCTCAGATACCAAGGACAAGGAGAATACTAATCACGCATGCACAGCTCGTGGCTCAATACATACGACACAAAGAAACGTACAGTACGGTCATTGAATGCATGCAAGCCGCCATGCAGCAGGAAAGCTAGATGAATCGATACGTCTTCCTCGCTACCCCGCGCGCGCGTATATTCCCGTATTTTTTGGGTTGCTGCGGCAAAACTGGCGCGTTTTTTTTTGTCGCTGTGGCAAAAACATGCGAGCCAATCTCCATCTCAAGTGTTCTCCATTTGAATTCTTTTTTTCGTCGCTGTGGCAAAAACATGCGAGCTGTCATGGTTACAGATTCGCCTAAACAAAACGCAAGAAGAAAGGAGAATGCAGTACGTACAAATAGCACCGCACGTCTCTTGGAGTCCCCTGCATGCAAATGCTTCGAATTCTCACCCAGCGCAAGCAACCGTATTTACTTCACTGTGTATTCCAAAGCATTCCACCTCGTACATGCTGCGAACGCCTAATATTGCTGCCTAAATGAAAAACGCAAGCACGCCTTAGAAAAGGGCCCGGAGGGAGTAACTGATAGTGAAAGTATCCTTGTCATTCTTATGCCAATGCACTCTGAATTTGTCATGAAGACATCGTCAAGTCGTAATCAGTAGTCCACGGCACGGCAGATTGGACGGGAAGCAACGATTAGATGCTTGGGCTTCCGTACGAACCAGGCCACGGCTCATAGTCCACTTTCCTTTGGGCTCAATGTAGATGGGCTTCATATCCTCCTATTAGGTGACGTGGCGAGTCACTGTGGATCTGGGCTACTACTGAATGTAAATGGGCTCCATATCCCCTCGGCCCGCGACCGCGCAAGCTGAACCCGACCCAGCAACAAGGCCACCGGGGCCCCTTTCCGCTCCGCTCCGGCTCTCCCCACCCGCTCCGGCGAGCCATCGCCGCCGCGCGCAGGGTTGCGTTCACCGTATCACCTGTTTGCTTATCTGCTCCCGAGCCCAGCAAGCCCTAGTCGCCGCCGCCCATGGACACATAGACCAACGGACGATTCGGCGGGAAGCGACGCCTCGGCCTGGGCTCGGGCGGCGCTCCGTCATCTACCAACGGGAAGGTCTGCAAGTTCTGGTGGCGCACCGGGTTTTGCAACCGCTTCCCGTGCCGCTTCCTCCACAGCGAGGCTGCGCCGCCCAAGCTCTGCAAGTACTTTCTTGCCGGTACCGAACGCAGCTATGGCGAGAGCTGCCGCTTTCCTCAAAGCAAGGGCGACGACAAGGTAAAGTTTAATCTCTGCCAATTTGCCTTCTGGTACAAACAAGCAAGTTCTGTTTTCTAACTGATATGCTTGAATAAAAAAAAGGTTAATCATGTCAGAAAAGTTCAGCTTGCTTTGCCTTTTAACTAAAACTGTTGTAACGGTGAAGTAGTTACGAATCAAATATTAACTGCTAAAACAATGCCCCTTTTGTGTTTAATAACAATGTGATCCATCACGTACTGTTTTGCTACCTAGGAACATTCTATTAATTAAAACAAAAAGGCAGGCAGGCAGGCAACACGGATAAAAAACACTCCTACCTAGTCCTCGGTGAAAAAAAAGCAATATGCTTCACTTAATTTATAACTGCTTTGAGACAATATCATTTTGTTCAGTGAAGGCTGAATTACTACTACCAAATAGCTCAGCCACTGACTTCTGTTCTGTTTGTAGTTTTGACACCACGTTAGCCCGCTTTTGTTCAACTGTTTTTGTCCTACCAAAGTAGATATATCTGCAATTCATATTCTCTTCAACCATTTTCATCTTACCATATATAAGTAACTTAACTTGACAAGTATATGTAAGTCCAACACTAACAGTTACAGTAACTTCGATAGGTCTGACACTCAGTCTTATTTTTTAAGCATGTCACTGGGCCTGATGGGTCGAACAACTGGTGTAGCCCGGTTCATCAAGGTTCGAATTTGGGCCTTAGCCCTTGGCGCCAGCTGCTCAGCGTGCCGTTTAGGTCAGACCAGCCTATTTTCTCCTGGGAAAAGGTCTAGGGCCCCTGGCACATGTTTCCTAGCACGCTATTTCAAAAAGGCCCATTCCAAGAATCTTGGAGTCAGATATCTCAGTTTGGCCAAATTTATATGATAATCCTAAGAAACTTTGTTCATTGCAAATAGCAATTATATATCATTTTTATCAAGACTTGTACGCCAATCTGTAGGAATTTTAAAACCAACACCTCATTCATTGGAACATAATTAATTTGGCTGAAATAAGTACTAATAAAGTTGTTAACAAATGGAAAGAAGAAAAGAAATTAGGATAGAACCAGATATATACAAAATAGTTTCAGCCTTGCACAGATGACATAGCAACTCGATATGGCTGACAACATCTCAAATATGACTTATTCATATAGTTTTCTAAGGAGCGGCTTTTTTTTTTAAGAAATGGCATTAATATGTTGCTGCCAAAGCAGGACCACCATGACAGTTCTACCAATTGTATGGAAAGGAAAATTGAAAGGATTAACCTGGAAGTGGTAGCTGTATTTATATTAGCAATTATGGACAAAAGTGTAAGTACCTATCTCTGAAACACAGGTTGAAGCTGCTCAGAGACATGACCAAAGACTCAAAATATCGAATATCCTGAAAGAAGACTTAAGCAGAGTACCTGCAGCAAGCACAGATATAGTCAAATTTGAGTATGAGGCTGAAACGATAAAACAGAGCATACACATTCTCTGTAGAGCCAGCAGTAGAAATTTAGCCAAAATAAGGTGATATCAAATGTATATAAGTATTGAAGACAATACTACAATTGAAATAATGCACCTATAGAGGGAAAACTTATGTTAAGATTTCCAGATTAATTTATTTGGAACACGAGGTCATTCAAGTACTTTAGGAAACGAAATGTGTTCTAGACAGTGAATAGCTTCAATGTGCTAAACCTAAATCCGTGAATAAAAAAATGCTGCATATGTGGATTATAGAATAATACCTGAGGATGAAGCAGTATAGACTAAAGGCAATGGAGGTTAATAAAACGCACTGAACGGCAGCGATGCAGCACAGGTCCAATCTGAAAATTTTGACAAGTTAAAACTGCTATAGCTCAGATTAATACTTCCAAAAGTATCGGATCTGAACCTGACGGATGCTATATAGCTCAGATTATTATTACTTTCAAAATTACAGGATCTGAAACTGACGGAGTACCTGAGGAGGATCCCATGTAAACACTATCGGGGCCTTGTAGCAAAATAAACTGCAGCGAAGAACAACCTTGTAGTCCACAGAGGGATCTGAAATTTTTTACAAGAAAAGGTTAAAATATAAACAAAAGAAACAGTTGGAATCTGGTGGCGATAGCAAAATATACTGCATTCAAGAACATCAGTATAATACAGCCCCCTCCTCTCTCATGCACACGGCAAGGCAAGCAAAAAGGCAGCGCCCCTTTTTTTTTCTCCTTCTCGGTCTTGCATGCAGAGGCACGAAACTTCCTGGAAGCTGCGCCTCTCTCTCCATTGCATGCAGGCACGACTAAAAAAGAGGCCCCACACACGCCAGTCGATGGCCTGCTCAGCTGCTCTTCCTATTAGAAATTCCGGTTCGGGCCACACAAAATTCCGATGGCACCCTCTCTGTTAGAACGAGGTAGCAGCACCACAACAGAGAGCCCTCGCTCAGAATAATTTCTGGGTGAACCGGAAATTCAGTCGGTAAATCATACTTCCACTTTTCAAACCCCTTTTTAATTCTAACTCCACCAAATTATCTCGAATAAAATTAGACACTTGGAGTTAGTTTTTCACAAATAATTTTTCGGGCTTTCTCACGCATCTCACCACGTCACTAAGCGCTTATGATATGCAAATGAGACTCACACTTAGTGACACTAGATAACCATTGTAATTAAAGATTTTCCCTCTTTATAGTACGGTTATCAATCCTAAATCACTCACACCCTCTATGGTGTCTTGAGTGCAAATCAAAAATGGCTCCTATAAAAATACCTTTGCCTTGAGCCATTTTTGTTTCTCTCTTTCTTCTTTTCAAGTTGGAGACCATGATCATCAAAATATGTCCAACATCTCCATACACAAGTGTTGCCAACCTATCTCAATTTCACTTTTAGAGCAAACAGGTCAGCAACTAGGTTTCATCAATTAGCCAAAACCAAACATGGAGCTTTCATCCTGTTGCCGCGCGGCTGTGGAAAAGATTGCCCCGTTCCTGCGCCAATCTGCGACCTATATCGTCTCGACTTCTTCTGTCACCAAGGTCGCGGCGTCGAGATTGGATCACGCGAAGCTCCGTCCACGCGCCAAGAAGGCAGCCGCCGTCGTGTGCGGGGACTCGTCGGCGCTCGCTTGCATGGTCCTGCGACTTCGCCGGCTGGAAGGGATCGAAGCATCAGTGACGGCCATGATCTTGCATGGTCCTTCGACTTAGCGGCCACGATCCTGCATGGATCGAAGCATGGTCCTGCGACTTAGCGGCCATGAGCTTCGCGGCCTCGCTGGTCTCTATCCGTGATCCATGATCTGTAGCTTAAAACAATATCGAAGTGTGCTTTTTTTTATTCATCAGAACCTTCAGTTCGTAAGGGTTTTATTCAGCATAAAATTCATGTATGGGATACGGCGTGCATGGTCTTATTTAATCCCCGGAAGCGGACGGCGAGGCCGTGGCAGCACCCGCTGCGAACGGCGGCGTGCCGGAGGAGACAATAGAGCGGCTGAGGAAGAAGATGACGGCGGCGGCGTCGAGCCGCTCCTCCTAGCAGAAGGGTGCTAACAGAATTTTATTACACTTCATGGATTGAAATGCAAAAATATCTAGACTCAAAGATTTATTAATATAGGCTTGGTTAATTCTATAAAAATCTAGGAGCTAATCCGCAAAGTGGTTCTACTTTAATTGTGCCGGCTTCTTTTGTTTTAGCAAGCTGAATTTGAGGAGTTGTTGGAGACAACCTGTTTTTAACTTGGTATATTTTTTTAGCAACTTGCTAAAATATGATATTTAACAAGTCAATTATACCAAATTGTTGGAGATGCTCTTAAGCTACACCCGTCCTTGCCAAGAGCGACGAGAGGTGCTTGAATCCAATGCTGCACCAAGGATATGTTTCGATCTAGCGGTACGATAGCCATGCGTTTTACGCTAAGGTTTGTTTGCGTCTGCCAATTGGGTTCTTCCTTACCGAAAACATCGGTGGAACCATTGTTTATACCTCTTTTATTAATTGAGCGTGGTCTTTGTCTCCCCACTTTGCTCATATGTGCGAAGCCTTCCTAGGAATTCATCCCCACTTCGACTTAGATATTTCTCCCATCTCATAATCTAATCTCCGGTGCCCTCAAAGTCTATAGAGGGGCTGTCCTGCTACTTTGCCAAACTATCATCCAACATATTTCTTGTTAATCTGAGGGAGAAAGCAGGGGTCGTGCCCCCCCCCCCACCCACCTAAGCATAATAGATTTTTTTAAATACCTACAAAAAAATCCAATTGCATAGCAAAAAAGTTATTGTTTCACTCTTTTTGATGATAAATATCATTTTCCCATTGTGAGTACTAAATATATGTGTAAAAGTATTGATAAGCTATTGAAACATACACTTACTGTACATATTTATCATGTTTATAAAATATCATCATTTCGTCCGGCCTCCTTGATCAAAACTTATGGTTCAGCCACCGATAAGGAGTGGTTTCAATAGATTCATTGTGAAATACACTACTTTTCTTGTTGTAGCTGGCGTTTTGAGTATTTGTGCAGCTCGTATATGGTTGAACTTTGTGTTTGCCCTTCTGTCAAGTTTATGTCAATCAAATGGTGAAACATGAGTTATCTTTCAAGGCCACGTGACAATGGGACAGACTGTCAAATAAGACAGTACAAGATGTAACTTTGGAGGGCCTTGTAAGAAGCTTTGCGAAGCCCTTGTAAGAAGAGGAGGCCCATTAGCCTTTTACCGCCGTGCCACGATATATTTGGGCCGGCCGGCGAGACAACGTCCTATCCCAGCTGGACGAGCGGTCATGCAGACGTGGACGACCTTGCTTGCGAAGACCGATTGGCCACGAACGCCGGCGGAAACGCCTGTGTGGCGCTCGTCTGGCTGCCGAATTCACGCGCGTGGCGCTCCGTCGGCCATGGGGTCCACCTGGGAGGATAGGCACGCGCGGCGCAGAGGGGCCACGCGTTGCCCCGGCGGCCCATGTCAGCGTCAGACTCGCAAGTTGCAGCCACTGTTGCATACACCCGCTCTCATCTCGATCGGGCCTCTTCTAAAAAAAAAAAATCTCGATCGAGCCAGTCGCCTTTAATCTGCATGCAAATTTTCCCACATGCTATACTGTATGTAGCGTTCAAGATTGTGACCAAAAGTGTTTATGAGGACAGTTGCACAAAGATCGCACTCATCCACTGAGCGGTGGGACCCATCATGTGCCCTCCAGCGCGACCGTCATCCAGCCGTTCCTGTCGGCTACCCGTTCCGGCCCCGCCCCTAGCCCCAGCCTCCACACACACACACACTTTCCTAATTTAGCTGCTCCGGCGACTCGGCAAGAAGAAAAAGAGATTGGGTGGCGAAGGAGATCGGCCGAGCGAGAGAGGCACGCAGCTGACGAACAGGCCGGGGAGCGAGATGGCGCGTCGTCGCGGCCGCGTGGAGCTGCGGCGGATCGAGGACCGGGTGAGCCGGCAGGTGCGCTTCTCGAAGCGCCGCGCGGGGCTGCTCAAGAAGGCCTTCGAGCTCTCCCTCCTCTGCGACGTCGAGGTCGCCCTCATCGTCTTCTCCCCCGCCGGCAAGCTCTACGAGTACGCCTCCGCCAGGTTCATTCTTCAAACTCCCCTCCTCTCGACCTACCTACCACGCACTCATTTATAAGCTAGCGTAAGCTAGCGAAGCAAGAGATCAGCCCGCCGCCCAATCCATGATCCATCGAGTAGTTCGTTGCATCTACATAGCAGCTCGACGACGACGGCAACGGCCGGCGGCGAGCCGCGCGCCCGCCATGTACGTTCTCGATCGAGACTGCTATCCCGTTGCACTTGCACCACGCACCTGGCACCTTGCATCCCCGCGGCGCTGCTTGATCTGGATCTTCGATTCAAAAATCCAGATACAGAGCTAGCTACTCCGAGGAATGGGATGCGGGAGCCCGTGACCTAGGCCCTCCCTGCCCCCCCCTCCCGCCGCCGCCGCCGGCGCGGTCGCCTCCCGGCACCGGCGCCCGCCGCCTCCCCCGCGAAACCACACCCCCGGATCGGCCTCTCCACCAGCCCTCCATCCTTGTCTTCTCCTCCTCCCCGACGGCGTGCGCCGGCGGCGAGCCCGCGCCGCTCGCCGCGGACGCCGCGGGCGCGGGCGCTGCGGGCAGGGGTGCCGCCCCCCGGCCTCCTCCTCGCCACCACGGCCGCGAGACGCGACGACCCCTAGAGCGCAGGCATCGGTCGCCGTCACCCCCGCCACCCCCTGCAGCGGGTCGCCGGCCGCGCCTAGCTTCGCCGGCGTGGGCCCTGCGGGCGCGGGCGCCGCCTCCACGGCATCGTCCCCTGCTGGCCCCGTGGCCGATGAGCAGCGTGCGGCCAGCCCTCTGGAAACCGCCGGGAGCCATCCGCGACGCGCACTGTAGGTGTTCGACGAAATGCCGCAGGGAGCTGTGGATGCCACTGGCCGGCCGGCCGCCGTCCAGGCAGCGCCCGCTACCTCTTCTTTTTCGTCCACGGCCTCCCCGGCTCAGGCAACCACCCCGCCGCCGCCTGCACAGGGGAAGACCCTTTCCCCACTCGTGGACCCCTTCTTCCTCCCGCGGGCCAAAGACCGTGCGATGGGGGCTGACGGCGACCTCACCGACTGCTCCGACGACGACGAGCCGGCCTACGGGATGCCGCGCCACCTCTTCGTCCCAGCCCAACCCACCCGTGTCCTTGAGGTCGGGGAGACCTCGGCTCGGGTGAGCTCTCCCGCCGTGCATGACCGCCCGGCACGTGGCCTTGAGGACGGGGAGTCCTCGGCCAAAGCCGGGTCGACGGCACTCGGTGGCCCGGCCCGCGGGACGCCGCATGCCGGCGAGGGCGCGCCGCGGCGCCGGCGTGGGCGGCGCCACCGTGCGCGTCGGGAGCAGGCGGCCGGTGGTGCATCCAATGCACCCAAGACCTCCTCTACAGCGGCCTACAGGGTCAACGCGCGTCGACGACTCGGGCCGTCTCCGGAGCCGAGGGCTCCGGCCCCACGGCGGCTCGGCCCGGTGGCCGCCTCCCGCGTGCCGGCCCCCCGGGAGGCTCGGCCCGGACCCGGAGACACGGCTCCCGGCTTCGAGGAGGCTCGGCCCCAGCCGTCGGGCTTCCCCTCCGGACCGGGAAGGTTGGCGTGAGGTGCTACCCCGCAAGCCACCTCCGAAGGCCGCCGCGGCGTGACGGCGGCGAGGCCGGACAAACGCGCGCCGGCCTCGGTCGACGGCGGACGCGAGTGGAACGTCGAGGACGGTGCCTCCAACCGCACGGCATCGGGGCACCGGATCGCGACGTGCAAGCGGGAGCCCGGTGCTGGAATTGCCATGGGCTCAACCACCGGGCCCGTGACTGCACCAGGCCGCCCGTGACGGGCTCGTCCTCTTGGCGCGCTGGCATGGGTGCCGGCTGCGCTCCTGAGCGCAAGCGGAGAGCGAACCTGGGACCTCGGGGTGCGCTGGGGGCCGCTCGATGCCACTACCACCTCGCTCTTCGGGGACGAACGTAGGCGCGCGGGGGCCGACCCCGTCGTACCATCCTGCTGCTGACGTTGACGCCGATTTCGCTACCATGGGCGGTCATGAGGTGTCTATCGCCGCCGTTCAAACGGCAGTTGCAATGGCCATCGGGATCCAGCCAGGGGAGCTGCAGATCCGACGTTGCACCCAGGGCTTCATCATCGTCTGCCCCAACCATATGCGCGACGCCAGCATTGCTCCAACCATGGCGGAGGTGGTGGCCCAACACTCGAGGGGTGCCGTGGCGACCGCCGCTCCTCGCACCATCGCCGACTCTACTTCGGGTGCCACGGCGATGGAGTCCAGCCGGCCGCGCCGCCCGAGACGCCGTGGGCGCCGCGCCGGCCGTGGAAGGACCGACCGCAGGAAGACACCGCGACAGGTGTGGCGCCCGCGCGCGCCACAGCTGGCACCCCCCGTGAAGGCCGCTGATGCGGGTGACTCGGCGGGGAGCCTGGAGTCGCCCGTGGCAGACTGGGAGGAGGGGGAGTTCCGGCCGGACACCTCGCCACCCGGCCCACCTGACGAGAATGACATGAGGACAGAGAATGCAGCCGCCATGGCCGGCTCGGTGGGGAGCCTTGAGCCACCCGTGGAGGCTGAGGAGGACCCGGATGCTCAGGGCACGTTGGCGTTGCTCGCCCACTGGGGAGAGGAGCTCGCGAACGGGCTTGCGAGCTCCGCGTCGCCGCACGACCTCGGCCGCGCCGACCGCGCAGATGCTCAGGAAACGTTAGGTGGCGATGAGCTGCCAGAGGATGACCCGTCTACGCCGGTGCACGGTGGGCTCGACAGCACGGCGGACGGCACGCTTGCCCTCCTCGCCCACTGGGGAGCGGACCTCGACGAGGGTCCACCGGGCTTCCCCGTCCTGGGTGCCTTCCTGCAGCAGGAGGAGCGGCAGACCATCCCACCCCGGTGGGAGACATTGTGCGACGCAGACGACGGGTGGACTACGGCGTTCGCGGGATCTTCCACACAACGCCGCGTCCACGGCGCACTGGGGGACGCTCCGGCGGAGGCCGCCGATTCCGACTCCTACGACGAGGACCAGCAGACGACAACAGGCCCGACGACCGGCGGGGTAGACCCAGCGGGGAGCTTGGAGTCACCCGCGGGGCGCCTGGGGGTCCTGGGCCATGCTGCTGGCACACCACCGGCCCTGGGGAGGGCCCACCTGTGCGGGGCTTCTGGAAGCCCGCCCAAGACCGCGGCAGCCGCTGACGAGGCGCCGCCGGGGTTCTGCACACCCGTCTCCCGGAGGTCCGCCGCTGACTCGCCGACTGGAGAGGTGGGAAGCCCGGCCAAAGATGGCTCCTTCACGAGGCGGCTCAAGAATTTCGCCAACAGAGTCTTCCATAAGGCGACCACCCCGCTTCTTCCGGCCAGGGTGGACGACTCCAGCCCCATCAAGCTGCCAACGCGGAGCAGGCGCATCGCAGCCAACCCTCTCTCCAAGTACCCGGTGGCAAAGAGAGGCGAGATCCTCGCCATGCGGAAAATGGGATTCATCGAGTCAGAGCCGACGGTGGAGGGACAACTGAAACTTGACGCGATGTTCGAAGGAAGACCAGGGGATGCCCGAGCCTTGCAGGAGTTGCTCGCAGGCGAGGTGAGTCAACAGCGACCGCGGAGGCGCCGCGGGGCCGGGGGCCACGCATGAGCGTCGGTCCCGTCAAGCGAACTAGAATGTTAGTGCATGAGTAATCAGTTATGGACGTGTTCTGGGGTGGCGGGCTGTGTTTCAAATGTGTTAACACCCCGGAAAAAACTTGTAAAACTCTTCTTCTTCTTAATACAATGATGCGCAAATCTTTTGCGTATTCGAGAAAAAAAAAATCTAGCAACTCCTGTTCCTTTTTGCACCGCCGCGCACGTGCTTTGCTCGTGTGCGGATGACAGGGGGCTCCAGGCTTGGAGAGCGCGCGTGCTGACACTGACAGACTGACTCGTGAGCGACCTCTCGTCCTTTTATTTATTTATATTATTACTACTATTATTACTGCTGCTACAGTGAGCAAACACGAAAAGTTGTCTCTCTAGAGAGCGATTGAAGTGTCTTCAGAGAGCGATTAGATTAGAGATTATAGAGTGTGTCCTTTGATTTAACTAAATAGAGATGTGATCATGCATTTCACTACTGAATTCATTTTTGGAGACGGCCGAAACAGATTTCAAGTCCGCCTTTAAGACTGAAAAAAAACCACTTGCGAGCCCACGCGTGGTTTTTTAAGTGGCCACTAAATTTTACTAGATTTAACCAAGAAGCTACTAAAAGTGACTTAAATGTACATAGGGTGGGTAAAACTATATAGGAGTCACTAAACTTTATTTGGGTCACTAAACTTGTAACCACTAAACTTTAGTGAGTGAAACCAAACAGGCCTTGTACGCTAAACAGATGAGGCAACCTGAGTCGAACTCGCCCTTGACCAATTAGTCTGGAACACTCAACTCATTGGAGCCAGTTATGGCCTCGTTATGAAACCAAGAGCTTATATACTCCCTTCGTCCTCGAATAAATCAATTATTAGAATCTATGCTAGTCATTTTTTTAAGTTTGACTAAAAGAAAATAACAATATCTATAAAACAAAAGAGATTTGCTTCTTCTCAGTCGCCCGTGTCGTTGTTTTTCTGTCAGTCACCATTCCAGCCCGTCCAATCCTTGATCGATGGATCCCACCGTGTGCCTGGTATATGTTTTTTTGTAAATGCCACCGGTTTTATTTCCGTTACCTTCCTTTTCGTTTTCCATCATTATCGTCTTCCTTCCAGTTGAAGCGGGGGGGAGAGGCGTCGGTGGGAGGCGGCCGTGGGGGCGAGTTTTGGAGGTGGTGGGGCGCCCCCGTCGGCGCGTCGGCCGGCTTATCGGCGGCGAACCTAGGTCTCCGGCGAGCTAATTCCCCTCTGCGTTTTTTTTCCTGTGTCTCGCCGCCAGGGCCCCGCTCGCCGTCGTTGTCCTTTTTGCTTTCGTTCGTTCTGTGTTGTGGTTGTGGCCGCATGCATGTGGCTATTTCTGTGCTGTGCTGTCGCCGGAATCATGGGAGACCAAGGGAAGCAGTTGCACCGCCGTGAGGGGAGGTCGCGCCACCATTGCCACCGGTGGGGAGGGGAGGGGCGTCGTGCCTAGATTCGGGGCGTGGAGGGCAAGAGGAGGCCGCGCGGATCCGATCTGATGCGGCGGAGGCTCGCGGCCGCCGGCGATGGGTGAGGAACAGCCGACGCGTGGAGGAGGCTGAGCATGGTGATCTCCTCCATGGATCCGCCATGGCTGCGTTGTCGAGGTTGGGGGAACCATGGCTGCGCCACCAGGGTGGGGGGAGGGCAGCATGGCCGCGCCGTCGGGGTTGGGGAGAGGGAGGGCACCGTGGCCGTGTCTGGGTAGCGAGAGGGCCAAGGCCACCATGGCTGTGTTAGTTTCAGTTAGAGTTGAGTCTAATTTTCTGGTTCTACAATCATTCTGTATTCCTCAATATTTCAGTCGATGGTAGTTGCCAACTCATTTTACAGATTTTGGTTTCATCAGTTTAGGTTCACAGATTGATCTGGTAATCATTCCTTGCTGCTAGGTGTCCAGAATCTGACTTGTCAATGTTGATGAGAGCATTTATATACCTATAACCAAGGGAGAGTTTGCTGTCATTGTATTCTCAGAGTGGTCTCATATTTGCTGCAATGTTTGTAAACGGCTCAGAGTAGTTCGTCAGCAGTTAGTATAGTTTCAGACATTCAGTAATCATCATCCTTCAGTTAACTTCTACAATGAAGATCCCAAATCCAAAGTGACCATGCACCCTTTTTATTCCTTTTTACAGTCCTCTGTTTGTTTAGGCAAGAGTATCAGTCTTAAGTTTTCCAATGCCTGAACTGAGTTCTCCAAATCAACATATTTTAGTTGATAAAACACACATTGGACATCTTCTTAGTCCCTGTCAGTATTGTTTGTTTGAGTAATCTGTGTTTGGTGTCATCAGCATTCAGAATTTTGTTTTTGAGCATTCAGTTGTTCTCTAAAATTCACCATCAAGCAAGAGACACTGCCACCGGATCCTGTATATTTTCAGTACGAGTTGTAGTCTAAGTTTTGTTATCACAAAATTTAAATTGAAATATAAACCAACATGTGGTGGTTGTGCTCTATCTATGATTTTGGGTGTCTCAGTTTAGGTTGTCAAAGTTTTAGTTAATAGTCCCTCTATTTTAGTTATAGTTTTAGTCTAATTTTCAGTTTATTAACATGTTATTAACATATTCATATTCAATTTATTGAAACCAAATCAGTCTGAGTAGTTTCAGTATGCTTCAGTATTAATCACTCTTTTTCAGTACCTATCAGTTAATGTCAGACCTCTCAGTATATGCTTCATTCTTAGTCTGAGCCTTGTCTTTTAAATTTAAATCCAATATCTGATTGTCATTGCTCAGTCTTTGTTTCATTCATTGCTCACTCTTTGTTTCAGTTTTGAGATCCGAACAGTCTTTTCTTCAGTCTTAGTCTGAGGCTTGTCTTATAAATTGTCAGTACCTCTCAGTTAATGTCACACCTCTCAGAGTCTTATCATTATTTTTAGTTTTTGTTTCAGTATATATGGCATACTTCTTTAGTTTCTCTATCAGTGTCCTTGTTGAGATGTCTTCATTTTCAACCATAGTAGCAATTTGGTAGGTATGTTTGGTTAGTCTTAGTTTTAGTATGTGGCTAATTCTCCAAAGCCTGTTAGGAACATAGAGCTAGCAGAGCCTGTTAGGATCCCCAAAGCAATCTGGATTGTTGGGGGGACATGAATCAGATATAGATCTGTACTCGTGGAGCAGATATACTTATAATTTTTTGTGGATCTGGGAGCACACCGGTGCACCAAAGCAACAGGCACGAGACATCTATGATGCTGAGATGAGAAAACTATAAGTGAGAGTAGAAACCTAACCTCATCTGTTATCTGTGCTCCAGGTTTGTTCTTCCTCCAGTGTTCTTCCATCATTTTCTCCTCTTGATTTTCTGGACTTGTTCTTCCATCCTCCTCCAATTTCTTTTTGTTCTTCTGGCGAGATGGATCTGAAATCGCTTTTTTTTCCACAGCCGACGAGATGTGTTTTTGGCGGCTACGACCCTGTGGCGACCCGCCGAAGCCTGATGTTTTCATCCTTCTTTTTTTCCCATTTCATTCATAGTCATCCATATTTTTGGGCTGTACGGAACTAAAATTTTTTGGCTTGCTAAACAGTCCACGATCCAGTAGTGAGCCCATGGGCCTGTTTGTTTGTATAATTTTGCGTTTGGCTTACAAAAAAAAGAAAAAAACAGAACAGCAGTGAGGCTATGGGCATGTACGTTTGTTATGTAACGTTGAAAAAAAAAAATGAACAGAAAACATGACAAAAACAACATTGCAACCATGAGATTTTCATCCTACGGCCCACGCTGGTGACTGACGAAAAACAAAATATCAGGCAACTGAAATTCAGCGGTCCGTACAGGTGACTGATAGTAAAACTAAATTTCAGTCAACTGATACGGAGACACACCCAACGTATTTTCTAAAAACTCGGTCAAAGTATAAAAAATTTGATTTAAGACAACTTTAGAAATTTATTTATTTAGGGGAAAGGAGTACGCATCAGTTACCAACCTGTGTAATGAGATTTCACTTAGATATTGGTTTTCATGGGACCAAACAAGCCCTTGTTGTAAAATTTCAACTACACAATTTTCTTTATTATGTGGATTTATAATTATATATTGCACCCATTTGGAGAAAAGAAGCTGGCTCTCATTCTCATCTTTTTTTTTAAAAAAAAAAAATTGTCGGTCTAGCTAGTCTGCATGAGCAAAACTGGGTGTCAACCTCCCCTTAGTAACTAGCTAAAACTTCACATCAATGGGATTTTGGACAAAAATTACAACACGTGGTGGCGGTGATGCAGATGGTACCAGAGTCACATTGATATGAGTACATATGGACATACTAAAATCTCATGTTTCGAGAACATATTTGTTTATTCTATTTGTTCAAATGTTGATGGTACGTTGCATACTCATTGCACAATAACATGAGTACATTTTATTAATTAGATATTGTTTCAAACTGCCGAGGCTCGATCTGTTGTGTTCGTCAGGTGATCACCCAATAGTTTAGTGAGTGTAATCGTTTGTGAAGAGACCGTGACACTTAAGAGGGAGTTGGATTAAGTTACTCTATCTAAATATCTGTTACAATTTGCTAAATGTTCCTATGTCAAGCACAAATGGGTTATGCAACCTAAGTTCCAATGCTATCAACTATCCCAACAAGTTCAACTCTATGAAAGTTAAGGCCAGTCTCAATGGCTAGTTTCATTGCACAGTTTCACATACTATTTAAAGCTTTGAAATTTTGATACGAAACAACTCACTCCCTAAATGCATAGTTTTATTGCACAGTTTCACATACTATTTAAAGCTTTTATGGGTCCACCGTTGTCTCTCTCTCCTCTCTTCCACCAATGTCCCTCCTCTATGCATGCGGATGAAATAAAATAACAATCTCAATGGGGGTTTCACACACTTTTCAATGTTTTGGAAACACTGCTATATTGTTTCACCATGGTGAAACGAATTCATTCTCTCTCCTTCCAATGCAAATGCTGACATGACAGTATATTTAATGTACATGACACTCACGTGAAACCCCATTGAGACTAGCCTAAGCACACCAAGTGAGTAAGCAATTAAGTGTGCAATGTATGAGGTAGAGAATGTAATCATGGCTTAACAAAGGAACTTGACATGCTCGTCTTGATTAGTCTATTAACGAAGGCAGGCAACTAAAGGTGGCCACCTCCTTCATTAATGACCTTTAACAGAGGGGATCATCCTAACTTGCCCGCTTTCATTGATGTTTTAACCAAGGCAGTCACATTAAAGCAACCGTCTCTGTTAAAGTTTTACTAGAGGTCGCCAATTGTTAGTTGCCCAACTCTGTTAATATGTTTCCATTAACAAAAAATTAAAATAGGATAGGCAAATTTATTGAATTTGAATCGATTTCAGTTTATGCAAATAAAACATATATAAAAGCGAAAGAATACGCATTACGAGCACATACATCTCCCTAGTCTAGTTTTTAGAAATGGATCTAGATCTAGATCTAGAGCGCCCAAAATAATGGAGAGAGGAATGAGGATATGAGAGCCTTTATCTACCTCCTGTGGTGTCCTCCTTCCCCAAATCTAAGGGCTAAACCTCTCCCCAAAATTTTTTTCTCAATTTTTAGGGCAAAACCTTCTCCCTCGAAGATGGAAGAGGAAGCCTCGAGGAAGAAAAGAGAGGCGACGACTGGGCTCTTACAGCCACATGAATAATAGAGGCGGGCAAAATAAAGATGACCACCTCTATTAATCCGTCGTTAATGGAGGTCGCGTGGTAGATCATCTGATGGGGATAACCAAGGTAGGAAAACAATGCAACTACCTCCGTAAAAGAGAAGGGTGATGCCTTATAAAAAGAATCCTATAGTAGTGGGCCAAGCTCTTGGTTGGGGTAATTCTATGGAGTGGGCCTTCTCAATGCTTCTCCGTAGGGCCTTCCTCTGGAACGCTCTCTACCGTCTTCACTATCATATTTTCGACCAAAAGGCCATGGGTCGCACATTCCCTTAGGTCACAGTAAGCAGCCTCTCCACACGTCGAAATGTCTCACAAGATCACAAAACCCTAGTATCCAAAGTGACGGTGCACGCAAGCACCAGGTTGATAAGAGTATGCAAACATCAGTAAACACTAGACCTAAGTCTAAACAAGAACCGAATTAAAGTGTTGTCTAACTAGTCTAAACACTTTACAAAGTATTAATGCTAGTCACCAAATATTTCCTTAACTACTTTGGTGTCGACCAACTAGAGATAAGCCTTAACTCACTAGAAACTTTTCTCAACTCCAACAACAATTGAATGGCCGGTTTGGGTATATAACCTCCACCCCAAGTATAGTTGTGTGACTGATATATACAATTCTGCAGGGAACACTGCAAATTATCCTACTAGAGAAATCCGATGATTGTCACATGTATTAGCCATTAAGCACAGAGTAGCATACCTCTAGTGAGCACCAGTTTTCTAGTGAGTCCTGGAACTTAGTAGTAATGCCTCCCAACTCCTCTAAAGATGCACCCTAGCCTGTATAACTTACTACAAATACGTCCCAACTCCTCTAGTGCCATGTAGTTATGCAAGTAAGGTATGTGTTGCTCAACATACATCAAGACTCTTTGTGGAACCTGCAAATACTATTCTTGATAAAGAGAAATATTGTTATCATAACCATTTTGTAGTGAAAAATATATAGTTAAGAAATAATGTAAGAATATATGGAACAATGACAATGCTGGGAAATAAATTAGGAGAAAATTTAAAACTTCTAGGTCGTGGTGCTCACGTCTATATTAATACACTTGTAAATGGATCAGATATGAGCACAAATAACCAAGTAGCTAGATAGGGTTCGAGTTCTTAGATTCACATCATCAGGAAGGGAATCCTACCATTTGAGTATGAATGCTAATTCTCTCAAATGCAAATTTAGTATTTTATATGTGGTTAGTCTACACAAATACCATTACAAAACACTGGTGTTCTAAGAACAATTTATACATCGATTAGGTGATGAGGCAAGAACTTTGATTTTTTGAAAGGATCATGGCTGTTGATCTATTCATAAATTATGACAACCATGAATAATGAAACCAGTCCATAGAGAAATAATGTAAGAAAACAACAAAATGTAAAAGTTGGTTGAAGAAATAGAGTGACTTTTGTTCGGTACACTCAGGTATATACTAAAACTAAAGCACACTTGGTTCAGTTCACTCAGATATCCTGTGCTATTCTATTCTTGCATGGAGCTATTTCTTGAATAACTGCACCAGACTTTCATATTTAAAAGCTATGTATATTGCTTCCAAATTGCATGCATTATAATATAACTTTAAGAAATCTACAAGCATGGGACTTCATACATCAATAAAATTGTTTGCCTACAAATTTACTTGTTTGATATCAATTTGGAACATGCTAATGCCACTGTCTATACAACAACATAGATAATTTCAGATGCCCTTGCCAAAAAGAAACATGAGATTATCTTTACAGATATTTGCTTATCAGACATCAGGACCCCATTAATCCCCTAAAGTTAATTTGCTTATCTATAGGTGCAGCAATACATATATAATTTATATTCAAATATATTCAAGTAAAAGAAGATATTTGCTTATCAGACATCAGGACTCCATTAACCATCAGGCAACAAACGAACCATCAAAGATTAAATCCATCACCATTCATCCAAAACCATAGTTCAACTATTTCATTATTATACATTTGATTATGTACCTGAGTTTGTTGGCCATAGGGAGGAATGACGCCAAGGCCACCACCAGCTCCCTTCCCAGAGCCACAGCCGGGACTGTGGCCACGGCCACCGCCTGATGGACTACTGGAAGACCGCCAAGCAGCGGCTCCCCTTCCACGCCCGACCGCCAATGGATCTCGACCACCGGCAGACCCTTGGGTTCTCGGACCTGATCTGAAGGCGTTGCGCTATGTCGATGTCGAGCAAACCTTTAGCATGTTGCCGAAGCCGCCGGTGCCGGGGCGGGTGGAGTAGCCGCGCGTGAAGCCGGCGGCCCTCCCGCGAAGTGAACCCTTGGGTTCTCGGACCTGATCTGAAGGCGTTGTGCGCTGCATATCGACGTCGTGCCCTGTGGACGCCTCGGATGTACTCGCCCGTGTCGGAGTAGACGAACAATGTCGCAGAGAGATTGGGGGCGGCAGGCTCAACTCCACCATGCCACTCTCCACGCCACCAACGTAGTCGATCGTAGAGATTGGGGGTCGGGGGAGGAGAATTGTAGGTATGGGGAAAGGGCGCGAGTTTGCGGCGGCCGGCTTGGTGGATTCAAAATTTGAATAAACGCTGATATTGTTAGGGGCGCGGGTGTAGTAGTGAGTTTGAGTCTGCCTTGTAAGGTAGGGGTGAGGTTGCAAGCTTCTTACCCTTTTAGCCCACCTGTGATACTTTTTTGGTCTAACTTATTTGTTATCATTACTAAGTTGTTATTAAAATTTAACACATAATATTTCTTTCTGAGACACGAATCAAATGATAATCATGGATTATAGAGTTAGTGCAATTCAACTTGCAAACAAACAATCTATCACATCGCCTCAAGACTATGTTTGCCTGCAAAGCAAAACCGATGTGTTTTCCCATTATTTTGCATAACCTGCTTAATTATCTTTAGTTTCTCTCCTATTCGTCGAACCAGCTAGGACGAGTGAAAAAAACTGTTTTTTCAAGAGATTATTTTATTTCACGAGGGTATTATGTAATGAACTAATATCCTACTGCCATTGTTTCCTAATTTTTCAGCATAAAAGATACATATGAGCGGTACCAGCAATTTTCCGGAGCAAAAGGAAGCGCAGATGGAGATGGAAGTAGAAACGATGTAAAGATTTCAATGCATAAGTTGAACCCTTACATCTGTTCAGCCGACACATACCTTCAAACAAAATGTTCTGTTCGCAGTATACATTCTTTTTTTAACGGAAAATACATAATATTCTCTTTGTACACCCTATAAACGATACCAAAAGAGGAATACTAGCTATAACGTTAAACTTTTGCTACAGGACAAGGATGAAGCTTCTTCAGTACGTTTGCAGTCCGCAGTTAGCAAGATTGCAACCTGGTACAAAACTGAGTTTTCATGATTTCTGTTGGCTTACATTTTTTTTTGCCAATAATATAAATGGTTACGGTTGCATCAAATCCGCAGGTCTCTCCAGAACAATGCTGACGAGTCAGATGACAATGAGCTGGAGAAGCTGGAAAATCTCCTGAGAAATGCTTTAAGGCTTACGACGAGATCAAAGAAGGTAGGAGACTAAAACGGAACTATTTTCTAGGTGCCATATCTTTGCACCTTGTTTACACTATATATATAAGGCGAGCCCAAATTGCAGTACTACTAGCAGCTAGTTCAGCATCTCATGGCTCTGGAGCCACTGATAAAATCACATGACCGCCAGTTTTTTGGGTGTCATTCTTTTACCTCAAGATGGGTATTGTTCCAATATGAAAATAAGATAACTTCCTGTAGCGTATGGTTTGGAGGTTTTATTTGGTCACTGATATCCATTAAGACAAGGAGGAAAAGCTAGTCTTCAATATTAGACAAAAAAAAATGCAGCTAGGGACTGCTAGTAGCTGTTTTCTTGAAAGTATGGCCTAGGTTTAGCACTTTGTATGAATGCTAGTTTGCATGGAAATAGCATTGCAATTGGCAAAATTATGCTGTTAGTGGACAACCGTGACCTTGTGAGCCTCGTGCAGAAACGGCAGGCCTTGCATGAAAACCCCTGTTAGAGCTCTGTTGGGCACCCACCCGTGATGACAAGATGGCCTTGTATATTCTTGTTTTTTTAGCTTCCAATCATCCACTTCTTGTATGGATCTGACCAAAAGCGGATTATGCTTCTGTTCTGGTTAGCACTGAGTTGTCCACAGGATAGAATCGACAGTTACTATTACCATGAGCCTGTGTGGCTGTGTCCTTCAGTCCTTGTATGTGTAGCGGCAGCAGCAACAGCCTGAAATGGTAAATGAACCCAAAATGGGAGCTAATTCCTACTACTTTGGTACTGGTGATAAGATGCAGGTGTTGGCAAAACAGAACGGTGAAGGGAGTACAGGTGGCCAGAAAAGTAATGAAGCTGGAAGTGAGGAGATTACAGGTGGCCAGAAAAGTAATGGAGCTGGAAGTGAGGAGAGTACAGCCGGTGGGCAGAAAAGCAATGGAGCTGGAAGTGAGGAGCAAAGAACGACATGACGATAGCGAACTTGAGGAGCTGTGCAAGATGCGTGCTTGTAGTACTGACTGTGGGTTTGAACTTTGTAGAAGTATAGTATATGATGTTCTGCTAGCTTGGACCTCCCAACCAGTGTCCCTTGAGGAAACTGTAGTTTCATGTTCTTCTCCCCTTTGTCTGTTGTGGCTGGTATGCAGGCTACATAATTAACGGCAGAAGTTTGCAAATAAGATTGTCATGAAATTCCATCCCTGAGGTTTATTTATTTACTTAATGTTGGATCTTTACTCTTGTTTCTTGGAAGCCTCAAGTTTGTGTTAACTGAGTTATGGCACCAATTACAATCGGAATTGTACAAAGGTTTGTGTTGTGATCCCATAACCTAGGCATGGGATTTTTGTGTTGATGCCTGGCCTTCCTTGAGGAGCCCATGTGCGAGCGCGTTGCGTGCGTGGGCTGAGATGTCAATCTTCTTGCTAGCTGTTGCGCTTGGCCGCTTCCCTGTTACTGCTGTTTGCAATTTGCATGTTCATTGGTCATCTTCTTGATTCGAACGAATTCCGTTGTCTGAAAATTATACACGCTGTTTTGTTCATAAGAGAAAAATGCCGTGAGAACCGGGGGGAAAAAATATCACTGTTCCCTACGGCAACAAGCTTGGGCATGATGCTGTTAGTGTATATCACCCGTATGCAAACTCTTGAGCACGAGGGCACTGTTGGAAATTCGATCAATTTTCGGCATACTTTAACCCATAAATTCGATATCAAGCGTAGCAGTAATAACCAAATAAACATCGTACATGCGGATCCACTACCGGCACAAACTGCAGTGGATCCTAGCAACACGAGAAAGGGGAACAGTTTATACCCATGATATGATCCCGATCCGGAGGACTGGGAACCATCGTATACGCCCTTCTTTGTCATGGTGGACAGCTCGATGTAGTCGATCTGTGTTGGTGCAGGCAGATGTACGCGGTGCAGACCCGCGTACGCTTGGGGACGAGCGGTGGCGGCGGATCGAGGACAAGCAGCTCCGAATCGGATGCGAGCAGTCGCACGGAAGCGCTCCCCAAAAACTGTATCGCCCGCCTACCCGAGCAGGTACGCTTGACGGACGTAGCTTCGGAGGCCTGCTCACCCAAGCTCTCCCTGTGCGCTCAAGGAACCGGGCCGGAGATGACAGAAAGCAGCAAAAATTAAGAACTAGTGGAGAGTGTGGAGGAAGGTAAGTTCCAGATATGGATAAAGATGGGAGCGGCGCGCCGCCACATATAGGAAACCAGCATTGGATCCTCTCAGGGGCATTGCGGTCATTTACCCTTTGCCCTAGGCGCGTCCGGCGCGGACGGTTTTACCCGAGTGGCAAAATGCACACAACCTGGCTAGGCTTGGCTTGATCGCGAACGCGACGCACCTCGGAATGGAACGGCACGGCACGGTGGCACGCGCGTGATCTCCCAGCTTCTCCTCTCACTAGCACATATGAGCAGCAACAAGCTTCACATTTAAGTGGAGCTCATTCTCGGTGAGTTCACCATGTGGTACTAAACCACTCCCACTCTCACTTCCACTCAGCACTTACTGTGGGCCTTTGCAATTCCTCAGTGAATAATTGCTAGACCAGTGGACCACACATGGGCCAGGCCCAATTATTCCAACGGGCAGGGGAGTTGCTATATTTCGTCCGTGGCTGAATTTTTCATGAAAAAACTAAGACCAAACTAGTACGATTAAGAACAGCTAGCAAGAGACAGTTTATAATGAAATTCTATAACCAAACAATTTATAATGAAATTTTCTAACCAAACAATGACAAAATTATGTGTTAACTAACTAAACAACAAAAAAAATATCACGAATATAGTAGAGATATGCATGCACCGTGGTAGCTGAAAATGGTTTCTGGAATCGAAGAACCTCGCTTCACCTGACCTGCAACTTCCCAGCTCTCAATTAAGGCCTCATCCCCCTTCCAGATCCTTGTTCTTCGGCGGTGGCTCTGCTTACTCGTTGAAGGTGTCCATAGCGGCATGCTCGTCGAACTGGATTGCTGACGTCCGAGATCGTTGGACTTGAGCCCGCCGCCGCTGAGAACGATGAGGTAGAGGCACACACACGGCCATACACCTTTCCCATGTGGCACTGGCACGGCCCAACCGTGGCGGCCGCAGCTGCCGCGCCTCCGTGGACAAATGCAAGACCAAGCCACTTGACTTCTGCGCGTGCGTGCGTGGGATGAAAACAACCTCATCACGGCATGCCGGAGCTAAGATAGCAGGAATCAAGTTTGCATGCTGAGGAGAAGCCGAGAAGGTGAAAGCAAGTGACGTCGACAAGCAGAGCTCGCGTCGATCAAGACTGGACATGAGCTGGGCTTGGATGGGTCAGCCCCACCCGGGTACAAAGAGAATAATAATAGTAGTAAAAAAAAAGATAGCAGTATTGGAGCAATCGTCATCCTGGTTTTGTACGTGACATTTTTTGAGTGTAAAGCAGCAGTAAAAGCATAGCCCTGCAGGTAACAAACTGGATACAGACAATACCGATGCATTTTCTTAATTATGGACAAACAATAGATCGTCAGAGAGGTTTGGGGGATCGGTCGATGAACCACTCACCTGCAATTTCGTGCCGCGAGAGACCGCGGGCGGCGAACCGGAAGAAATCAATACCACAGCCGCGCGCGTCGTCAGGCAAGGCCCGCGCCGGCCGGTGGCAACGACACGCCTGCACACGGCAAAGTCGTCGTCGTTCGCCGATCGAAACCGGCGGCGGCCACGCCATGGAACGATGGAGAGCCATGCCCACGGCACGGCGCCGGCCCCGGACCCATTTTGTCCGGCGCCGCCAGCCGCAGGCCGCGGCCACCAGCTGGGCGTGATGTGTACGCGCGCGCAGGGCGGGGCGGGTGGATATATATGAAAGACTGGCGCGACCGTTGCGGCCGGGGATGAACGACACCTAACGGCCTCACGGCACGACACGGATGGACGCGATGCTCCCGCCGCTCTCGTATCCAGAAGCCATTGCGCGCTTGGCTTTGGCCCCTTCCTCTTCGCGTCGCATCGGCAGGTGGCGGGCGCACCCCACGAGTCGACACGACGTCCGTCCACCGAAGTGGCCAGCGAGCGGTGGCGGCGCCGATCTTTGTACGAGTACTAGTGGAGTGGCGCGCACTTGCGCGCCCAGCGAAAGTGACTTCAGGCAGAATTGATATAAGAACTGATAGATGCAACACATATGATAGTTAGGTAGACAAGGTTCATACTTAGTGGGTTGTTCTGCTGGCATCTCATGGTACAGGCAGCGGTGCATTACAATAAGATACAGTACGTGGTACATCTAAGAGAAGGTACGAAAATGTAGAAGACTGTCTCTATTTGTCGGGCAGTGGTAGTTGGTCTTCAGTTCATCCTGGGGTTGCAGTCTTTGAATTCTCCCTTTACTCTTTGGCATCCTCCTATTACTACAAGCACAAATACGCTCTTATTGATTCCATATAGCGAGATGGAAACAACGATTGGTTTAAACAAAAACAGAAGCACCTGGTATGAAAGGGATGGAGATCGTACCTGATGCATGTAACCATAAATCACAAACGCCTTCTCTTCCAACCTCAGCCACAACCTGCAGGAAACAAAGGGACAGTTGTAGCCAATATTACAAACACACGCCGTGCAAGATTACATGCCGAATCTCTTATCTACCAACAGGGCGTGTTTGAATCACTCTGTATACCTGCAACATCTAGGGCCACAGCACGGTACAAAGGTCTTTCGTTATTTTTCAGAACAGAAAGTTAGACAAGCAGTAGGCCATCTCCAATCCGAAAAATAGAGCATGTTGGAGCACAGTGAACTGAAATGGATACATCCATACATTTCGAAGCAATGTGACATAGCAAGACAAAGGCTATGTATAAATCAGGTATCCTCAATCTCAGTTAATCAAGACAAAGTTCATGGTTACTAAAGCAAAGGAGCAAACTGTGCACTAACATCATCTGACTAATCACAGCGCTAGTTGGAGAGGCCAATTGTGCAGAGCAGTTTACTGTGTTCCTGGATATGTTTCATCTCTAAAGGTTTTTAACTACGTCCAAGTGCGCGAAAAGGTCTCATGCTACATTGTAAAAATAACAGGTAACTGAGGATAATACAAGGGGCTATAAGTGCAGAGCAGCTTCCTGCAGTCACAGACGGAGTAGCCAGTGATGTTTGTAATGGAAGGATTGTCCGAGTGCAACACTCTATTACAGTAGTACTAATCATGTTTGACGAAGACACAGAGCAGAACCAGTGATAAGAACCAATTAGTTTTCCTTTTGAAGGTGGCCAACAGGAAAGCTTACCGCTAAGGTAAGGCATCATTAATTTCCCTTTTCTTGACCCAGGGGAAAAAAGAGAGCAACAGAACCAAGGAGATGCAGCTCCTTTAGAACATAGTGTTAAGGTAATATACAAGATGTAAGGACTAACTGTTTACTGTCCAATAAATAAGCACTCGACAACTGAGAACATAGTAGCTGCTCCTTGATCAAACTTTGAAGTACAATTTGATTCATGGAAATGAGATCTCACCCATTTGACACCAAGCATTGGTCGCTCTCTTCTCCATTTTGATTACTCAATCGCTATCTAACACCAATTTCTCATTTCTAACCATCAATGTTTGAGGAACATACTGCAGCACATAAAAAATGTTTGTGAATTGTGATAATGAATGAAGGAGGAAAAAAATGCTGAAACATGAAAACCTGATTAAGTGCAGTACAAAGGAACTCTGTTCAGATGCACTAACAGAACATACTAACATTCTAAATCACTGAATTCTAAGCATTTAAAACAAACCACAAAAGATTGTTTGGTTGAAGAACTGTTTACCATAACTGGAACCCTTTGAAGTAACAATCACAAAATCATCTGGAACTGAATGCAAAGGAGATAAATCAGCCTGAAGGTAAAATAGCAATGAACAAATCTGAGCTTTAACTCAACCGAAGGGAAAACTATGTCTTCACGTTCTACAATCAGTGAGGCTAAATGTAAACATAAAGTCCAGCTGATCAAGGTGGGCACAAGCACCCTCCAGCACCTGCAGTGCACCCTCCAGCAGGAACAGTTTACTCGTAGCCTCATTAAGCATGAAGAACACACCGGGTGCATTCACTGGAGACTGGCAGGCAATAACTCGGAAATAAGAAAAACATTTTTCCTTCATTAAGCATGATACTCGACTGAAAGCGAACATCTTCTTTTTATGTCGCACCATGGTGTTGCATTAGTATACTTGCAAGAAATTGGAAAGATGGATACTGATAAAGTAATTATATAGAATACTCGATATCATGGATTGGCCAGGTAGGTAAAATTCAACATGGACTTGTTTTTTGTTATGGTACTGTATTTATAATCCGACCATCATCTATTTTGATTGTGCAACCTAGGCAAAGCAGCAGCTTAGTGTATCACAGAAAGCATCAAAGCAATATAATAGGAATCTGAGCATCAGGTAGTTGGTGAAAGCAAAAGGTTCGAGGAAGCACTCTCAATCATTAAAAATTTCTTGTTAACTGAATTGATGCGAAATACCACGTATGGATTGCACAAGGAGCAAATAAATTAGTGGGAAAACTGATTGGACAAAAACACTGCAAGTAAAATTGGGATACCACTGTATAATTAAGGATTTGTAATTTTGAACGTGGCATATTACTTAGCACCTGTACCAATTGGATTGGAAAAGTGCATGAACCATGATATACTATTCTGCAGTGGCTATCAAAACTCAATTCTGAACAGTGAACAAACTATATGATATTAAAATAGGTCTGAACTCTCGTACCTCTGTACTTCAAACATCTCTAAAATACACTGGACTCGATCACTGAAAGAGAATAAATGCGTCAGAAATAATAGAATCTGGATGATCTGGGCACTAAGGATCGCAATATTTTGTACAGAGCACTAAGGACTACAATACAACCTGCCGAACACGTCTTGAGCCTAATATATTAGTATGGCCTTGCAAATCTTTATTCTGCATACATAGACATGAAGACAGAAGGAAGACATTAGGTGAAAATTGACATGTTAAAGGAATAAAGGATAGTAAAGAGGTGACACACTATTTGACTCCAAAACTTGACATTAGTAGTGATGAATTGTAACTGCAACGCTACCAAATCATGATCAGAAGATATCTAAAAATGGCACATGTAAATATATGAAAGCTCATTCTGTAATGTAGAATCAATGCATCACCTTGAATGTGAAGTAGTCCATCTTTTTTGTGCCACCAGTCTGTAAAAACACGTGAATCCATTTTTTTAGTAAATCATTACAAAGAAAGATTCAGACCCAACCAATGAAAGAATCTTCATCAGTGTCAAGTTTCATGTATATTTAAATTTTAGTGTCAAGTTTCATATATATTTAAACTGTCTATTCCATAATCTAGTTCCACAAACCTTGAATGAACAGCAGGCCTGGAGCTGTAACTACATGCTGATGAAGAGCAGCTTCTGTTCATCCGTTCGTCCACTGCCAGCTAGAGCAAGGCATCGTAGGGCGGTATTGCTCCGGTCCTTTTTTCATCTTGAAAACCTCTGCTGCAGTAGCAGCTGTTCCATCCACTCCTGGGTCTGGACAACCAAAAAAAAGGTCGAGTTCAAATTCATCCAGGAAACTGGCATGAAAATGCAAAAATTTCTGAGTCACTTGCTTGGCCTGCAGAAAAGAATCAAAATCCACAAAAGCTAGAGACCAAATCCACATCCAACAAACCCTAGGACATGAAAGACTCAAGAATTTCTCACCTCCACCCGATCTCTGCGCGTAGGACTGGGAGGCCGCCGTGGTCGGAGTCCGTAGCAGCGCCACCACTCCGAGAGAGAAGGGGACCGACGCAGCGTGGGACCCGCCCTAGACGCGCGTTCGTGGGCGGAGGTGCGAGAAGGCTCAGATGGAGACGGAGGTAGAGGGGGAGGGAGGGAGGCCGCCGGCAGCCACGCCCGCCGCCGCCGGGCCGCGTCCGCCGCCGCGCCGGACCGGGAGGGAGGAGGGGGCCGCCCGCGCCCGCGGCGCACCCGCACGCGCCGCTCGCCGCGCCGCGCCGCCGTGCAGCGGCCTGCCCGCGCCACCGGCCGCCGCGCTGCTCGCCACCGCAGTCGGGCGCGCGGTCCCGCAGCGAGCCCGCCGCCGCGCGCACGCCGCCCGCGCCGCATCCGGGGGAGGCGGAGGAGGCGACGGGACGGGGAGGGAGAGGAGGCGCCCTGGCCCCCCTGCGCCGCCGCGTCCGGCCGCGCGGGTCGGCGGTGCGCCGGTCGCCGCGCCGCATCTGGGGGCGGCGGGCCGCCGTCGCCATGTGGGGACCCGGGAGGAGACGGGGTGGGGAAGAGAGACGGGAGGATGGGGATTTTTTTTTTTTTTTTTTTGCTTTGAGGGGAGGGCTTAATTTATATGAAGGGAGGAGGGGGTAAATGGAAAAAGCGACGTTTTCGGAATTTTCTCTTCTTCGGGCGACGGATTTCCATTTTGCAGGGGTCTAAGCGAAAGAAAACATGCCGCAGTTACTGTTCACAGGGGACCTGAGTGGAGCAGACTGTGATTTCGAGAAAGAAGAAGGGCCTTTTCATAAATAAGCAATTGGAGCGACGTGTATAGGCTCTATGAATTTGGAACTACGTAGCCTGGAAGAGAGGAGGCGACGTGGGCGCAGCTCAGCCAAGTAAAATGAATTAACGATGACGTGGACACGGCCAGAGACTTTCGAACGACGTGGACACAGCCTGGTTTCAGCATTGCTTTTTGAACGACGTGGCCAGCCCCTCCGGCCAGCAACCATCATAGGATGGATAGGGAGAACGAGACTACGAGGTCGTTGGCTTGGACTGTTGGATGTGCACATGCATGCACCGATGCACGAGCGCACCCAGTTAAAGAGCACATTGTTGCACGTCGTGCCGCCGAGAGAAGCGAGATGTTGGGGTGCATGTTCCGGCACCAAAAAAAGCCGTGGTTTCTGCAGCAGTGCAGCTTTATTTCTCTCTCAGCCTACTGGTGGCATCGGGTGAGACCAGGTGAGGACCGGACCAATGGGCTGCATGGCCATCTATATATGCAGGCAACAAGCTTCGCCCTTATTTCTCCAAACAAAAAAAAAGGGAACCCATTACACCAGCTAGGGAGGGCGCGGCACAAGCTGCAGTCGCCTCGCCAGTGGCAAAGAGAGCTCAACACCTTTTTGACCCGCGAGTTGAGTTCACCAATCTTGAAGAAACTGTTGATGAACAGCGATCATAGCTTTCCTGGCTTCTTCAGTCACAGGGGGCATGTATTTTAGTAGAATTAGTAAACAGTACCATGGTTGTAGTTACATATATAATGAAATATATGTTTCACAAATCACAACAAAAAATTACATCTATTAATGCATCTGATTCATCTTTTCCAATTGGTTTCTTGGAAAACAAAAAACACGGTAGAAAGTAAGCAAGATTTGTGTGAGGTGAATATTCTAGATAGTTTGCACTGTTGATTAAATGATTAGATAAGAGAATACTGCTCAATAATTAGGGATTACATACTGCTGCTAGTGGCCTGTAGACAATTTGCACGAGAACATGGTACCAATTTCGAACGCTTTGTGGTGGTGTGGCGTATCCGACCTCCCAGTCCGATAGTCCCGGTGTATTTCGCGAATTAGCAAAGCAAAAGAGAAGACAATATATAGCTAGCGACCGTCTATGCAAGCAAAAGGAAGGCTTACGAGCTTTGTATTTACAATTATAATGAAGATAGCAATCAAATAGATTTAAATGGACCGATTCTTATTGGGCCTCTAAGACAGTCTAGTTTTTTTTTTTGTCGAATGGAAAGGGTTAAACAACTAGTATTACATATTATACATGTATACTAAGTATACACTACTATATACTAAGGACTGGCAGGGGGGCCTATGCCCCCATGCCCCCTCACTCCGCCACGTACCGACAATAATTCATTCAACATCCCACCTCAATGAGAAGGAAGGACGTCCAATGCCATGTCAGGCCTCTCTTTCACACTATGGAGGATAAATCTGAGATTTAGAAAGCAAGGATATGATTTGCTCTAGCGAATGTGTTTATATTTAGGTTTGTTTGCTTTTGCCAATTTAGTTCTTCCCTACTAAAAACACCGGTGAGACCATTGTTTATACCACCTTTCATTGTGCGGTCTTTTCTCTTTGCTTCGAAGTTTCTTCATCTGATTCTCCACTTCTACAACATCCAACTTGTCCACTTGAATCCCAATGTCTATTTTTTGCTCATATGTGCGAAGCCTTCCTAAGAATTGATCCCACTTCAACCTATTTAGATATTTCTTCCATATGAAGACTCGTCATCTAATCTCTGATGCTCACAAAGTTTGTGGATGGGTCATCATGCAACTTCACCAAACTATTGGCCAACATCACTTCCATGTTAATTAATATTAGGGAGCTAAGCAGGGGTTGTGCCCCCCCCCCCCCCACCCCCACCAAGCACAATATTTTTTAAACCTAAAAATGCAATTGCATAGAAAAAGTTAATATTTCACTCTTTTAATGATAAATAATGTTTTTCGTTGAGTACTAAATATATGTGTAAAAACATTGGTGAAGCTATTGAGACATACACTTGTTGTGCATACTTATCATGTTTACGAGGTATCATCGTTTTGTCTGGCCTCCTTGATCAAAAGTTCTGGTTTCGCTAGAGATAAGGAGTGATTTCAATAGATTCATTGTGAAATACACTAACTTTTCTTGTTGTAGCTGGCGTTTTGAGTATTTGTGCAGCACATATATGGTTGAACTTTATATGTTTGTCCTTCTGTCAAGTTTATTTATGCCAATCAAATGGTAAAACACGAGTTAACTTTCGAGGCCATGTCACACTGGGACACGACTTGTGAAATAAGACGGTACAAGATGTAACTTTGGAGGGTTGTTTTCTATTTTTTTAACCCGTACGTAATTCTCTCTGTGTGTGCTTTGCGAAGCGAAGCCCTGATTAAAAGAAGAGGCCCATCAGCCTTTCACCGCCGTGCCACCAGATATTTGGGCCGGCCGCAGCTGGACGCGCGGGCGTGCGGAAATGCAGACATAGACGGCCTTGTGGCCATGCATGGACGAGGAGTGGGGGTCTGACTGACCACGCCGCAGCGTGGCGTCTCGTCCGGCCTCCGAATTCATGCGCGTGCGCCTCGCCGAGGCTGGGCCACGCGTTGCTCCGGCGGCCCATGTCAGACTCGCTCGCACACGCGACACATACGGGCTGCCGGGCCGGTCTCATCCACATCACGCTAGCCAGCGAGACATCTAAGAACAAGCAAGCGTGTGGCCAAGACGCGCAGCCAGAGCGTCCACGTCATCCGAATTTTTTTGGCCGTCAGATCCTCGATCTAACGGTTCAGCGGCCTCCTTTGCATCATATATATATAACAGCTTCAACCCTAACCCTAACCTGCCCCTCCCACTCCCAGGCACAGCCGCCTCCTCCCTCTCCCTCCTCTCTCCCTCGCGTGGCCGGGCGGCGCGGCGGCGGCACGGGGCGACGGCGTGGGCGAGCGCCCACTCCCGCGCGGCGGCGGCACGGGCGAGCGCGCGTGGGCGAGGCGGCGACCGCGCGGCGGCGGCGCGGCCCCGCGCCACGGCGACGCGGGCGACGGCGCTGGCCCCGGCGCGGCGAGCGCCCCGCCGGCGCGGGGCGGCTGCACGGACGCCGGCGCGGCGCGCGCCCCGACGGTTGTGGTCTCCACGGCGCGGGCGGCGGCCGGCCGGCGCAGCCGGGCGCGGGCGGGCGGAGCGGCGGCGGCGTCGGGCGAGCGTGGCGCGGCGGAGCGGCCGGCGACCTAGGGTTCCGCGGCGGGGCGCGGGCGGGCGGCCGGCCGGCGGCGCAGCCTGCCGCGCGGCGGGGCGGAGCCGCGGCGGCGTGGGCGAGCAGGTGGCGCGGCGGAGCGGCCGGCGACCTAGGGCTCCGCGGCGGCGGCGAGACGAGCTCCCTCCCTGGCGGCGGGAGGCGCGGTGCCGCGGCACGGAGGAGCCACCCGAGCCCGGTGCGGCTGTGCGGTGGGGCGAAACGCCGCGCCCCAGCGTGGGTGGCAGCGATAGGGCCTCGGCGACGCGCCCCCGACAAGGGTGTCCCTCCGGTGGAGCAGGCGCGCTGCCGGGCGACGGCGCCCCTGGTCTGATGCGGCCGTCGCGGCACAGCGTGGAGTGGCCGGCGCAGCCGCGCCTTCTCCCACTCCCTCCTCTCGCGCGCGGAGGCGGCTGGGGCAGGCGCCTTGCTTTTGGCGCGGCGGAGCAGCGCCGCGCCGGCCTCCCTGCGCTGCGTGCGGCCGTGGGGCTGGCGTCGGGCTCCGCCGGTGCCCGTCCCCGCCCACGGAGCGGGCGGCTTGGTCTTGGCACGGCGTCCCCAGTGCATGGCCGCCCCGGCGCGATTTCGGCCTCCCAACGGAACGGCAAAACGCATATCTTCCCCGGCTCCCATCGCTCCGGTGATCTCACGGCTAGATCCAGCACCACGGTGGACGGATCCATCGATTTAGCCCCCGGATCCGTGGGGCTGGGCCGGTGAGGCCATCGCTGGCGGCTAGGGTTAACTTCGCCCGCCCAGGTCAGCTATCACCCCATCGTTCTTCTCGGTGTCCTCTTCCTTTTGAACATGTTACTGTGCTCCGGTGATGGTTTCTTGTTTCGTGTGACGGCGGTAGCCCAATCGGCAGCAATGGCCTCGTAGTTTGCAGTGCAAGGGCCGAGAGTTATGCCATAACTTAGTGATTTGTTGTTGACAAATTTGAGTAATTTATTGTCACTGCCTTCTTCTAATTTCGAATACTGGAACAAGAAATCAACAAAGATTCCTTGGTTCATGCTTCAGATGATTCCTTGGTTAATTTTGACAACAAAAATTCCTATGTGTAGGTTTCAGCTTTTGCAAACAGGATGGTGGTGGAGGATTTCACACCAGCGATATGAACATATACTGAAATGGAAGGTGTGTGGTTCTCTCCGTTAATTTGCATTTACATATTGGTGCACCAGTGCTGCTAGCTGCTCTGCTAGGTCTGCTAGGTCTGCGTGCAGTAAGATTTTTTTGACATTTTCAAATTGGTTTACCACTTACATGACGGTAAGGGGGCATATATGCATCAGAAGTAAGCATGTTTATTTGGATCAGCCTAGAGGAACCATAGTAGTCGATTTTTACTATTATGCTACTTTTAAAACTTTTCCACGCATGGTTATGAAATCTGTTTTAGTATTACTGAAGCATGATTACATTAATAGGCGGATGGGCAGGCAAATCTCGGGAAGCCACTTCATTTCTTAAATATAAAACTAGGACCACCAGTTCAGCCACAGCAGTTCAGGCTTCACCTGTGTGAGATTGGGGTACAAAGGTAATAGGCCTTTTATTATGGTCTAAACATTTTTTAACTTTCTTTACAATCTTTATTTTTACATTTTCGTGGTTCAACTGTTCCAGCAATTTAATCTTGGTGAAAATACTCTCCCTGGTGCTCCCCTTTTTGTATACCTGCTATAGCATGCAATTGCCTAATGTATCTGCAATTCTTTGTCTTCATCATTGCAGAAAAAAACTTATTTGGTCCATAGGCCCACAGGTCCATGCCTCGTGCATTTCCATTGAGTTTTTGTGGTGCAAAAAATGATTTGGTTGGCTTGGTTCATCTGCACATGTTAATGGCAAAAATATTTTGTTCATTTTCCTAAGGTTTAATATGTGCCTGCCTCTGAAGTTAGCATGACTGAAATCTTCGGTGTACATTTTTTCTTGTGTTAAATTAATGCCTATGTGCATGTGCATGTGCATGACGACGGCTACACCCTAGATTGTTCTTGTTTGGATGCTTCCTTGAGATGTTTTAAATCCAATTTGTTCTTTCCCAATCTTATATAAGAGATGGAAAAGAAACAACAGGTTTTAATTGCTCAGGGGAGGACACCGGCCTGGGTAACTTCAGTAGAGCCTGCTTGCTGAGCTCTTTTTATTTTGCCCTTGGTTACTTGCCTATTGTCATGCCAATAAAGCTGAACCTATTGCCATTTCTGAAGAATTTTGATATGGACCATCAGGTTATCTCTAGATATTTTGAGAAATAGTTCATCCATGTGACCTTTTTATCCATCAATTTTGAGAGCACTGAATTGAATGTTTAATATACAGAAACTGCGTCAAAGGTGCCAATAAATATGTTACAATTGTTCTGCGTGTGATTGGGTCGTAGTGGAGCTTCCTCCAGTAGCAAGTAATGAAGAAGTGATTTGCATATGTGTTTCAGTTTCATGATCTGCCTATTTGCACTCATTTACCCAGTAAGACCTCTGTGTGTTAGTTTTCCCCTTCATCTTTTTCTTTGTATTGCAAGTAGCCGAAGATTATTAGCTGTTATAGGCTACAAAATTTAATGTAGAGCAAGACCAATATTGGTGCACAGTCAGGATGTATATGTAACCCCTTTTATTAGGATGGCAAAATAGAACAGAGTTGGAATTGGGTTTCAGCTTATACAGCCTTACCTTCTGTACATATTTGCAAGAACAAAGATCCTTGCCAATGCAAACTCTATCCCAACATCTGGTCAGGTAGGCATGCAGTATCCAAAACAAAATGGAGTCACAAATGTTGTCTTTCCTGTCAACATGACAGCATACAACTACTATGACGCACCGCTGTTTCCCAACCCAACTACCTATAGCAATGCACCTGCCTCCCAGCCCAGTGCTGCTGCATTTTCTTTAGACAGTCTGTTTATTTTGGAATTCCACATTTACCTAATAAACACAAGACGTACCTATGCTATTTTAAACTAACTTACTTTTACATCTGGCTGTTCATCCATTTACATATAAGCTGAACAAGCGGGATGTGATAGAGAACTGTATGATGAGGAAATGCAGTGGCAAATGAGAGGTGCACGTGGAAAATACCGTGGATTTGCAACCTACAGTCAGTCTTCTGCTTCCACAGGCTCTTCTGATGAGTATGCAGAATACAATGGCCATACGTTAAGCAGCACCACGGTTGGCTTCGCTGATTCTTCAGACGAGAGCTTTCTCCTGCCCAGAGGTATGCACTGCATTGTATTCCCAACTATCAAGTCACCAAAGACAATACACTGTTTTATTGACAATCCCAATCTACAGACCACTCATCTGGTTCTACCTTTAACTCCGCTCGAAGCTAAAGGCTGTCGTCCTCCCTCAACAGCCTGCCTATGCACCGACAACGTCCTTCATCCAAGGAACTCCGCCAAGACTCCCTTCTATGTTTTATGCTCCAGCCGTACCTACTGAACTTTCGTATCAGACTGTTATTACTCAGTTCATTGCTCTGTAGAACTACCATGTAACAGACTATCAGACAGCGGATGCCTCTGTCCTTTGTCTCATGTGTATCAGTGTAATGCCTGCATCGCTCTGTATTTCGGCTTCCACATTTGCCAGTGCTTATGATCAATGTTCTGTGTCCCAAATCTTGTGTCATTTGTTACCTCACATTATCATGGCCAGCACTCGCGCGCATGGGCGCGCGCCAGTCACTAGTAGATTCTAACACGTACACGTACGGAGTACTAGGTGAGGCTACTCTTTTATGACAACTTATCCATTTTAGGTGAGGCAACTTCTACACCGTAGGTGTGACAATTTATATATCGTAGGTGACAACTTATATATCGTAGGTGAGGCAACTTATACACTATAGGTGAGATAACTTATACACTAATACACTATATATGTGATGAGGCAGCTAATATGCAGGATTTTGAAGTCATTTGCACCTAAAAGGGTGACTCCAAACTGAAAATATAAAAAAAAATTAAGTTAACTGCTGAAAGTAATGATACTAAAATTGAAAAAACAATTTTGCATTTAAAAAAAATTATAGGTGAGACTACTCTTTTATGACAACTTACACATTATAGGTGACGTAACTTCTACAATGTAGGTGTGATATCATATATTGTAGGTAAGACAACTAATATGTAGAAGTAATTTGTACCTAAAAGGGTGACTCGAAACTATAAAAAAATTGCTAAAAACTAAAACTAATGATACTAAAATTGAAAAAGCAATTAAGAATGAAACAAAACTAAGAGACTAAACTTGCTAAACCCTTAATTCATGAGTTGCTATAAAAACATAAACTAAAAAATAGACTAAAAACATAAGCTAAAACTAAAAAAACTTTATTATACTAAAGTTGCTACACCTTAATTCATGTTGCTACACGATTAATATATAAGTTGCTACAAAAAAATTAAAAAACTTGAAAGAAAAAACTAAAAATAAAAAATTTATTATACTGAAGTTGCTACACCCTTAATACATAAATTGCTACACGATTGATACATAATTTTTTGTAAAAATAAAAAGCTTTACTACACTAATAAAGCTACACCCTTAATTCATGAGTTGCTATTAAAACATAACTAAAAAACACATTGAACATATAAACAAAAAAATAAAAAACTTTATTATACTAAAGTTGCAACACCTTAATTCATGAGTTGCTACACCCTTAATACATAAGTTGCTATAAAACATTAAAAAACTTGACTAAACACATAAAATAAAAATTAAAATATTATTATACAAAAGTTAATACGTTCTTAATTTATGAGTTGCTATACCCTTAATACATAAGTTGCTATATTGACTAAAACTAAAAATAAAACCTAAATTGGAACATAATACTAAAACTAGAAATGAAACTGAAGACTGAAAGTAAAAAGAACATGCGGAATTTAGAAGTCATTTGCAACGAGGAAGACTGAAAACAGAAAATAAAAAATAAACTGAATGCTAATATGTAGAAGTCATTTGCACCTAAAAGAGTGATTGAAAAATAGAACTAATGACACTGAAATTGAAAAAAAAATTAAGATTGAAACAAAACTAAGAGGCTAAGACTGAAACAAAGAAGAATGCTGAACTATGGGTGAATCCAAGAAAGATAAACGAAAAACTAAAATAAAAGGCTAACAGAAAACAATCACTAGCAACACTACAACAACCATCAATGCATATGTCGAGACATGTACAAGTGATCATGCATAATTTAAATAATACTTAAAACCAACAATATAGGTCCCAACTATGTCAAATAGTTTAGCATGAAGATGAGTATAGCTTAGTTTGAACTCTGAGTAAAACAAAAACAATAACCAGGCACACCAAGTGTTGGTGCTGTACTGCAGCTCATAACTAGCTAACACATTCAGATCTTGGATCATAACAGATTCTAGCTTATCAGAAAAGGTACAGGAAGCATGCAGTCTTGACAAGCTACTACTACAACACAGAACTGCCAAACTACTCACCAACTTGCTTGTTGCTCTAAATCGCACCAACAATGCAAACTTGAAATTGAATTGGGTGGTGGTTGTTGTTGTACTGCAGCTTACCGGCCAATGATTTAGCAGTATTTTCTCTTACAATAAATTAGCAGCAGCGAGAATCAGCCAGTTAGAAATGACCAAATGAACAGGGCATTGCTGCTATGCTATTTACCCTGAGACAGAGGACATGGACACGACCTACTGCTGCAATGCACAGACCCGCAACAAATGAAAACAAGGCAGCCAAGTTGCCAACTGAAGACTGAATTAGCAAATGCTTACTGCTGCTGAATCGATGGAGGCAGAGAGAGCAAAATTCAAGGTATCGCAGACTAGTTGCTATTTCTCAAAAGCACTGTTAAAACAAGTAGGCAACCCAAGTGACTCAAAATGTAAAACCCATCAAAACAAGTTGGATTGAATTGAGATTTTGAACAAAGCCTCACACCATCACTACCAATCCATCCCAATGAAAACACCCAAAATAAAGGTTGTCTTTAAATCGAACTCAAGGAAATAAAAAATATCTAGAAAAGGGGGATTTTGAAAAATTTGTGGTGCTTGAGTGAGATATTTGTTAGGGAATCACCCTAGTACATCCTAGCATCAATTTTCTCCATGAAATTTCATCCATAAGCAGTCAAATCCGAAGAAAGAAAAAACCCTCAAAATTAGCTCCAAAAATCACGTAGAAAAAGTGGATAGAGGACTAAGCTGGATGTCTAAATGAGTCATGGATGGCACTGCAGGAGCCACAACCACGTCGAGGTTGACGCAGAAAGAAGGAGTGAGTTGTACGTGTAACGAAGAGATGGGACACCGTCGACGAGAATCGAAGCACCTCCTCCGTCGTCGGTTGAAGGACCAAGAATCTGGGAGCGAAATGAAATCATTCATACATGACACCCGCGCTTGTTCCTTATGCTTTTCACGTGCGCTATGCCGTCTCCAATCTAGACGCTCACTCGATCCTCCCTCGGGTGGAATCCATGGCGCCATTAGAGGGACGGCACAGGTCTGGGGAGCCACCATCTAGCTCGATAATGGACGGATGGGCAAGAGCGTTGGCGGCATTGAGCTCGGTCCAACCGGCAATGGCGGCGGCGCCCAAACCTGGCGCGTGTGAGCGGGGAGAAGGGGGCAGGGAAGGAGAGCGCGAGCACTAGGAGGAATGGAAGGCATGGCTGCCGTGTTTGGGCTAGAGGCCTAGGATGGGTCACTACAGCATGGTTGTTTATACAAGGCATTTAAAAATGCCTTTAAAAGTGGCAAAAATGCCTTCAAAGACCTTTTTAGGCATATTTGAAAATGCCTTCTATAACCTGGACTCAAAAGGTCTTTTGAGGCATTTTTTCAAAATGCCTTCCAATATTAACATATAAAGGCATTTTTAAAATGCCTATAATACGTTTTAAAGGCATTATATATTAGCCTTCAAAAATTGATAAAGGCATTATTAAAAATGCCTCCAAAACTAAGGTAAGTTAGCATAGACCATTCGAGAGAGCACAAATAAACAATGTATCCATCCAAAGATTACAATCTTTCATACACACATAAGTTTCTATCTCGAAATGTCCTTAAGATAGAAAAGAAAAACATGATCCTCAGTAGTTTAGGTTCTCATCAATGAATGATGAAGTATTAGTCCTATTGTCTATTTGGGTTCTCATTTATCAATGTTTCTGTTCCATTTTAAAAGATAAAAAGCTTGACAGGCTCACATCAAAATTATATACATATGCTAGTATAAATCCAACTGAATAGATATCGCCCCATTGCCGGCCTTCTTACTGTCTTCACTTGGCGATTGACGATTGCTCCTGTTTGCAACCAAATGAACATATCCCAATAAATATCAGCATTCATTCATAAAAAAAAAAAAAGACCACAACAATCAGTAAATGCATACTGCATAGACAGATCAAAGTAATAAAATTTTGAAAACTAAGGTGTTACTCTGATGTGTCTAAGTTGTGATAGAGTGTGAGATTATGGACACAGATTTCTTTGAGAACAGTTGCAGAGTAATGTCCAGATTCCACAAGAAAACAACTATATGAAAGAAAAAGTTTGCTCCATAACCAAAGAATAGCTGCCACATTAATAGGTGAAAGTGTGAAACTAAACTACAGTTGGAATAAAATTACTAAAGGAATCACCTTCTCTCATCTCTGCATACGGCCTAAATATTGCCTTGGCATCATCCAGTGTGCACATGGCTGCACTTGCTGCCTAAAATAAAAAGCATCAGAGGTAACGTGAACCTACAGGAAACTGCCCAATTCAGTGTAATAACTAATAAGCCAAAGTAACTAACGACAATAGAACATAGAATAAATGGAAAGGAACAGAAGAATTCCGTAGCAGTACCTTTTGTTCTCTCCCATTGCCAATACGATAGTGGTGGATAAAACATAGTGAATTTGTATAAACCTGCTGAAATCTGCCAGCACAGTCAGATTAGGAGGCTGTTTTCAAATTGCATGACTTAACAGTTGAAGAACAATCAGCGTGGATCTAACAGAAGACCCATTTTAACTGAATGGAAAAGCTTTGTCATATTTAGCAAATTCCACATTTGCTAAATTTATTTCAACGAACCCATAAATACCTGACAGTGCACCACAGTCTGTATCATATTCATCACAAATTTGTCTCATGTTAAAATGCTTGTGGTCACTATCGAACAAAGTCAATGGCAATATCTTTAAAAGGCTACAGAACTGCACATGTTTTTAATGAAATTGTGAAGACTACTACACATAAAACACAATCTCACCAAACATTGGACCACTGATATATGTCAGGTTACATGTGGTAAATTTGCTCCTAGACATTATCTATGGAATGTAGATATTAGATAGAGCTTTATCGACACAAATGAAAAATAAAGCACTGGAGCAAGCAAGATGACTCACCACTGACCTCTGAGGTCATTGGCGAAAAATGATATTTGGTGGCTCCCAATGGTAGAGCAATGATGATTATATCCCCGCCGCTGATATTGCAAAGGGAGCCGTCCACACTGAAGCAATAATGACTAAACCTTATTTGCTTCTCACTGCTAGGTTTTCATACCAACTCCAGTCTGAGAATGGTTTCCCCTAACAATATAAACTGCAGAGAAGGAAATGGTTGGAAAAGGAAAGCATGGGGGAATACAATTTGAGAAAAATACTGAACTAAGCATATTGAGCCTAAAAATTCTCAAAGCATTGGAGAATCTGTATTGTCAGCATGCAACCATAAAATTTCGTAGTAGAAGATTATCATTCAAGGAGCCATTCCTTTAGTTAAATGACATCTAGAACAGAGAGGAAAAGAGGACTAGTATGGCTGATTAATGGGCTAGTTCTGGACATGCTTTGCATCATGCCTGGTTAACATTGGTGAAATCTGTCCCCACCCTACTGCCCTCATTGCACACATTGTTTGGCTCAACATATGTATCATCCAAACAGAATCTGCAATTCTATATTGATGGAAAATCCATTTTAATAGATACAGAAAGCTTAGAAACGTTTTATTAAGACAGGATCCAAAATACATTTGTGATTGCCACCACAAGAGCCAACTATAGATAGATGTAGAATGAAAAATTAACCACTGCAATTGTTTAATCCAATCCAACTGGACGAGATAGGAGACCCGGATGTAGGCACATACCTTCTCGAGCTGGTTCATGAGGCCCATGATGATGAAGTTTGTGGTCTTCGTGCGATCCTTTTGCGGTATCTGCGGCATCCGCAGCCCCTTCTCCATCGCGTAGAGCTGACCTGCCCAAACCCAAACCGAAAATTGAATCAAAACCCTAACCGATATGATGTGAATAGGAACGAACCGAAGAGGAGGGAGAAGCGCTCCTTGGCGCGCTGCAGGTAGGGCAGGAGATGCCCAAGCGCGAGGCCGGCCTGGATCTAGCAGCTGAGATCCACGGAGCGCGGCGCCACAGAGACCCGAGCGGGATGATCTGGCGGCATCAAATGGAGAGCGTGGAGCCGGCGTCGCCGGGGACGGCGTGGATGTGGCTTGCGTTCGACGTCGAAGCGATGGGGGGCACCGGGACTCAGGGAGCGAGGCGCGGGGGAGCGAGGCGCAGTGGACAAACTCCTCGTCGACGAGCTTGCGGACGCCTCAGCCAGGATGTAGTGGAGAACCCACTCGTCGGCGAGCTCGGGAGCTGTCACAGCCGCCTCAGGCCGGCGCGACTCCCAATCGCAAGCCCTAGCGGCCGCCTCAGGCTGGGACGTACTCCGTAGAGGAGGACCTCCTCGTCGGCGAGCTCCGGAGCCGTCGCAGCCGCCTCATTCCAGCGCGACTCCGTATTGCGGGCTGCCGCATCCACCGGTCCCTGAATCGCAAAATTTGGGGAACGATTCAGTGGGTGCGTGTCGTTGGCTCGTTGCGCGAGTAGTAGTACAAAATATGTGCAAATGATTCTCGGCATTAAAGTATAAGGCCCAAATGATCTCCTGCCTTCCATGCCTTATTACTTACTTACATGATTATAGAAGGCATTTTTAGAAAATGCCTCCAAATGCATGACTATAGAAGGCATTTTTCAAAAAATGCCTCCAAATGGTATAGCTAATTAAGGCATTTTCATAAAAATGCCTCTAGAAAAATAGTTTCAAAGGCTTTTTTGAAGAGATGCCTTCAAATAAAAGAAATTTAAGGCAATTTAAAAAAAAAGCCTTTAACAAAATGCCTTTAATTCAATGACGTGTTGTAGTGGGTGAGGCGATGAGCCGCAGAGCTTCAGGTGGCGGACATGGCGAGGGGAAAGAAAGGTTGTGGCGCGCGAGTGGGGAAAGAAAAACGAGTGGTGGAGAGATGCTCCGGCAAAGATTACGGTGGGGCCCACCCTTTGGATGGAAGGTTCACGAGAGGTCGGCCTAAACACTAAGACCGTCCGCAGCGGGGTACGCTCCCGCGTACTGGAGTAAGCTTTTACCGGAAAATCCTCTGCAGCGGGGTACGCTACGCGTTCCTGAATCGTTCCGGACCACGCTTCGTCCGGGAAACCCAGCGTGCGTACGGACCATCCGGGATGTGCAACGCGGGCCCGCGCACAGCAGCCGACGTAGGAGCGAGAGAGGGCCGCCTGCCGAGCCGCCGCGCCGCCCTCGCGGAGACGGAGCAGGGACGGGAGGAGCAGCGCGCCGCCCACCGGTCGCTCGCTCGCCGCCCGCCGGTGAGGACCACCCTCAATCGCGACGGCACGGGCCGAGCCGGTGAGGAGCTCCCTCAATCGCGACGGCACGGGCTGAGCCGGTGTGGAGCTCCGGCGAGGAGACATCAGCGGCGGAGAAGGACGACGAGGAGCCGGAGAAGGTCCTGGAGCCGCCCGGCGCGCCGCCGGTGGAGCAGGGGACCGCGCCCGCCGGGGAAGTGGACGGCCGCCGCTCGCACCTTCCACGGCCGCCTGCACGAGTGGGAGCGCGCTCGTGGCGCCGGGGAGCCGCGCCGCGTCCGTCGCGCCGGGGCCGCGCCTCGCCGCGGCGCCTGGGAGCCGGCCTCACCGGGGTCGCTGGGGAGCCCGCCTGGGAGCCCGCCTCGCGCTGCTGGGCAGGGCAGCCGAGCGGCCGGAACTGGGGAGCCCGCGCCGGGGATCCGCCTTGGCGTCCGCGCGCCGGTGCTCCGTGGTGGAGGGAGGACCGGAGGAGGGACTTGCGAGCGGAGAGAGAACGGGGGAGAGAAGGAGATAAGGTGGGCCCTGTGGGAGAGAGGAACCGAGGGAGAGAGAGGAAAAAGGGGAGAGAGAAAAAATAAAATATTGCTGACATGTGGGCCCACTACTGATAGAGTATGAGATATAAAGGATGACGGGTGCGGGGAAACTGAATATAAAGTAGAGAATCTTGATGACTAGGATGGAATATTCCTTATAGAGAAAGAAAATGGAGTACCACGAGTACGGATAGTCTAAGAGCTGAGCCACAGTTCAGTTCGTCGCTACCATTCATGCCTACCATCCCTACTCCCCTCCAATTCTTTTTTCACCTAGCTTGTACCAAAGGGCTTATTCATATTTTTCTCTGTTTTTGATTCCTAGTATAGGATTAAAAAAGGCTAGCAACTTGGTTCATATGCTTTCCCTATTCCGATTTTCCTATCCTACAATCCAAAGGTGCCCTTAGGTACAATTTTCTGAAATGTAGATATGGATCACAAAAGCATGGCATCCAGAAGGTTCCAATTTTAAGGAGGTAATGGATGAGGACAAGAAGTGTAGAGATGCAATCCAATCAGGATTCCAAAGATTATTCTTTGATCGAGGCTGGCTGAACTGCATATTTCTTCAATATAAGTAAAAATGAGACATGCACATTCTTGACAAAAAAACACATGCAACGAATCATATTAAAAAATTATCGAGGCACAACATCCATGGGATTCAAAAGGTTTTGGATAAGGAGAAGACTTTTTTTTCTAGAGAGAAGAATTTCTTAAGGCAAACCTATCTCGCGAGAATAGATGTGGGTGTCTATATGTTTGATTCGATTTAGTGACATGCAAGAGAGCTGACTGTTAGTCCTGCTCACCGTCACGCATTAGTTCACAATCGCAACTTGATATGGAGGGAGCAAACCAAGCGATCTAGTAAGAAAGGAATTGCGAAAAAGAAAAGGCAAATTAAAAGGGGTGAGCGTCAAGAAGGGAATGTTAGAACTAGTTTGCAGCCTTGCATGAATTCATTAGGTTCTTTTTATTAGAAGTGTTGTCATGGTCGGGCGCACGTACAGGCGTCGCCGAGCCCGTGACGTGCGCCGCGCCATGGACCGCGCAAGCCACGCGACGGGCAGGCGCGCAGAAGGCGCGCAGGAGCCGCTCGCCACCAGTGCCTAGGAGCCACGCGAGGGTGACGGGCGCAGGCGCGCAGAAGGCGCACAAAGGGCAGTTCGCTGCCAGTGGCCAGGAGCGAATGCCGATGGAGACTTTCAGTTTTTACTTTCCTATTTTAGGAGCTTTGCTTATTCATTCAGTTGAGCCGATGGCTATTTATATGTTGTAATCGTGACATTGAGTATCAAGCAAGAATTGTTATTGTCTAAACCTTTCTCCCTCACAACTTCCTAAGCCTGCGGCGGAGGAGTAAACCTCGCCGGAGAAGACGGACCGTGGTTACGAACTCCGTAGCCAGGGGCTAGCTACCCTAGGACCCGAGGTCCTTGACAACCTGGTATCACGGTCTCGTCGATCCTCGCCTTCCGCAGCCGCCGCGCCCTCAGCCACACCACCAGCCACCGCCAACTCCAGCCCACCACCTGCCGCCACCGCCAACACTCCCTCCTTGCCATCAGCGCCTGTCGCCTCTTGCGCCGGCGCCATGGGGGATGACCTCAAGGCTTCCATTGAGGCGCTCACCAAGACGGTCGCCCTGATGCAGAAGTCGATCGAGGCTAACACCAAGGCCATCGCCGACCTCACCATCACGAGTTCGTCCTTGTCTGGAGGTCGTTCGAGATCGGGAGGCGAACACCACCAGGATCGGCCGCCCAAGCACTGGCGCCCCGAATTTCCACGCTATGACGACAAGAGTGACCCGCTGATCTTCATCAACAAATGCGAGTCCTTCTTCATGCAACAGCGGATCATGCCGGAGGAACGCGTTTGGATGGCTTCGTACAATCTCAACGACGGGGCGCAGCTGTGGTACATGCAGGTCCAGGAGGACGAGGGCACGCCGACATGGGCGCGCTTCAAGGAGCTCCTCAACCTCCGATTTGGACCGCCACTCCGCGCGGCCCCCCTCTTCGAGCTCGTGTCTTGCTGACGTACGGGCACGGTGGAGGAATACCAAGATCGCTTCCAAGCCCTCCTTCCCCACGCGGGCCACCTCGACGAAGCACAACGCGTGCAGCTCTTCACGGGGGTCTTCTACCTCCGCTCAGTCTCCAGGTGCAGAACCAGAACCCGCAGACGCTGGTGGCGGCCATGAGCCTCGCGCGCCAGATGGAGCTCTTGGAGCAGTACTACGCTTCCACGCAGAAGGCACCGGCCCTGGGAGTGCTGCCGACGCCACGCCACGCCCTGCCCCACAGCCTGCGGCCAAGCCAGCGACGCGCACGGCCTCGGTAGAGGGCCGCCCGATCAAGCGCATGAACCAGGCCGAACAAGATGAACGGCGCCGCCTCGGTCTTTGCTTCAACTGCGATGAGAGGTACAACCGAGGGCACAACAAGGTATGCAAAAGGTTGTTCTTTGTGGACAGCGTCGAGGAAGAGGACGATGTCGCCGCAGAGAACATGCCCAACACCGAGGCGCCGATGTTCTCCCTCCACGCCGTGGCAGGCGTCCCCGTGGGCAACCCGATCCTGCTCCAGGTGGCCCTGGGCACTACGACCCTTGTCGCCCTGGTGGATACAGGCTCCACACACAACTTCATCGGGGAGGCGGCCACGCACCGGACGGGGCTCTCCATCAAGCCGTGCCCGCGCCTTACCGCTATGGTCGCGAACGGGGAGAAGGTGGCTTGCCCCGGTGTCCTCCGGCAGGCGGCTATCTCCATCGAGGGCATGACGTTCGACGTTGACCTGTACGTCATGCCGCTCGCGGGCTACGACATGGTCCTGGGCACCCAGTGGATGGCCGCCCTGGGACGCATCGCGTGGGACGTCGCCACCCATACCCTGTCGTTCCAGCGCGACGGGCGGGGCGTCTGCTGGTCCGGCGTGGCAACCCCCGACGCGCCAACAGTCCACGCTACGACCTCAGACGGCTCCTTCCTGGACGGGCTGCTGGACTCCTTCACCGATGTCTTCGCTGAGCCTACAGGACTGCCGCCGCCACGTGGCCGAGATCATCACATCGTCCTTAAACCAGACGCGGCTCCCGTGGCGGTTTTGGGCCAAACGCGGCTCCCGTGGCGGTTTTGGGCCAAACGCGGCTCCCGTGTTGAGATGAGTACATATTAAAAAAATTCCAGATCACATGAAGTTTTTGGGCCTGATTACTGGAATGGAATAGATGATATCATGGGACCAATTGTAATGCGTGAAAAGAAACTTTTTTAGTCTAATACTCATCGCAACACTTAAAAACCAAAAAACCAATGAGTTAATGCAAGTTATAATCTCAATTCTAACGTTTCCCTTCCTGACACTCACCCCATTTGCCTTTTCTTCCTTTCTTACTCGATCGCTTGTTTGCTCCCTACCTATCGAGTTGCAAATAAACTAATGTGCGAGTACGAAGTACTGTTTGATGGCGAGTAGGAATTAAGAATTGGCTTTTCTTGCATGTGACTAATTAAGAATTGAACTTCTTGTGCCCACATCTATTTTCGCATGACTATTGTGTCTTGACAAATTCTTTTCCCTTGTAAAAAACATGTCTTACCTCTATTGTTTGACCACAAAACTCTGCAACCAAGATCTTCTAAATCACATGAAGTTTGTGCCTCAGCAATTTTCGAGTATGACTCATTGCATGTGTTCTTCTGTTAATAATGTGCATGCCTTCTGATCTTTAACTTCTCTTGATGAATATGTGGTTAAGCTAGCACATATTGAAGAATTACCTTTGGACTTTATCTTCCTATACCTCCTTCCTCAAATTGCACCCTTGTGGATGTTGATGGCAAAGAAATGGGTAACGAGCATTATATGAGGTAGTTGCATCAGTCTCATAGAAGTTTACATATATCATGAGATTTTCAAACTTCAAAACCAGATATATGGTACCTTTTGCTAGATTGGTTGATGTTGTGAATGACAACATTAGAGCAATATAGGTCTCCTTTAGAATATCATATCTTTTTAAGAGTGCCCAAAGGTGAAAAGTTGTTTGGTGGAATCACCATCAATCATAATGTGATTATTGGGGAGATCATTAATCTTGCCTAACATAAGGAAGGGTCAATTATGCTTTTTATTTCCTAGCAACAAATCCTCATCATTGAACATAAAACTTCAACTCTGGGCTATTTTCGCTTCTGCTTGTGAAACATCTACCCTATAATTCTCTGAGAAGGAAAGTGTAGTATTTTTCGCAAATCGAAAAAGAGACCCAAAGCATCATACACAGAAAGCATAGCTAGTATTTTGTTCAAGTGTGAAATTACATCATACTTGACCAACGCATTGGGAGTATGGTCAGTCACATAACTTTGGGGATTTCTTCATTAAGGAGATGACCTAGATAGTTGACGGCCTGATACAAGTTGAATCTCATCAACTTTTGGGGCCTCTTCTTTAGGAAAGTGAAGAGACTCCTCACCATCCTCAAAAACTCCAATGGGGAAAGCATTATACTCCTCGAGGGAGTTAGGATCCAAGCTCACATGTTTTGGTAGAAGCACGGACCATTGCCCTTTGTCATCATTCATTGACGAGAAACTCATCTTAAGTAGTTGTTGACACTCTCCCTAATCTTTGGGAACTTGATGGTCCATGTGTTGGGAACAGAACCGCCGAGGGAAATCCTTAGGGAAATCCTTGCCATGTGTTTCCCTCGTGGACATTGGACGTGGTTGTTTTCTTTCCATTATTCTCCATGCTTTTGAGTAGATCGACATCTACGATGCCATCATCTATATATGTATTTAGTATAGTGTTCTTAAACATAAAGCTATCCTTCAGCATATGACCCAATATGCAATAAAAATGACATAAATTTATCTTATTGAGTTTAGAAGCTTAGACTAACCTTTTTGGTTTAGGGAGCTCAATAAACTTTCACTCTGATAGGTCCATCAAGGGGTCCTCCACTTCTTCAACTAGGAAGTAGTACATCTAATTTTGATGCTCGGCCTCATAGAAGCTGGTGCACCCCTTTTGTTTGGTAATCTTGTGGCTGTATGGTCGGTCAAGTCTACCCACGCCAAAAACGCACCCGTGGCTGAGCAGCAAGACACTACATGATGACCGAGCACGGTCGGTGCAGGCCCAACGACTTACAACGAGCAGTGCACAGGAAAAGGAAATGGCTTCAGTATGTCCATGACCTAGAACTTAAGGATCTCGATTTTCTTTTTAGTTTGTGTTCCATGGTCTGTATTCATTTGCTTTGCTGGGATTTGGCTATAAAGCCCCAACGACCGTTAATGAGAAAATCAAGCAAGAGATTAGAAGAAAATTCCTTCCTCTTGCCCGACCTTCACCGAACGCCCCGTGGCCGGATTCCTCTCAACCACACTACCCTTACGATGTCCATAACAATCCGATATTTAGAGCCATGTCTGTATCCTCCGTCCCCTCCGCCACCATCTTCACCACCACCATGCCCCTTGCTGCGCCGACCATGTTCCTCACCACAGTAGTCACAACAGCCATGGTTGGTCCTGGTTCACCCATCGCGCTGCCAGTGTTCACCACCACCATGGCCACTGTGTTGCCACTGCCTACATAGCAGCCTGCACCTTCCAGAGACGCCTTCAACGCGCTGATGGCGGCCCTCTACAACTTGCAGTGCCGGATGGGGGAGTTGTCAGTGCACCTGGCGGCCGTCACGAGCCGACTGTTGCCCTCTGCACCACCGCATCCACCGTATGGCATGCCAGGGTATGGGGGCATCCCAGCCCTTCCGGGCTCGATTTCGTTCATCCTAGAGGTCTTCTCTGCGTCGCAGGTCCTGCGTGCGAGTTCGATGCTCGGCCCTTTACCATGGTCAGTTAGCTAGCTGCCGCCACAACCGGCTAGCGAGCTCCTGACCACCAAGGAGACCAAATTTCCGGTGCCACTTTCCGCCTCTCCTTAACCGATCCCATCATTCATAGCTGCCAGCCATGTGCCGCCACAGCAACACTGTGATGGCATCTTCTACGGGGGAGTGGATGGCATCCAGGCATCGGCGCCACAGCTACAGGCAATGACACGTTGCCTCGGACAACGCCCCATCTTCAAGCGGTGGCGCCCAATCATCCCTGTAGATGCAATCTTGCAGTAGCTCGTAGAGAGGAAGCCGATTGCATGGGCGCGTGCCTACAAGGTGTCTGCGGCGGTGCAGCTATAGGCCGTGGCACGCGGTCTCCTAGAACGTCAGCGGCTGCAAGAGATGTGCCAGCCCATGCACAAGGCAAACTTGGCAATGGTCATCAACGCAGCAGAGCATGACCTCGCCCCATGGGAAGGGCACCAGCAACCGTGCCAACCTGCCGTTATCTTCAAGCACGAGTATGGTGTTTTTCCCGCATGCAATGACCTCCAACTGTGCGATAGTGGTGGTAGGGGAGTCACTCCCCTCATTGTCACCGATAGGACGCACTGTATTCCACCACTGACCACCATGAGGATGTCTCCGTTGGTAGTTACCAAATGTTATGGTGACAACTATGGCTAGCAGGATTGCATGGGAAGAGAGGCCGGTCAGGGGCCTTGCCCACGGTTGAGCAAGAGGAAGGCTGTTCCTTCTAATTCCACCACCATGGCCACCGCGACCACGGTTAGGGTGTTGGTTGCTGCCCCCACTATGGCCACCCTTCATGGCGATGTTGGCGGAGGAGTGAGAGCCGCCATCATGTATCTCACGATGTTGTTCATGTCTTGCAAACTAGCCTTCCGCTCTAAGCAATGTGTCTTTCTCGGTTATAGTAATTTACACAAGGGGTTCAAGTGTCTTGACCCACCAATTGGCAAGGTTTATATTTCTCGTGACGTCATTTTTGATGAGCAGGTGTTCCCCTTGTTCACACCTTTTGATATGCTACTCAAAGCCTAAAAATACTCACGGATACATCGATCCCCATGGCAACCTCCTCTGATGCTGCCGCCCACTTCTCCTTTGGTTTTCTCCCACCAGTAACCGAGAGACTCGCTCGCGACAACTACAACATGTGGCTTGCTCAAGTCATAGCCACTCTACAGGGCGCTCAGCTCTGGAGTTTCACCAAACCCCCTCCTGAGTTTCTGGAGACTGACGCCGTCAATGCTATGGCGGGAAGAAGGCAGAACCGGCCGTCAATTCGGAACATGAGAAGTGGTTTGCCAAGGACAGCCAAGTCTCTCCAAGGACATCTTCTCCTAGGTCGCGTCCTCGACCACGGCGGCCGAACTATGGGCCGTGATTCAGATGCTCCAGGCATCCCAGTCTCGCGCTCGCCTCATGTCCACGTGGATGGCACTCGCCACGGTGACCAAGGGTTGTCAACCGTGGCGGAGTTCTTCACCAAGATGAAGGGCTTGGACGACGAGATGGTGTTAGTGGGCAAGAAGCTGGACGACCATGAGGTCGTCTCCTACATCCTCATGGGTGTTGGAGAGGAGTTTGAGTCGATTACATCTACAGTTGCAAACCCTACCGACCCAATCTCTCTCCCGGAGCTCTAGGTTTAGCTTGTGAGCCATAAACAATGACCTGAGATCCACAATGGCAGCTCTCACTCCTTCGCCAACATCACCTGAAGGGTGGCCGCGGTGGGGGCAGCAACCAACACCCTAACCGTGGTGGCCATTGCGGTGGAAATGGACGCGGTGGCTTTGTTCGCGGTGGCAAGGGCCGTGGTGGTGGCGGCCGCGGCCACAACTTCCTGGAAGGCATCATTTTCCAGGTGTGTGGCTTGGTGAGGAACTCTGCGGCCCGATGCTACAACCGCTATGATCCATCCTACACCGGTGCGCCACAGAAAAGTACGTCCTCGGTGACAACTGCGTCATATGGGGTTGACACCAACTGGTACATCGACTCCGGTGCAACCAACCATGTGACCAGCGAGCTTGACAAGCTGACCGTGCAAGATAAGTACGGTGGCCATGATCAAGTCCACTCTGCGAGCGGTGCATTTATGGAGATAAATCATATCGATTCTAAAATTTTGTATGTCTTGTAAGAGACAATAATGCTTTCCTAGAATTTCATCCACATCTATTTTTTATTAAGGAACAGTGCATGGAGAAGGTCATCCTTAAAAGATGATGTGAGGGTGGCCTGTACCCACTGAAACCTGCATCCAGTCGAAATAAACAAGTTTTTGCTACTGTCAAGCCATCCTCCACCGTGTGGCATCACCGCTTGGGCCATGCGTCAGCTCCTGTAGTTCGGCAGGTCCTAAGCTGGCACAAGCTTCCATTTGTTTTAGATCCAAATAAGAACATAGTTTGTGACGTATGCTAGAGGGGCAAAAGTCACCAATTGCGATATCCTAGATCCAATAGTATATCTACTAGACCTCTAGAACTTGTTTTTTCTGATGTTTGGGGTCCTGGTCCCTCCTCTGTCGGTCGTCAGTCATATTATATTAGCTTCATTAATGACTTCAGTAAATTTACTTGGATATATTTTATTTGGCATAAATTTGAAGTATTCAAGCGTTTTCAAGAATTCCAAAGAACTTATAGAACACCAATTTGACCGTAAAATCCTTGCCACGCAAACAGATTTGGCGAGGAGGCGAATATCGGTCCCTAAACCAATTTTTTTACACGTGTCGGTATTGCTCATCATGTGTCTTGCCCATATGCATACCAACAGAACGGGTCAGCAGAGCGTAAACATCACCATATTGTTGAGGTTGGGTTGTCTTTGCTAGCTCATGCATCTATGCCCTTAAAATTCTGAAATGAAGCATTTTCTACCACTGTTTTTCTAATCAACCGATTACCATCTATGGTTATCAACAATGAAACACAGCATGAGCGCCTCCTTCATCAACCTCCAGATTACTCTTTCCTCCGTACCTTTGGGTGTGCCTGTTGACCTAACTTGATACCCTTACTCCAGGTTTGAAACTTCTGGGGGACCACCATTATTGTCTCCATGGCCAACATCTTCTTAGGCTTAGAAGATTTTGGTAGTTGTTTTGTCCAACAATATTCCCTTGTTTCCTAAGCCAAAATTGAGTCCCAAACATAAGCATCTAAAAAGTTAGCCCATGTTTTTGATGGATGTTACATTGTCATTAGCTATGTTGCTTTAGGGACACATAATCTTGTGTAAAAGGCCATGACGGTGTCTCCTCTGATGATAGAATGTTAGGGAGTGTTGCAGCTAGACCCCACATTTCCCCACTATGTCATTCACAGAGTGGTGAATCCCTTGCCACCAAAGCTCGTGCTTAGGTTTATCAATGAGGATTATAGACCAACGAAGGGATGAACTCCAAAGCCTCAGAATAAAGTTGGTATTTTGGAGATGATTCACTTCCAGTAGATGACATGATATATCCTATTGTCGTTGTCTTTCCTTTGTTGGTAGGCCGTTGGTGGTTTACTTCTTCCACCACTACAAACCTTTCTTTGTAGCGAGGAAGTGAATGGTGATGTTAATCCTGTAGCACTATTCCTCCATTATTTGGTGGTTGGAAAGTTGTTGTTGTGGTCTTTGTTGATGGTGCTCCCAGTACTATTGGGGAAATTTTAGAGGAGTTGTCGAGGGTAGCATCTTTGTTGTCGTATAAATTATTAGAGGTGTCCCTAGTATGCTTGGCGAAGGTTTGGAGAAACAAGCCCCCAGCTTCTCAGGAGCTATCAAGGGTGTGGCATCAACCCCTTGTCTTTGGAGTCGATGAAAAGAACACCATTGGTGGTGTCTATTTGGTTGGTGGTGCCCTCTTTACGTAGATAGGTCACTCCCCAAGTGTGGTAGAGCAAAAATTTGGCACACTCATTTGAGTTGTGGAGTTAATCATTGTAGGCTTTGAGAGTCCTAGAGGAACTGCATTGGAGGGTGTGGCCTTGCACACATTTGTAGCGTGCTTGTTGAAGGTCATTTCCCTAGTAGTGGCCCTTGACCTATTGCTTGGCATAGCTTTGGACATGATTGGGGTGAACCCTTCTTTAGGCTTGGAGTTGATCTCTTGGTCATGAGCAACTACAGCTAGCGTAATAGCTATGGTGTGGAGCGAACTAGCGTTGTTCGAAGCTTGAAGAGGACCCAAGGGAACATCACCCCAAAGGGAAACAATGCAGATCGTGGTGAAGTTCTGAACACAACTAACCATACGAGTTTCCTTGCATGCATACTGTTAGAGTGTAGGCCCATGGGCATTGGGCCAGCCGATATTGGCTCCCCATCATGCCTATATATACTCAACTATTGTCACTAATTAATGCAATGCGAGTATTCTAACATTCATTCTCTTCCATGGTATCACCAAGAAGGTGCTCTCCTACGAACTCTCCTCGCTTCCACAAACCCTGATCGTGTCACCATTGAACCCTATTTTTGTCGGCCAATCTCCCATGCCAGTGTAGAGCTCCTATCACTCGTTGGCCCTTCCCTTCCTCGCGTCATCACAGAACCCATTGCTCATAGGCCCGATCCCCTCCGTGACACGCGAGCAATTTGCCGCATACCCAGCATCACTAATCCTCTCTTGCCCACGTAGCTCACTCGCCTATGCTGCCTCGCTTGCATGCAAACTTCGCTCGGTCTGGGTGTTCCCCTCGCACCTCCGGATCGTAGGATCACATCCACCATCAATCTCTACACGCACGGTCCGCTTGTCCACCCACATGTACATGCATGCATCCCACGTGCCTGATCTAGCACATGTGATTGGTGCACGTCCTCTATCTCTCCTTGAAGAAAAAAACCTATCTTCCCAACCACTCCTATCTCACAATTCATATCCTGCAATGTGTGCATGTGGTTAGCATTGCTTGAACCGCAATTCACTACAAGCCGCAATCATCTGTGAGTGCGCCACCAGGCAGTGACACGATCTCATGATCGAGGTACCAGCGTGCCGCCTTTCTCCTCATGGCTCCCTTCAATGTTGACACTCAGTGTGAGTAGGAACACCTCTAGCACAAGGTTGCCACCACCACCAAGGCCAAGGCCAATCGTGATGTCACCCTCGACGCTCTTGAGGCCAAGCACGCCACCATGCAAGCCTAGGCCATCATAGTTATCAACATCTTTGTGCTCATCCCCATCACCTTGGATTGCACCACCGACAACTACGATCGGTGGCACAAGCTCTTCCTCATCATCCTCAAGAAGTATGCCCTCACTAACCACATCCTCACCGATACGGCCTACCCCGAGTGGTTGGCATAGGCATAGATGGACTGCATCATCCTCACATGGATCTACACCACCAACGTCACCAATCTGCAGTAGTAGGTCATGCTCCATGAACCCAATGCCCATGGCACATGGACCGTCCTCCACAACGAGTTTCTCGGCCAGCGAGAGTCTCGTGCCTTCCTCCTCTTGGTAGAGTTCCGCACATTCAAGAAAGGGGCATTGTCCACAACCGCAGCTTGGAGATGTCGATTTTGCAGGCGTCGAGAGATAATGGAGAGCACCCTCGCTGAGTTTGGTGATCACGTTGGTGACCGCAGCTTGGTTCTAACGATGTTGTAAGGAGATCGACATCAACGACATCACCACAGATGATCCTCCACCCGCCCTCTTCGCCGTGAGGCCTCCTGCAACCCAGCATCATCTTGGTGGTCATGTTGGGGGTGGCTCTGGTGCTCTTCTCGACAGCGCACCGAACGACGGTCAGTGCTCCAACAACTATCATCACGGGTATAGTGGCAAGCCCACTGCTCATAGCACTAGCGGGCATGGCAGACCATGCCCTGATGCTACTCCTCTACTTTCCTTGATCCCCAACCGTGGGTGGGCAACCTGTAGTTGTGGGCCGCACCCCTACTGTCCTAGCTCCTTGACTAGCTTGGCTCCAGCGTCGTGTCGTCTGGCGTTCTCACCGTTCAAGTCTACTCTGACACTCACCACACCACCTCATTACTACTATACTCCGCAGCAGGTGCAACCGGGCCTTATGGTGCCCCAGGGTTTCTCCTTTACACCGGCCTACATTATTACTATTCAGCAGCCACAACAGCAAAGCCCCTGGATGCCGATGGTGAGCGGCTCCTAGGAATAGGGGCCTCTGATCAACAACTTTAGTACCATGTCCCTGAGACTGCCACTGACTTTCTCCGAGTGGTACATTGACATAGGGGGCTAGTTCACACATGGCATCCAGTGCTGGTATACTCACCTCCTCCCACTCTCCTTCCTTCGGTCCTTCATCTATTATTGTCGGTAAAGGGGTTGTCCTTCCCTTTATCTCTATTGGGTCTTCCTCTTTTGTCACACCACGTCGGCCACTTATTCTTTCTAATGATCTAGTCACTCCTAACATTATTAAGAGTTTGATTTCCATTCATCGCTTTACCACTGATAACAATTGTTCCAACACGTTTGCCCTCTCTATGAAGGATCTTCAAACACGGAGTGTGATCGCCAGGTGCAATAGCTCAGGCGATCTCTACCTGTTCTTTTCTTTGACAGCCAGCACCACCATCCTCGCCACTAGCACATCTTCTACCACTCTTTGGCATCATCATCTCGGTCATCTCGGTCATGAGGCCTTGTCCACAGTTGTCCACCCCAATGCTATCACATGTAATAAACACACCATTGATCACATTTGTCATGCTTGTCAGTTAGGTCGTCATGTCGCCTACCATTTACCATGTCAAACAGACGTGCATCCAAACTTTTGATTTAATTCATTGTGACCTTTGGACATCTCTTGTTGTCGGTGCATTTAGTTACAAATATTATCTTGTTATTCTCAATGACCGCACTCATTTCTCTTAGACATTTTCCCTACTTCTCAAATCCGACACATTTGACACTTTGTCAAAAATTTTTGCTTATGCCCACACATAGTTCGGTGCCTCCATTAGTTTCTGACTGATTCAGTTTTGTTTACCACGTCCAGTTACTCCTCACCACTAGCTCCCCACCATTTTTTGTTTAGTTTCTGATCATTTTGAATATTTTAACATTATGCATTATTATGTGCACTAATTCCCCCTGGTTTTACTGCATTGCTTTCTTTTTTCCCATGACCATTGGATCCCTTCCTTGCTATATAACCTGGACTCACGTTCTCTTCTCCTTGTGCCTTGTGCATTTGCTCTCACTGGTTTGTCTTCCTCTCTTCTTTGTCCCTCTCTTGCTCAGTCTTTCTCCTTATATTATTATGATCTATGTTGTTGGCTCTGTGTTTTTTTAGATTGGTTCCTCACTTGTTGCATCTGTTTGCTGATTTTTATTACTTCTTTTGATGGTAAGTTCTTTTATTACTCATTTTTATTTTACATTATTGTCATAATTTGTGAATTTTATATGTTTCACTCTCTCGTTTGTTTACATATTGTGCCCTAACGTATTGAATTTCTACATATCTATGTATTTGCTTATGTCCAGATGTCTATATCTATAATGTGGAAAAGTACTCCTATGTTGATAGGCCTGTTTCAAAGTTTGTGTTTTAGATGCTTGGCCTCAAAATTGGCCGGCAGTCACGTTTGGTTGCTGCTAAAAGTGTTGGTGGTTGGAAGTCTTCTAATAGAGTTATGTGTTGTGCTCTTGCTTGGAAGGCATCTTCTGGTACTAATTTTATTAGCATGTTTAGGTTTTGATATGATGCTGTGATAGTATTGTCTTACTGATGAGGATGACTCCATTCATGGCTATATAATTAAAGTTGGTGAAGATACCATTGTGTTTTGAAAAGTTGTTAGTGTTGTCATGAGGGATGGTTGAATTGCTGAATATTTTGGTTTTGATATCCGAGTTCATGTAAGTACATTTTCTTTCTAATCTCATTTTTTTATTTCTCTATAATTTTTCATTTATGATCTTCTAATATTTTTCTATATCTTGATTTGTCCTTTTTTTATAGAATCGTGTCTTTGCTGATACTCTTCCATGGGAAGTTGTCTCTCGGTTGATTTTGAGCACTTCAATTTAGTTCCTGGTGAATAGTGTAAGGTTGTTGCGGTCAAGGACCTCAATTTTCAAGACAAGGTGCTACTTGTTACAAGGGTTCTTAATGACTTCTTTAATGCTAACTTTGTGCTGAAGTGCAAGATTGCTTATGATTGGCTCAATGTTGTTTACTTGTTCCTAGATAACAATGATGATGTTGTCAACTTGACTAGTCGTTCGTGTCGCCTTGGTGATGACATTGTCACCTTTCGTCGTGTTTTGAAGATGACCTGCATGTCTAAAACTATGGGTTTCTATCAGCATGCGGATTGCCATAAGATTATTAGGGAAAGGGCAAGAGCAAATGACAACTGTGGAAAGGGAGTTGAGTCTTCCACTACCAATATAGTGCACAAGAAAAACTCATTTGCATCCCGTAAGAAATAGAAGAAGGAGCAAGAGAACAACAATACAAAGCCAAAATAGACTACTGAGTTTAAGAACAAAAACGATAAGAAAGGAGGTGATTGTTTTTTCTACGAGAGCGATGAGCAATGCGCAAGTCCGTGCCTAGACCGCGGATTTAAACAACCAGAAAAGATGTCTATCAACATGGTTGTTAGCGAGTCTGATGGAAGAACATTTGGGTATGGTAATTCTTTACCTATTGTTCTTTTAGATGGTAATTCACCTGAGTGGTGGATGGACACTGTACTAACATAAATATATGTGCTAACGCTTCTTTGTTTTCTACATATCAGGTCGGCAGGACTGGAGCGTTGTTGATTGGGAACGGTGCCCATGCACGTGTTCTCGGTGTTGGTATGGTCATTTTGAAGTTCACTTCAGGAAGATGGTACTATCCAATAATGTGCAGCATGTCCCATCCATCAAAAAGAATCCAATTAGCATTGTGTCGTGATGGTTTTAAAATTGTGTTTGAATCAAATGAGTGTACTATCAAAGTATGGCAAGGTTATAACTGTGGAGGCTTGTCCCGCTTGTATTTACATGATGATGGTTGTAATAATGTTGTGAACAATGTGATCATTTTGAATGAGTCGAATATTTGGCATTCATGACCTTTTCATGTAAATTTGGGTTGGTTATCATGGCAAGCAAATCTAAATTTAATCACAAAATTAAATTTATTCAAAGGTTCATAGTGTCATGTATGTGTGCAATCTAGGCAACCTCACAGGCCTCACAAGGCTACGGAGGCGAGGAAATTGACACCGTTAGAACTTGTTCATTTCGACCACCATAAGATGTTGCTGCAATGTCAAAAGAAGATATTCCGCAATGGAGGTGCACCTTTCTAAACTGTAACCTTAGGGTAGGAGTAGGAGTGTAGGACTTTGTGTTTGTGTGAGCTATCAGTGACTTAGCTTTTTAGCATTGTAGTTTTCCTTTGTGTGCTGCGGAGGGCCCTCCTCTTGCTGGCTAGGAGCTGGTGTTACGTGCCACTCAATGCGGTTGTACAAATTTGCTTTTCTATCTTAACTGATTAGGTAGAACTCTTGTCATTTCCTTCTAAAAAATATTGGTGAGTTTAGAAGGGCATGTGTTGTTGTGGGCTATGGTCCATGGTTTCATGCAGTAACAACGATCAGGACTGCATGATGAAGATATACACTGCATAATGTAGTACCATTTATAGTGTATTCTTAATTCTTTCCTGAAATATTTTTTTTGATTGAGTATGCTGTGTTGTGTAGCACTGAAGATGATTCTATGGAAAGTGACTCCAGCAGACATGAATTTTTGCAAGTTGCAAAAGCCAGGTTATTGCTCATGTGTAGGGTTATAGGTTCAGGTGAGGAACATAGCAATACATCCCACATTCCTGCAGCAAGTGTGAACTCTAATTCTCTGGGTGGAAATGCGCTGCTTTCTTTCATGTAATTATCTTTCCTAGGATCCATTTTGCTGTGTTGACATAAACAGATAGATTGCAAGAAAGAAAATAGCCAAAGTTAGTTGTCTAGGCATTGATCTATAAATGGATGATAAGAAGCCTTTGTTCATAGGATAACTAGAGCAAACTTCCTTCTGAACACTGCCATGCATCTTTGAATTGAATGAACCAAGTTTATGAAAATCATATCATTTCGCATCATCCTGTGACTACTCTGTGTTGATGTACCATCGAAAATTTTGGTTTGTAATGACAGATTTTTAGCACGTTGCACGCCAGGTGCAAGTTGCCAATCGCTCGGGTGCTCACCCCGTTCCACCGCCGTTGCGAGCCCCCCAGGCCCCATCCCCATCCCAGCCCGTCGGCCTTTCAATCGTAGCCAACGTTTGTTGCCTGTACCTGTTGGTGCTCGCCTGGAGGCTTCATGTAGCCCGCTATCCCCAGCCGCCTCCAATAGACCTTCACAGCTTCGCATATGTCATCTGTCTGGTCGCCTTGCTGGCGCAGCTGATGTCTGCTCGCGCCACCTCCAGCTCTGGTGCTGCTCCCACGTCCCCTGAATGTTCAGTCTGCACTTGCTACCCCCGGCCCGTAGATGACTAACAACACAACACACCATCCCCTCACCAGGTTGGCTGCCAAAGAGAAGGGGCAGGGATGTTTGTGGACATGACTGACAAAGCCACTCATTGCAAGCCTGTTACTATGGTCTTCAGAAACTGCCAGTTGCGCTGCCTGATATCCGCAAGCGTCGTAGGCCTAGGCTAGGATGCTCCACCAAAGCCGCTTCCCGTGGACGTGGTGTCCCCTCAGCCATTGCTTGTGTCGCAGGCCTAGGATGTTGGTGTCTTTCAGTTTGTGTTTGCTCTCCTCTGTTATCCGGGTTTGGGCCCCAAAAAAGCCAGCGACTCTCTCTCCTTTCCTACACCTTCATCTACCTCCAGCCGCTCTTCGCCATTGCATGCCGAGCAGGAAGTTTTCAAACTGCTTCAATCGCACGTGTCTCCTACGCCACCCGGGAGGAAGCCCGCTCGCGCCCGCCCTCCGCGGCCGCCATTGACGGCATGGCGCCCGAGCACTGCGACCTGGCCCCTCCCCTCTCCTCTTCCCCTTTAAAAGCAGTAGCCACCTAGCGCATCCTCAACTCAGCTCACGCACCCCTTCCTGCCTTTCACCCCCAAGTCCTCCCCTCGCCATCGCAGCCACCAGTTCCTGCCCAATCCGGCCAGATCTCTCCGACATGGACCAGGTGACCGCCCCCTACCCTCCCTCTCTTCTCGACCGCCCGTATTTGCGGCAGCGAGCCAACAACCTGTGTATGTGATGCGATGTAATGTAATGGTGTAGGCGCAGTACAAGAAGGAGGAGATGATCGGGGCAGGCTGTCTCGGGCAGTACAAGAAGGAGGAGATAATCGGGGCAGGCTCGCAGGGGTGGTGTACAAGGGCAAGCAACTCGACACCAACAAGACGATCGCGCTCAAGAAGATCGTCTTCAAGCAGGATGGCATGGGCATCCCTTCCACCACCATCCGCGAGATCTCTCTCCTCAAGGAGATGGAGCACACCAACATCCTCAGGTATTAGCTCCTGTATCTCATGCCTGAGCTAGGCTGTGTGTGTTCGGAACATTGCTCGGCCGGCCATTGCCGTTCTACCTGCTATTACTGCTGATGTGCTTCTGACCATGTGCAAGGTGCTGAATGTGGTGGTGTCTAAGCCCAACCACGAGTGCATCTACATCATCTTTGAGTACCTCGACCTCAACCTAAAGCGGTACATGAATGACAATTCCACCGACTTCAACAGCAACCTAGTCAAAGTGAGACTCGATCCTACCCCGAGCCGCAGTGATGTGATTGCGAGACATGAAATGCAAATTATAATCCCTGACTATAATATATATGCTCCATGTGCCTGTCGTACAGAACTTCCTCTACCAGATTCTGCAGGGCATAGAGTACTGCCACTCCCATCGAGTGCTCCACCGTGATCTCAGGCCGCAGAACGTGATGATTGATCGCCGCAACAACATCCTCAAGCTTGCTGACTTTGCATTGGCAAGGGCATTTGAGAATCATGCCCAGATTTAGTAGAGGCTATTTTGACAGCGTGTCAAAGTCCTAAAAAGTGTTCCTATAAAGAAACCATACCATTTGAGGAATGGGAAACAAAATATTAAATCTCTCTTATTTGCGTACTTGGGTATATTTGGCCAAGATGAATGTGCCAATTAAAAAGAAGCACAAACTTTGACCTAAAATTGTTGATTGTGTATTCCTTGGCTATGCTATTCACAACTTTGGATATAGGTTCTTAATTATAAACTATGGCGTACCTGATGTGAATGTCGGTACTATAATGGAGTCCAAATATGCTACATTTTTTGATAGCTAATTTCCTATGAAAAATAAACCTAGCATGTCTAGTCATGAACCTATAATTTCCCATGAGCAATTTATTCTGATAGAAACATTCTAAGGAACCCCGTGTGGAAAATCTTGAGGAAGATGACACTTTAGTCACTCGAAAGAGTAAGATACAAAGGACTATAAAGTCTTTTAGTGATGATTAAATTGTGTACCTTGTGGATAATACAATTGAAGAGGCATATTCCTCTCCAGATGATGACATTTGGAAGAAAGCATTACAAAGTGAGATGTATTTAATTATGTCTAATGGTACTTAGGAAGTCATTGAACATCCTTTTGGGTGCAACCCTATAGGGTGTAAATGGGTTTTCAAGAAAAAGCCTAGGTCTAATTGTATTATTGAGATATACAATGCTAGGCTTGTGGCCAAGGGTTATACTCAGAAAAAAGATGAAGATTTCTTCGATACTTATTCACCTATTGCTCACCTAGCCACAATCTGATTGTTGCTTTCCTTGGAAGCCTCACATGGCCTTCTCATTCATCAGATGGATGTTAAGACAACCTTTTTAAATGGAGGATTGGAGGAGGAGATCTGTATGGATCAGCCAAATGAGTTTGTAGTAAATGGTCACTAAGGCATGATGTGTAAATTAGTGAAATCCTTATCCTTATATTGCCTAAAACAAACACCTAAGCAATGGCATGAGAAGATCGACAAAACTTTGACATTTGCTTGCTTTGTTGTGAATGAAGTTGACAAATGTGTACTATCGGTAGAGTGGGGGGTGAAGGCGTGATGTTATGTTTATATGTTGATGACTTACTAATCTTTGGAACCAATCTTGATGTGATCAAGGAGTTGAAGTACATTTTTTCCAATAATTTTGAGATGAAAGATTTCGAGAAGGTGATGTTATCTTTATTATCAAGCAACTTTGAGAAGGCAATGGTGAGGTTACACTTTTTACAAAATAATAAAACCACTAAATTTAGATATTCCTTTTGGCTAATCTCTGTTGGAAATGCTCTTAGTCCATAAAATACCAAACACCTAGCTAAAAGTGGCAAAACTAGTTAAGTCCCATTTAGGCTCTATCTTCTTCCGTACGACTACGTACTAGAGACTATACTTTAGTCCCTAAATTGCTAAACAAGAAGACTAAAAATGGGACTAGTAGTCCCTAGTTCCCTAGTCTCTTAGGTGGGACTAGTGGTCCCCGTCTAGTCACTAATCCCTAGTCCTAAAAAACAAATGGGCCTTTAATCCTAAGGGGTGACTAAAAGTGACTAAACTTTACTAGGGTGACTAAATGAACCAAACACCACTATTTGGGGTGCATCTAAACATGCCTAAAACTAGCTAAAATTTACCTAAGTCTATTAGCTGGAGCATCCAAACATCACAGCTAAAGTTTAGCTGAGGAAATTTTAACTAGCTAAAATTTTAGTCGGGTGCATACAAACATGTCTGGGTGTTTTGATTCTTTAGCTAAACTTTAGCTGGGGATAGTTTGGTCATTAATCTCTTTTAGCTGGTTTTGGATAGGTTGAAATAATACGTTAAAGGGATTGCGTATAATTTGGCCTCAAGCTAAAGTTAAGTTCAGTTACATGTTGTTTTGATGCACCACACCTAAAGTTAGTCAGCAAAAGTTTAGCCGGTGCATCTAACCTATTTGGATGCATAGCAGCTAAATTTAGCAAGTTAAAATTGTTAATGTAACATAAAAAATTCCACATATTTTGGACAAGCCAAAATTGCTATCAAAAGATGTCATGTTTGTGCAATCCCTATCTAAAAGCCCTACTATCGCTGGCTAAAAATTTCTAAAAATTTTGGACAAGCCAAAATTGGTGTCAACAAATGTCATGCTTGCACAATCCCTATCACTATGTATATAGCTGGCTAAGCCAGTCTGGGAGTTATTTCAGTCTACACTGATAAGTGATAACTTATGATTGAAGGAACACAACTTGAATTTACAAATAGAAGCGGACCGAATCTGAATTCAACAGCAGGTGCCGAATGATGATGTGGTCATCTATGTCCTCCTCCCCAACCAGCCACCAAGCCCCAACTCCGCACCACCCCACTTATGTGCATCTATCCATGTGTTTATCTAATTGTGCAAAACAATAAAAACTACAATGACATATTCTTAATTGAACAAGTTTAATAATGATCAAGAACAACGCCAAGACTAAAAGAACTTGTACACACTAGTAGACATGGTCATTTAATCCCAGTTTGGAACGGGCTCTAGTCCCGTTTTCTAGTTCTTGTTTTCTTTTTACCAACCAGACGGAAAGAAAAATAACTCTAACCAATTAGCAATTACCAATATCTACCTATAAAGATTGATAAGAACAAACAGAAAAGAAAATCCCAAACCTCCGATCCGTTGGAGATATGAAGCCTTCAGCCTTTTGATGCCTGGATCTCTATAACGGATGGTCACTAGTCCGTGGATGTACGCCACGATCGCCGACGCCATGTCGACAGTCGATGGTCCGATCAGCGTGATTGCGTGGATGGAGCGTGGCCGCGCGCGGCGATCATGGATTCATGGGCCCCTCGTGACTCAATGTCACGGGGCCGCCCTCGCTCGTCAGTCTTGATGACTCTATAGCCAGTTCGAACATCTGAATTAGACTACAAGGAAAGAAGAAATAACTCTAACCAATTGGCAATTACCAGTATCTAGGATGTACTGCCTATAAAGATTGATAAGAACAAACAGAAAAGAAAATTCCACACCTCCGATCCGTTGGAGACATTAAGCCTTCAGAGCCTTTTGATGCCTGGATCTCTATGACGGATTGTCACTAGCCCGTGGACATACGCCACGATCGCCGACGCCAAGTCAACAGTCGAGGGTGCGATCAGCGTGGTTGCGTGGATGGAGCTTGGCGGCATCGATAATGGGTTCGTGGAGAACGTCGCGGCCGCCCTCGTCACGACTTGATCGCGATCTCGCGCCTGGTGCTTATATTGGGAAATGTGGGATTAGCAGTCAAGGAGACGCGGAGATAGCGTCATGCAGATCGTCCAACGGCGAGGCAGAACCACTGACATGAACCAGTCGCGATCGCGACTCGATCGGACTCTGGGGGAGGGAGGGTTGCTTGATCCGTGATCTCGCCTTCCTGGGTTCTCGTCTCGCAGCCTGGCAATTGGGCCATATCATTAATGGGCTGCAACGGTTTTTTTTTTTGGCGATTTAATATGCTGCAAGGTTGGGGCTGTGTGATTGTGTAAGTTCCATTGCAGCTAGGGCCGGCCCTAACACACGTTTGTGCCTATATTTAGTTTTTTGTTTTGCGAGATATACAAATATACACACATGCAGATCGGCTCACCCCTATATGAGCGAAATTCCATTTTCGCGATCGTTCGCCTGGAGGAGAAGTGAGCCAACGATCTCTGTCGAAGCGGAGTGCATGCACATGACGTCAGCGCTGACATAGTAGAAAAAGTAAATCATTTATTTTGAAATGCTATATATCCAAAACCGTGTATCTATTTGTAATTCTATTTGCATCATTGTATTCTATGCGACGAGACGAACAAAACTAGATCCCACTTAGATATGTTTTGAAAAAAAATTCATCATCTTTTTTTTCTCTACACTACAGTCATTCTGTGTATAAGTTTTTTTCTTATGTTTAGTTAGCTAAGTTATACGTAAAAGTTATGTGTATAAGTTAGATTTATAATTTTACAACATTGTAAGTTACGTGTTTTCACGTAATAAGTTAGATGTATAAGTTATGAGCATAAGTTAGAAATGTTGAAGATCACGTAAGTTATGTATATAAGTTAGGTTGTAACTTTGCAATGTTGTAAATTATGTGTTTTCACTTACTAAGTTATATATATAAGTTATAAGCATAACTTAGAAATATTGAAGATCACGTAACTTATGTGTATAAGTTAGATTATAAGTTAGACACATAAGCTATAGAATGGAAGTTATCCGTGTGGATTTATAATTTTTCCATTCATTTACGAAAAATAGTAAACTTTCTAAAATAGAAAGTTGCGGAATTTTCCTTTTGCTAAAAATGAAAAGTTACATGTTGTCTGAAATCGTTCGCTCAAAACAGGAACCAGCGGTCGTTCGTGATTTAGTCAGGCCGTGTAGGTGACCTTTTGCTCAAAAAAGAAAATGGAAGTGACCTGAATTGTTGGCTGCTCGTCCTTATTGCTTGGTTCTTCGAATTTGCTCCATCATGTTACTTCGAGCTAACAGCTAAGCGTGCTCAGTTGTACACTCGTGGGTGTGCGAGCTGCTGCTCGGGAGTTCAGACTCCAAGCTTGCACCGGGGTTTGCCCCTAATAATAATTTTCAGTGCAGCCTCTCAGTCTCAACGCATGGTGACTCAAAGGAACTGCAACGCTTTCGTCATCTATAGAGCCTGCTTGATGTATCTGATGATCACTCAAGAACGCGTCTTCTATGTGCACAATTGTCTGGCTGTATACAGCCGGGTGGTGTGAGTGAAGTGTGAATGCATAGGAGTGTATTAATCACAACCACGTGTAAGTTGGTGTCGGGAGGGCTTCGGTAGCCACGGGTTACCGTTTCCTTCTTTTGTTGTACTTGCAAAACTCCTTTTTGCTTAATAAAATACGTGCTTAGACGTGCTTAAAAAAACAGATACTACAAACAAATAGGAGGTGTAAAAAAATAACGTTACTTTGCATTGGTTGGCCAATAACATAAGAGCATCTCCAAGAGTCTTTCTAAATATCACTCTCTAAATCATCATTTGGAGAGTCATTTGCATAAAAATCGATTTCTATCAGCTTTTATATATGTCGTGCGCACTCTAGAGAGTTTATTCTCATCTATTTTTTGCACTCAAAAATCCAAAATAGAAGATAGCTATATTTGGATAACCATTTAAAGAAGCTGTTGAAGGGTAGTTTTTCTTCAAAATCTCTATTCCAAAGATTGCAGGTGCTCTCGTGGGCAATTGGTTACTAGAGCTCGTTCTCAGTCCATTTTTTTTTCTATTCCAAGCATTTATAAATAAAGAACATAAAGAGTCTCTTAGCCTCTTAGGGATGCTCTAACACGTAGTGGCACGGTCAGATATGGGCTGCTCGACTCTAAGCATTAACAAACGCGAACCAAACAAAGTGATGAGGTCGTTCCATGATGAGGCCATCCTATATGGAAAGTTCATGGCAGTAGTCCTGATTGGTGAATGCATGATATTTTGAGAGATTCGTTTTCTTTACCGCCTTGGACCCTCGGTCATTGGAGAAGACGAAGAATCGACGAGCATTCTTACCTTTCAGAGGATCACGCCGATTCTCGATTGCTAGTTCCACGAAATAAAGTGAACCTGAGTCCTTGGAGTGCGCTCTCGGCATGCTAGTACACCTAATTTTAGGACACTGTTACTGATGGACACAGGCGCAAAGACGACTACTGCATGCTGGCTCCAAGAGGCAAGGTTCATACAAGTCCTGACCGGTCGATCTTTTCAGAGATCCTCAGTTCTCACCGCCCTCAGCTCGATCTTTGGAGAAGATGCAGAGTAGACAAGCCAAGATTTAGATGGATACGCGTATCTAGGGCTGGTGATTTAGATGGATACGCGTATCTAGGGCTGGTTTAGATGATTATATTTCTAGCCCGAAAAGTACTGTAGCATTTCGTTTGTATTTAACAAATATTATTCAATCATGGCCTAACTAAGTTTAAAAGATTTGTCTCATGATTTACAACTAATCTATGTAATTAGTTATTTATTTTACCAATATTTAATACTTTATATAATGCATATAACATTTTGATGTGATGGAGAAAAAGTCATATTTTTAACCTTTTTAAGGCAACTAAACAAGGCCCTGGTCGAGCAACAATATCGGCTGGGGACAGCGCGCGCGCTAGCTTTAAGTTCTACGAAGCCGGTCTCGTCGTTGTCGTCAACACAGGCGGAGTCATCTACACACAGTGAAGAAGTCAAGTCTTTGAAACTAACCCTCAATGGATGCAATCTTTAGAAACTATGTATAATATATATAGTGGGCCCAGATGCATATCCGTAGCAATGCGCAAGGATCCGTGAGGAGATCCATATCAAGATCGATCCAACAGTCAAGATGCTGACGGATGCAGCAGCAGCTCTTCCACGGTCTTACCTCAGCAATATTTTTGAGACAAGACGATATATAGGTCGATCATCGATCGGTGAATACTCGCGTACTCCATACATTGAAATGGGGCCATTTTTGCTCTGGAATCTGGACCACACCGTACCTGCATTCGTTCGTTCTTGGGCATTCAGCAATATAGGGGATTACTTGATCCTTAGTCCTTACAGATGGGGCCCCTATCCCAGGTGCTTTTTAACTATGTAAATAAAATTCTATATACACAATAATTAAGGTTTGGATGTAATATAGAAAATAAAATAAAGGTATGTGGGTCTCTCACAGAGTAAAAAAAAACACCTCCTCGCCCTGACCCTACGCGCAAGAAACTTCTGATACCCAAATCCTCTCGCGGACCCCATTGCATCCACGACCACTCCTGCATCTCCTGGATGGATCACCAAATCGTGTGAGTTATCGAACATCTGACAAAAGTGAATCCGCTATAGCTTTATATATCCTTGACAATATGGAGAAATACATATTGAGTGAGTACGTTATCGAACATCTGACAAAAAGTGCCAGTAGTTTTACTGAGAGAGAGAGAGAGAGAGAGAGAGAGAGAGAGAGAGAGAGAGAGAGAGAGAGAGAGAGAGAGAGAGAGAGAGAGAGAGGTTTTATTCTAATAAGATCACAAATATATAGGTGTAGTTGTTTCGATGGACGACTATAACTAGGCGAAATATATGTCTGTTATCAGTTTCTATGTCAAAAAATGGCCAAGTGCATTCAGCGATATGAAAGAGGATTCCTTACAGAGATGGGGCCTATCCCAGGTGACTTTTATAATAACTATGTAAAATTCTGTATAATGCATGAATGCATGCGTGGCTGCAAAGCCTGCAACGAAGAAACTCTCCGTCTACATGCATGCCCTAGATAGATAACTAGCTAGAGGTGTGGACCTAATGCAGCTGGGTGCTTGGAAATTTCACGTGCAGGTAGCAGATAACGCCATTTCACATTTCAACAGGGCAGAGCCAATCGTACTAGCTAGCTACATTGCTTGCACTGCATACAGCGCGGCACAGCTAGCATAGCACCAATGATACATCGGAATCGGATCGAATCCATGTGGAGTACTTGATTGTCGGTGCGCTCGGATGTCTTTGATCATGACACAAGCTTGTTTATCATCTACTTTTGAGTTTTATATATGTTATAGACATATGTTTCCATTTATATTGAATAGTGCCTCCATGTCTCTCTGTGAGTACGTGTTTCAAACTCTCTCAAGTGTGTAAGTTGTAGTAGAATGTTTATATAATGATACTTTCTTATATTTGTGTTAAACTTATCTAGTTCGTCAATTACTCTGCATAATTTTAATTTCCATCCATTCAAATTTTTCACCTTTACACTGTACTTTTAGGTGTGTTCACCATTCATGTGTTTAGTTGAGACCAATTAGTTTCAGCTATATATTTGGTTCGCAATCCACATACTCTACGCTTCATGCATATATACGTATATTTTTTTCCAAAAGAGGCCTTGCCCCATTTCCATTAAAAGATAACGGAAATACCGTACCAGAGAGTTTTTCAGGAGAGGGGAGGGGAGGGAAGGGCAGAAAAGAGTGCACTGAGGTACCGTTGAGACTCTGTGTCAGAGCCAACCTGGCATCAGGCAACAAAACCCCACGCAGGAGGCTTAGCAAATTTAAACATTCAGGGATCAAACCCAAAGAGCAAGCAAACAGCAACATCCATTAGCTATAAAAATTGGCTAGCTAAGGTAAAGGCCTGATTAAGTTTCTCTTTCTCTCTATCATTCTTCATTTTGCTGAGGCTTCATCTTCAGCAAGCATCACTTCGACGGTTATACCTCGCCACCACCTTGCAGTTGTTCTCCACTTGATGTTGAGGTAGTAGAATGGCCGTCGCCGTCTTCATCATGGTGTCGACACCATTGATCGCCAGCTGCTTGTCAACATCCGCGTATAGCCCTGCCCAGAACCTCATCAGCGCCCCAGCATGACAAATGACCTCAATGGGATTCTTAATGGTTTTCGATTCAAAGCAGGCAGAGTTACGCGATTTCCAAATCGCCCAGCACAATGCAGACACACCCCAGACATGAAATTTTTTGCCTCCTGGCAACCATTTATCCAGCCATTCCCAACATTGTGAGATGGACTGAGGAATATTATCAGCACCTAGAATCAGGGCAATGACCCCCCAAATTACTCTTGCAACAGAGCAAGTAAAAAACAGGTGATTAGCATTTTCATCTTCTAGGCAAAATTGACACTTTGAATTCCCCACCCATTTTCTCTTGAGAAGGTTATCTTTGGTTAGCAAAGCATTATTAGATAGGAGCCACATGAAAATTTTGATCTTTGGGGGGATCTTCCCCTTCCAAATCAGTTTGTGACTGCTGCCCATATTATCACTTGTCATAGCCTCATATAAAGATTTTACAGTAAATTTTTGGATTGACCAAGTCTCCCGACAATTTGGTCATTCTGATCTTGAAGTTGAAATGTATTACTATCCCCAGCAATTTTTTCCCAACAGAGATGTAATTCATCAGTTAGCCATCTTCTGAATGTAATCTGACATCTTCCCAATTTGACATCAGCCACACTCACTTCTTTCTGGTTACAGATGCTAAACAGAGAAGGAACAATGTCCTTAAGGGGTCTATCATATAACCAAGAATCACTCCAGAATCTGGTTTTTTCTCCATTTCTAATATTAATATCTCTTCCTATCAAATACAAATTTTTTACCTTCAGAAGGTCTCTCCAGATTGGAGAATCAGTAACTTTATGGCCCACAGAAAATATATTATCTTTAGTCGCAAAAAAAAAATATATATTATCTTTTTTCAAATATTTGTATTTGATGATCTCCTGCCATATATACGTATATGCATGCATAACATGTATTTTATGTTATTTTGATTTGAAAATATAGTGCAAGCAGGTAATTTAGATGCAATATCAGGGGTTTAATTTTTATTAATTTCATAATGACATATATGGATAATTTTGATGAACATTAGGAGTTTGATTTAGGTTGTTTCATATAGTGATGACCCAGCTTCACAAAGTTGTCATGTTTTCTTAAAAATGACCTAGATTTAGGTTGATTTATATAGTAGTGGTGGCCAGAAGATTAAATTCTCAACCCATGCACGTGTCGTGTTTTTGTGTCTCTCATAGGATATGTTAGATCTTTAGAGCACTGGTTCATTCCAACTTCTTGAAATTCACATCCCTTATTAGACATTTTTTAAAGTCAGGGTCACAATATAAGAAGATAAAACAAGCTTGAATTTCACATCTTCCTTCCTTTACATTTCAAGGGATCTTTAAGAAATCGATATTCATTGTTTGAGACTTCAGAGAAACTTGACACACAATATTGGTATCTAAATAGCTTGCATTTATATACACCAAAAACCACTAGAAGACCATGTGCACTTTCAGAATTTTACACTCATTGTGGCCGATGTGCGTGCATATGAGGTGGGATGGGGCGAGTGTGTTGGTTGGGTTTGGAGGAAGTTATTTAGGCCCCTTTTGGTAGGGATCCTAGGTGCTCCGGCTCCTATCCTATTGCTCCAGTGTAGCCAGAGCAATGGGAGTGAAAGAGAGGAGAGGAGAGAGGAAAAGGAGAAACATACTGCATGTGTCAGAGAAGCTAGAGTCGATAGAAGCTCTATCAGATAGGCCCTTAATTAATCTTATCATGCCGGATGAAGGTGTGTTTTCGAGCCATGGTGGTTTTAGTGACATACGTTTGCAGCAACGTGATTGCTCATGGAGGCTAAACACGACACGTTGAGGCAGGGATGCCACGACGAAGATCTAAACCTATTGGCAGTTTTTGGTGACGTCACAGTGTGACAGGGTGGAAAATCTAACACAATGAGATTGAATTTCCCTGTCGACCTGTTTACACCAAAATTTAGACCAGCAAACATTCATGTGGAAACTTCCAAGGAGATGCTCTCGAGAGATTGAGAATGTTAACAATGGCCAGATTTGAAGGATCGGATAAAATCAAAGTAAATCGGTTAAGCAAGATCGGCTATCCAAGAAAGGAATGGGCCCTGATTCAGTTGCACGGAAGTTGCACAGCAGCGTCACGGGACTCTACAACACGAAATAGTAGAGCCCAAGTTATCTAAATTAGGCAATTTTGGTTATTCACAAGTCATATTAGAATATACTTAATCAAAGCCCAGGGTATAAATATATAAGCCCCGGCACATTGTAAACTCTCTGGACAATCAATACAACTTTCGGCCTCAGGCCACCAAACCCGTAGTTCTTAGGATTTCAGCGTATTTGCATCAGGCTTGGCTGGTTTGACCTCTCGCTTGCTCTGTAAGTATTGCTATGGCTTTTGCTTGTGCTAGATCGAGCCGGTTCGACCTCCTTTCGATGCATCTGTGAAAGTGGACATGCTTATGCTAGATCGGGCCAGTTCGACCTCCTTTCGATGCATCGGTACGGCCAAGGGGTTCGTGTTTACGCTAGGTTTGGCTGGTTCGACCTCTTACTTAGTATCGCGCGTGCTAACAGTTTATGTTGACACTTAACAGGGCCGGTTCGACCTCCTGTCATATGAGTTGGCATAGGCTAGTTATCGGCTCTGCTAGATTTGGCAATCTAGTAGATTCATCAAGTTACCATTGCTAGTTATCAGCTCTATCTGGCTTGGCAACCCGGTAGATTCATTAAGTTATCGATGTTGTTAGATTTATTCATTTATTTACTTTATTTATAGCAACATCTTTGTCCGATCAAGATTGGTAGATTTGGCTTAAATCCTTTTAGATTCGATTGTCATCAATGCTTACTTTGTTTAGATTTCTTGTCATGGCGATTGATCTTGCGCTCACATTAGCTAAACCTTATCAATCTTGTTCGTGACGCGTGTGAGTTCTAGGGTGTAGAGAGCTCGATGATAGAAGTTGTTAATCTGTTCTATCTAGGTGGCTGCAACGGGTTAAGTCACCGATCTCACCGTTAGATTAGTAGGTTTTATTGTCAAATTGCCTATGCACTTAGTTCCTTCTCACGTCGGAATCGGTTAAGTTAGCCGATTTCCCAAGAGCTTACACGTCCTATTCTTTTTATAACCATATCGAATAGACTAGATCGGCTAATGGCTTTGTGCTTTCCACGTGTATTCAAGTAGCCGATTTAGTTCATTCTTTGCTATTCAGAGCATGTACCATGTCCAGACTTTATTCCATTATTGTTTGTTCACTTATGACATGATTACTTGCTCTATTTAATGCATGATTATTTACCAGTCATTATTTTTACATGCATATTGGATTTTGACTCTCTAGTCATTGTCCTAATCTGATCGGTTATTTAGCCACACACACAGAACTGTCTGGAATCAAACCGACAGGTTGCATAATTTGACTATTCTTTTCCTCCTCGTCAATTCCAGGGTCAAATTGACTGGAACGCCTTGGCTCGACCGGATCGACTGCTGGAGATAGCCGCGAGGACTGGGGAGATACGCGCCTTGATCTGTCTGGCTTGCAAGAGTGGACACGTCGACGTGAGGCAATCACGTTTTTGCACCGACACTCTTTTTGGCACGCTCGGTGGGACCACAATCGTCAACAATGAGAGCCACATCTGATCTCGACATCAACAACATCCTCGACGTCACCTTGGAAGAGCTTGATGAAGAGCAGAAGAAGGCGATCGAGACAGCCACTGAACAATTGGCGCAGAAGTGCCTGTTGTGCTTTGGAAGAGTTCGTGGAGACAAAGTTGTCCTGAAGCAACAAATGTCCAGAATCTTGATGCCAGGAGAGACCGTTGCAGGAGATGATGCAGATAAGCAGCTCTTGGTAGCTGAGTTGAACAAGATTATTCATGAAGCCATCTCAAATCATCAAGCGTACTTCCTGCAAACATTAAAAACATCATGAAGGAAGTCTTGACTTGGTTTCCCTATTGACCAGTTTGGGCCTACATATTTCAATCTGAAGGATTCAAGTGCTTGGTGCACAGGGATTCTACCAAGGCGAACATGGGATCAAATGCCAATGGAGGTGCAAGTGGCACCGCAGTTCCTAATGCACATCAGCCGAAGAGTGGTCCGCCACCCAATTTTGGTACAACTTCAGATGTACCACCTTCGGCTCAAAAAATAGCTCCTTCAGTTAATCGGATTAGAAGAAGTGTTGATTATCATGTCAACCAAGCTATGGGAGGAGAAGCTCTAGAAGGAGATGGTGAGCCACCAGCAGGCTTTGCCAATGTTTCAAGTTACAACCACTGGGGGATGACGCCTTGCCCCAATATTAGAGGATCTGCCGATCCCAATGATCAGCTGAACAAGAAGCTTGCTGAAGTGATGGAGAAGGAATTTGGCATGAAGAGAAGTCACTCAAGATCATACAGCATGCCATATCTCGAGTGGTACAATCGCATGGAGCTCCCGCACAATTACAGGATTCCGAAATTCTCCAAATTCACTGGAGAAGACTACACTAGCACGATGGAGCATATAAGCAGATATCTGGCTCAGTTAGGCGATGCGTCAACTGAAGAAATCCACAGAGTTAGATTCTTTGCTTTGTCACTGTTGGGACCTGCTTTCACTTGGTACTCGTCCCTGCCCAAAAACTCTATCAATACTTGGGATGATTTGGAGAGCAAGTTCCATGCTTACTTCTTCAATGGTACCATGGAGAGGGACATCGACGATCTGGCTAGCATCAAGATGAAGATTAATGAGTAGGGTCTTGAGTATCTTCAGAGATTCAGGAAAATGAAGAACTTGTGCTTCATGTTGAACCTGTCTGACCGCCAGTTGGTGAAATTGGTGATTAAAGGGATGCAACCGCACCTGAAGGAGAAGCTTGTTGGTGTGCAGTATGATAATCTTGGAGCACTAGCACACAGAGTGTCTGCAGTTGCAGAATTTGTGCAGCCACCACGCCAGCAGAATCGATTTCAGAAGGCAGCCAATGTAGCTGAGTATTACCAAGATCTAATAGGGTGTGATTCAGACCATGAAGCAGAAGAGGTTGATGCCATCGAGTGGAACCTCAAGAAGGAATGTGTTGTTGATCACCCTTGGGGCAGGTCGAAGGAGAAGTTTGATTTTGATATCTCAAAAGCCGACCAAATCTTTGACTATTTGCTGAAAGAGGGGTCTGATCAAGGTACTGCATGAGCCACTCAGTGATGAAGAAAGGAAAGGGAAGAAGTATTGCAAGTCCCATAATTCCACTACTCACTCCACCAATGAGTGCAACGTGTTCAGATGATAGATAGAGCAGACCATTGAAGCTAGAAAGCTGATTTTCAATATCGGCAAATAGAAGGTTGATGTAACTCCTTTTGGTGCCGCAATGGCCAATGCAGTCCTTCCAAAAGGCAAAACCAGAGTGCTGACCTCTGCTAGAGCAAAAGAGTCCGGATCAGTGGACGAAAGATTGCAGCTCATCGATGAAGAATATAGGGAAATCAAAAGAAGACGTGAGCAGCAAAATAGCCAATTTGACTAGCCTGAGTCATCTCGCATCGAGCCGTAAGAAAACCTCGCATTACATCTCGTATCCTCATCAACTAGTGGCGAGAGGGAAAAGGAAAAGAACCGTAGAAGATGGTTTGAGGAGCATGAACGCTTGAAGAAGCTTGAAGAAGAGAGATATGAGAGAGAACAAACTGAAGCGCATTGGAACTGTCCTTTCTTTAGGCATTGCTAGAATGAAGGCTTGAGGTTGCCAACTCTGAGAAACTGCCCTGAATGCAGTGACCAGCACAGAGGGTATCGGCAAGCCCAAACCAACCGTCGGTCTGTTCATGAAAGACTTAGACGACCTATGGAAGATCGGTGCATTAATAAGTGCAAAATTCATAATCGTTGTGATGCCTACGAAGAAGAAGTAGAAGAAAAGCAGTATGTTTGGCAGGAGAATCAGTGGTGCCCAAATGGTTTTACTAAAAGCTAGAAGAGAAGGGTTCAATGCCTCAGAGAGACTGAGATCAAGCTAGACAAGGCTAAGAGAGTCAAGAAGGCACAGGTTTAGAGAGCCAAACAAATAGCCGATGCAGGCAAATCGGCTCCTATTGATATGCAGTGTGTCTTGCCAAACAAGCGTGGAGCGTCAGAGAATCAAGAGGCTATGTTTAGCAAGCCAAGGCAGCAGCATCACCTAAAGGCTCTATATATTAAGGGACGTGTGGATAACAAGCCTGTGAACAGGATGCTGGTAGATGGAGGTGCCACAGTTAATCTCGTGCCTATGTCACTGTTCAAGAAAATCGGATTGAATACTAAGGACTTGATCAAGACAAGGGTGCAGCTAAGAGACTTCACGGATAGAATCTCTAGTGCTCGGGGAGCAATCAATGTTAGATTGACAGTCGGCAGTAAAACTATGATCACCACTTTCTTTGTGATCGAAATAGAAGGATTCTATAATCTACTTCTTGGGAGAGACTAGATACATGCCAATGGTTGTGTGCCTTCAACTATGCATCAGTGTGTGCTGCAATGGATAAATCAGAGGGTTGAAGTGGTCCCTGCAGATGATTCAGTTGAGTCTGCTTCCATCAATTAGAGGCATCAAAGTCTTGAAAGATATGAGTGCCTTTCTGGGAAAGAGTTCCGAGGAGCCTTTGTCATCATAGATGATGAAAGCCAACAGCCGATCCAAGCAGTCGGCTCTAAAAAAGATCTATCTAAATGAATAATCCAATTGATGGTACTGAAGGAAAGCTAGGACGTGGCTTTATGTCGACCGATATTTTGGAAGAAATAGATATTGGATCGGTGACGAGACCGAGGCCGACATACATAAGTTCTAAGCTTGACCCTGAATTTCGAGCCAAGCTAATTGAATTATTAAAGGAATATAAAGATTGTTTTGCTTGGAAATATTATGAGATGCCTGGAATAGACAAATCAATTGTGGAGCATCAGTTACCAATCAAAGATGGATATCGGCCTTTCAAGCAATCTCTAAGGAAATTCAAGCTGAAATATTTGATGATATGAAGAAGGAGATTGAAAGATTGCTTGAAGCTAAGTTTATCGTGCCATGTAGATATGCGATTGGATTTCTAACATTGTCCTGTCTACAAGAAGAATGGCAAAATGAGGGTATACATTGATTTTAGGGATCTGAACAAAGCTACTCCAATGGACGGGTATCCAATGCCGGTAGCCGAAGTACTTGTTGATGCAGCTGCTGGGCACAAGGTGATAAGCTTCACGGATGGCAATGCTGGTTACAATCAAATATTTATAGCAGATGAAGATATCTCCAAGACAGCATTTAGATTCCCAGGAGCAATCAACTTATTTGAGTGGGTAGTTATGACTTTTGGTTTGAAGAATGCCGGTGCAACTTATCAAAGGGCTATGAATTATATATATATCATAAGTTGATCGGTAGAATAGTTGAGATATACATCAATGATATAATTGTCAAGTTAGGGAGTTATGAACAACACTTGACTGATTTAAGGGAAACTTTGGAGTGCACAAGGGGAACGGTTTGAAGATGAATTCACTCAAGTGCGCTTTTGGAGTTGCTGCTGGTCAGTTCTTGGGATTCATGGTTCATGAAAGAGGAATTGAAGTCGGACGAGAAGAGCATGGATGCAATTGAGAAAGCTATTCCACCAACCAGCAAAGTAAAGGCTGCAGTCATTGCTTGGACATGTCAACTTCATCAGAAGGTTTATTACCAACTTGTCCAGCAAAGTTTTGCCATTCTCTCCTCTATTAAAGTTGAAGAATGATCAAGAGTTCAGATGGGGTGAGGCACAACAGAAGGCATTTGATGAGATCAAGGAGTATATGAAGTCACCTCCAGTATTGATTCCCCCTCAATCAGGTAAGCCTTTCAAGTTGTACCTGACGGCCGAAGACTTAGCAATTGGTTCGGCCCAAATACAAGAATTTGAAGGGAAGGAAAGAGTTATCTACTATCTGAGTAGAAAGTTATTGGATCCTGAAACAAGATATACTCCGATAGAAAATCTCGACCTTTGTTTATATTTTTCCTGTACCAAGTTAAGGAGGTACTTGCTGTCATCAGAATGTGTGGTGGTGTCAAAGATAGATGTCATCAAACATATGTTGTCAATACCTATCCTAAATGGCAGAATCGGCACGTGGATGTTAGCTCTGTCAGAATTTGACTTGAGGTATGAATCGGCTAAAGTAGCCAAAGGACAGGTAATGGCTGATTTTGTTACTATAGAGGTGGCATCCTGGGTCTTATTCTTTGATGTGTCAACTTGTAAACAAGGTGGAGGCATTGGCATTGTCCTTATTTCCCCTCTGGAGGCAACATTTGAGTTTGCTTTTCAGATTGCACCGACAACAATTAATAATCAAGCTGAGTATGAGGCAATTCTGAAAGGACTTCAACTTTTGCAAGAAGTAAAGGCTGAGTCAATTGAAGTATTTGATGATTCTTAATTGGTGATTAATCAATTACTCAGCCTATATGAGTGCAAGGATGAGACTCTGAAGAAATATTATGATCAGTGCAAAGAGATTCTTTGGAGATTTATTATTGTGTCATTACAGTACATCCCTCAAGCACAAAATCAGGAAGTAAACAAATTGGCCCAAAGTGCTTTAGGTTATAGATTAATCCCTGAAATATTAGCCAATGATACAGGTGATGATTGGAGAGAGGAAATCATCAATTATCTAAAGGATCCATCATAGAAAGTCACCAAGAAGCTCAGGTACAAAGCAATCAAGTTTGTTCTTCTTGGAGATCAATTATATTACAGGACAATTGATGGTGTATTGATGAGATGTATTAGCCATGAAGAAGCCAAGTTTGTCATGCAGCAAGTTCATGAAGGGATTTGTGGTGCACATCAGTCTGCATACAAGATGAAATGGGTGATCAGGAGAGCTGGATACTTTTGGCCTACTATGATAGAAGATTGTTTCAAGTTCTACAGAGGCTGCCAGGAGTGTCAGAGATTCGATAATGTTCAGAGAACCCCAGCTTCTGCAATGAATCCTATCATGAAGCCTTGGCCATTCAGGGGACGGGGCATAGATTTGATCGGTCAAATATATCCATCTTCTAGTAAGGAACACAAATTCATATTGGTGGCTACAGATTATTTTACTAAGTGGGTGGAAGCTATTCCTTTGAAATTAGTCACCTCCAAGAACATGGTGGAGTTTGTCAAAGAGCACATCATCTACCAATTTGGGATTCCAGAGACAATTACAACCGATCAAGGCACCATGTTCACATCAGGGGAATTTGAAGAATTTGCTGAAGAAATGGGCATCAGACTAATCAATTCATCTCCCTATTATGCTCAAGCTAATGGGCAGGCTGAAGCTTCCAATCAGATTCTCATCAAGTTGATCAAGAAAAAGATAAATCAGCAACCGAGAAAATGGTACTTGACATAGAATGAGACACTATGGGCATATCGGATGGCACAGCATGGATCGACTAAATGCTCGCCTTACGAATTAGTATATGGAGACCATGTAGTGATGCCATGGGAAATTCAATCTGATTCAAGAAGAGTTGAACTATAGAAAGAATTAACAACCGGTGATTATAACAAGCTTATGATCGACGATTTGGAAGATTTACATTATCATCGGCTAAAAGCTTTGGAGACGATTGAAGCCAATAAGCTAAAGATTGCCAAATATTACAATAAGAAAGTCAAGCTAAAGGAGTTTGAGAAAGATGAGCTAGTATGGAAACTCAAACTACCGATTGGAGTAAAAGACAGTAAATTTGGCAAGTGGTCTCCAAATTGGGAAGGTCCATATTTTATTGATCAAGTCGTCCCGGGTAATGCTTACATTTTAAGGGATTTTAAAGGAGAAGTTTTCAGGAAAGCTATCAACGGTAAATTCCTTAAGAAGTACTATCCTAGCGTGATTGAAGATCAAGAAGCTAACCATAAAAGATGATCTAGTCCGTTGGATGTGATAAATCAGCCGATGCATTCATCGCCTTTAGCACAAAAATGTCTGATGGAAGCATCAGAGATAGCCAGTGCAATGTGCATTGCTTTCAGTACAAAAATGATTGATGAAGGCATCGGTGATAGCCGATGCGATATGCATCACCTTTAGAGCAAAAAATACAAAAAATATATCCAGAGGTCTTTAGAGTATGGTGTGATCTCGAAGGATCAAGTTTAAAGGAGCACAAATTGATTAAACAAAAGTTGCTTTGATCTCGAAGAATCAAACTTAGAAATACACAAATGGGCGGGAGACAAGATATGTTCGGATCTCAAAGGACCAGATTCGGACAGGATACACGCTAATCTCGAAGAATCGGACTCAAATCGGAAAGAAACAACTACTCTAATCTCGAAGGACCAGTCCAAGTATTTATCGGAGCAAAAACAAGAAGATTCATTGATTAATTTATTCATTTACAAGAAAGCTAAGAAAAGGAAACGACAACCTAGTACAATCTACTAGTCTAGATTGACTACGTCGACGAGGATCCTTCTCGGCCTTCTGACGTCAATGGCCGTCTCCACCACTTCTTCATTCGCCTCGAATGAGTTTGGCGGTCTCAGCGAGGCGGGCGACGGCAGCCTCGAGGGCTTCAAGCTTCGCTACTAAAGCTGGAGAAATAGTAGCAGAGAATAAGACGATGGAATCTCAAATCAATCGGGAAATTGAAATCAATGCTTACCAGCAGCTTGCTCCCTGGCGTCGTCGTGCTCCTTGGAAACCCTGGTGATCTCCGCATCCTTCTCCTCCAGGACGAGCTTGATGTCTGGGGCCGCAGGCGCCAGTTTGAGGTTCGAGGATCCGAGTTGGTCCCACTCTCCCTTCACCCTGGCCAGATCCGCGGCCATGGGGCGGTCACTCCCCACAGAGGACTCAGGAGTGCCATCACTGGCCGACCTGCAAAAATAGGTAGATCAGAAATAGCCAATTCATAAAAAGATTTTGAGTCAGGGTTACCTCTTCTTGAAGGCCCGCTTCGAGACCGCGGTCACACCCCATTCAAGGCCTTCCCCGCTCACCACCGAGGGTGAAGGGGTCCAAGACGAGGTCACATCCTCCATGTCCGCCTCCACTGAGCGCTTGCCGCCCGCCATTGATGACTTTGGAGAAGTTGGATGAAGGGTTTTTTTGGATTTGGGGATTTTTCTTGAACAAAGGCAAAGAGAGCTTGAAGGCATAATCGCGTAGGCGAAAGATTCCAACTTATAGACCTGAAGGGATGCGTTGGAAGGTGAATCGATAAGGATCAATTAATTGAAGACACTATTCACAGGTTCCCACGGGCGACGGGTGCTGTTCCCAAGGAAAAGTTCCCGTTGGAAATATATTTTGGAGGTAATCGAAGAGGTAAATTTTGGAATAAAAATATTTTATCCCAAAATTGGGGGCATGTGTTTACACCAAAATTTAGACCAGCAAACATTCGTGTGGAAACTTCCAAGGAGATGCTCTTGAGAGATTGAGAATGTTAACAATGGCCAGATTTTGAAGGATCGGATAAAATCAAAGTAAATCGGTTAAGCAAGATCGGCTATCCAAGAAAGGAATAGGCCTTGATTCAGTTGCACGGAAGTCGCACAGCGGCGTCACGGGACTCTACAGCATGAAATAGTAGAGCCCAAGTTATCTAAATTAGGCAATTTTGGTTATTCACAAGTCGTATTAGAATATGACTTAATCAAAGCCCAGGGTATAAATATATAAGCCCCGGCACATTGTAAACTCTTTGGACAATCAATACAACTTTTGGTCTCAGGCCACCAAACCCGTAGTTCTTAGAATTTCGGCATATTTGCATCAGGCTTGGCTGGTTCGACCTCTCGCTTGCTCTGTAAGTATTGCTATGGCTTTTGCTTGTGCTAGATCGGGCCGGTTCGACCTCCTTTCGATGCATCTGTGAAAGTGGACATGCTTATGCTAGATCAGGCCGGTTCGACCTCCTTTCGATGCATCAGTATGGCCAAGGGGTTCGTATTTACGCTAGGTTTGGCCGGTTCGACCTCTTACTTAGTATCATGCGTGCTAACAGTTTATGTTGACGCTTAACAGGGCCGGTTCGACCTCATGTTGTATGAGTTGGCATAGGCTAGTTATCGACTCTGCTAGATTTGGTAATCTAGTAGATTAATCAAGTTACCATTGCTAGTTATCAGCTCTATCTGGCTTGACAACCCGGTAGATTCATTAAGTTATCGATGTTGTTAGATTTATTCATTTATTTACTTTATTTATAGCAATATCTTTGCTCGATCAAGATTGGTAGATTTGGCTTAAATCCTTTTAGATTCGATTGTCATCAATGCTTACTTTGTTTAGATTTCTTGTCATGATGATCGATCTTGCGCTCACATTAGCTAAACGTTATCAATCTTGTTCGTGACGTGTGTGCGTTCTAGGGTGTAGAGAGTTCGATGATAGAAGTTGTTAATCTGTTCTATCTAGATGGTTGCAATGGGTTAAGTCACCGATCTCACCGAAGTAGGTTAGATTAGTAAGTTTTATTGTCAAATTGTCTATGCACTTAGTTCGTTCTCACATCGGTTAAGTTAGCCGATTTCCCAAGAGCTTACACGTCCTATTCTTTTTATAACCGTATCGAATAGACTAGATCAGCTAATGGCTTTGTGTTTTCCACGTGTATTCAGGTAGCCGATTTAGCTTATTCTTTGCTATTCAGAGCGTGTACCAGGTCCATATTTTATTCCATTATTGTTTATTCACTTATGACATGATTACTTGCTCTATTTAATGCATGATTATTTACCTGCCATTATTTTTACACGTATATTGGATTTTGATTCTCTAGTCATTGTTCTAATCTGATCGGCTATTAGCCACACACACGGAACTGTCTGGAATCACACCGGCAGATTCCATAATTTGACTATTTTTTTTTCTTCTTGTCAATTCCAGGGTCAAATTAACTGGCACGCCTTGGCTCAACCAGATCGACTGCTGGAGATAGCCGCGGAGACTGGGAAGATACGCGCCTTGGTATGTCTGCCTTGCGAGAGTGGACACGTTGGCGTGAGGCAGTCACGTTTTTGCGCCGACACGGCCAAACACCAACAACGAAATAGGTACACCGACGACATGCAAATTTTTCTACCCTTATAGATTTGTTAGTATTTTTCTGTGCGTATATCATTTTCTTGGTTTTTTTTTTCTTTCAATATTCCATATTTCTCTGTTGGTTTTGAACCGATAGAGAAATTTTGGTGTGTGACGACTGGCGAGTAAACATCCGAGATGCTACAGGAACACCTTGATTGATGATTTCTTGCTTTTGACGACTTTGCATTGTGACGACCGGATTAGATATGATCGGGCACGGGCGCACGGCCTATATATACGCATGAGCCTGGCCATCCAATCTCCCATCCTCCGAGTCGAAAATCAGTCACTCTTCTCAGCTCAGCTCTCCTCACTCTCCCTCTCCACCGAGCCGAGTTCCATCACTCCTAGTTTCAAACCCCAAAACGACGACGCTACTTTAAGGCGAGTTGAGACTTGAGAACGAAGATGGCGACGCCCGCTGATCTTGCTCTGCAGCGGCAGCTGCAGGCGCCGCCGGAGCCGGAGGCCGCCGCCGCGTCCAAGGTCGTGACTGCACTATGGGTGCTCGGCCTGTTCACCGCCTCCATGGCCATCACCCTGGCCGTGCGCGAGCCACTGCCGCCGCCGGTGCTGGGCGTCCTCAAGAACGCGTACCTCCTCGTGCTCTCGGTCGCATTCTTCGCCGGGGTGGTAGGCGTCCTGGCCGCCGTTTCTTCCATTGGGTGGCCAACGACCCCCGTGGCCGCCGGCCGCCGTGCCACGGGGTGGAAGCTCCTCTACTCTGCTGCCATCGTCTCTGTCGTCGGTGGTTTCGTGGTGGTCGTTTCACTGCTCTGGTAAGTTTGCATGCAGCACGATGACACGACACGATGATCACCCCTACTGGTGCTGCTCACATTGGGGGCTGCCGGCATGAGCATCCTTTGTGATCGTCATGTCTATGTCGTCTTCAGCTGTTTGCACTGTTGAGCACGTTAAGTTCCATGTCTGGAGAAGCAAGCTACCCTCTGTTCGTTTATTAGCTATAGCTAGTCATGTGTGCTATCGTATATCTATTAAATTAGTAAGGTCGCCGCGTTATGGTCTTGCTTGTCGCCTCGATCGCTCCCGGGCGCAGGTGCTGTATCGTCGTCATTCAACACTCGGAGCCTTTCAGTCAGCTGAATGAGTTCGGTTATATGTTTGTCTTGTCGTCTATATGTGTTGTATATATATATATTGTCGTCGTCGTCGTGTTATTAATTTGCAGCGGTGAATAATTAAAATTTGCAGTGTGTGCATTTGTCTCGAGGAGGATATCGAGTTGCTTGTTGTTTGAAGTCAATCGATCAGTAATTGCAAACATGTGTACCACATATCAGGTGGATATATAGATACGCTCATTAGCTCATACTCCCTCCGTCTCTAGATACATGTCCCTAGAAAACCGTGTTTCCCTCACAAACGCGTTTCCCAGGCGATATGTATTTAGAGACGGAGGGAGTATCTATCTATGTACATATATATGCCTAGCTCGTTGACGGCAGCACCCCGGCCGCTGGTAGAACACACGTGTGTGTTTGGATCAAGTCCTCTTGCACACCACGTCACCACCACACGTAACAACACTGCAGGGCCTGGTTATGTACATATATGCCTGCTATAAAACAGGTGCTTATTGAGCATCTCCAACAGCTCTCCTTTCTCATCCTTTTTTTCCATAAACCTGTCATATTGGGGGAGAAGAGCCAAAAATAGTCCTCCAACAGCTTCCCTTTTCTATCCCCTTTTTATGGTGATCACCCATATTTCTTCCATCTCCCCTCAAATAAAGGGGAACATGCACCTCCCCCAACAGCTGGGCCCCACCTCCAACTGTCACTTTTTCCACCTTCTCCACCGGTGCTTCAACATAACGATGCCATAGGTCCCACGTATTGAAAGAAGATGTGCTCAATTGAAAAAAAGAAAAGAAAAAATAAAAAAATATAATATGACGAGTAGGTCCCACGTATTGGGGACATTATTGGTGAGCTGTTGGAAAGATCTCCTCCAATACTTTAAAAAACAGTATTGGTGATCACCAATACCATCGTATTGGGGATGAAATATTGGTGAGCTGTTAGAGATGCTCTAGCCGCGCTGATGGTGAGAAGCAGCGGTGAGCAGGGTGACGAGACCTATAGAGCAGCAGCAGCAGTCGGCAAGACAACCACAACCTGACGAAGGACCACGAAAAAAAACTGATGAAGAAATGACTGAAGACAGAGAATGCTGCGATCCAATAGTAGTACGAGTCTTTGGGCCGGAGTGAATCAATGTGCTGTCAATCAAGTGAGCCCAACGCCGCAACCAGAAGGGCCGAAACGGCTAAACCCAACGCGAGCCGCGTCAGCGTGGGAATATGTAGCAGCGAACCAAACATGCCATGCTCTTAAACAGAGCTCGTGAAGCCCTGAACACTCGTGTTGCAGTTGTTTGGTTTCTTTTACAGAATTTCTGCTAATAAATGATTTCTTTTATCCGTCAGCTTAAACAGAGCTTGGCGTCAAGTTCAAGCTGTCAGTTCTTTTATATGATGATGAATGATCATGCCGCGCCTCCAGGTCACTCTGTTTGGTCTTCAGTCTTCACCGAACTGGGGCATGCTCGGTTCGGCTGGATATGGTTCGTATCTTAAGTTGTTTGTGACATGCCCTGCCCTGCGTGTCGAAGGCAGGTCGTCGCACGCGCGCGGCAGGCAGGCACGGCCACACAGGCACCCAGCCGATCTTCCTCATGTCGTGGCTTTTACGGATGCCTGGGATGATAGTTCATCCTCTGGAACCTCTGGGCGCAGGATGAACTATCACTTTGTTTGGTTCAAAGCCTGGACGGATTTTGCCTGGGTGAAGAGGGTGCCTGGGTGTTTCCTGTGCTCCTTTTGATTCGGACCCTGGATAGCTGCCTCGGCCAGGCGATGGAAAATGAGCGCCGATGTTGCCTTGGCGGGCTACTGCTGTGTTATCGGTGTTTTTTTTTTTCTCCTTTGTACTTGCTGTATACAGAGCTTTCCTTGATGTTCTTTTTTTGAGGGGACTTTCCTTGATGAAATGAGTGAGTACTCTTATATTTCCTATTGTTAATTGGTCTGGTGATAGGTGTAATCGAGATACATTTAGCATACTTTTTTTCTATTTATTTTTCCCTTAATTATATTTATGAATTATTTAAAAATAAAATATTTTTATTTTATACAATTATAATTAATTAGAGGTTTTATGTATATGATTTTATATTATGATTATAATAATATATATTATCTTTCTTCCTCCTATTTTATTTCGTTGTGACATTTTTTAAATAGCTAATAAATCTATTAACATTAGTTATAATTTCGAATATATTATTAATTGAGAAAATATGTGGATGATTCTATTTATTTATTTATTATGTATACATTATAATTGTAATCTGTATGTTTAAGTCTGTTATTATACTTTTTTTTTTTATTAGCCTTTAAATATGGTATTATATCATTTATTAGCCTTTCCAGGCATAGGCTTCCAACCAAATGAACTATCTTCTTACTTGCCTAGCCAAGTAGATTCCATCAAATTTCCAGACAATACCTTTTGCCAGCCAAACTACCTCCAACTTCCATCCAAACAGGCCCTCTATCCCTCCCGAGCCTATCGCGACTCGCACGAGGCAGGAGTCGCGACCGCGCCTAGGTCGCCCGCCACTAGCCCGAGCAAACTCCATGGTCTCCATTGTCCGCCGTAGGCCACGTCCTGCCGCCAGCCAGCTTGTTGCTCGTCCACTTGCCCTAGCCTCCAGACCCGTCGCGTTTTCACAGTAGCCCCTCTCTCCATTTCGCCATGACGTCCACCATGGCCGTCATGCAAGGGTCGCGCTGCGACCGCCCTGTTCGAGCTTCCTCCGCCCAAGCTGATCGTGTCGCAACCTTTGTCAGCTCTCTCTACACTACTTGGCCCCTCCTCCGATAGTCACTGAGCAGCTGACAAATCTGGAGATTCCCGAAGCCACCACAGACGCCTCGTTGTCGACAAGAACGTTGCTTACCACTTAACACGTAACGCTGGAAAATCTTTGGAAAAATCTCAGAAAAAGATGTGAGCACCAGGGCCATAAACGATGCGAACCCTGGAACCGTTGGACTGTGAGTCCATTCGCGACGGTCCAAATTGGACAGGGCCATAAACGGGCCTGTTTGATTTTAGAGCCCATGGCTTGCCTAACTGCAATTTGGCCCGTTCATGTCGACCTGGTCCAGATGCGCATCGGATCGGAACAGTGTTGTAGGAGTTCAGATGCGCAATAATCCGCCGGTTGGATCGCTTCCTCAAGCGCCAGGGCCGGACACGGAGAGAGCAAGGATCGTCGCCGGCAACCGGGAGGGATGGAGCCTCAGCCTTCCCCCGTGGTTCTGCTTCACCTCCGCCGGTTGGATCGCTTCCTCAAGCGCCAGGGCCTCCACAGCATCGCCCATACGTACGACCGCCTGCCCGCCCGCCCGTCCCCTTCCGCTCCCTCGTGCTTGATTTCTTCTTCCGTCAAGTTTTGTTTTGTCAGCTCACTGCGATTATTGCGTCTCCATTGCCGTCGAGCTGAGCCGAGCCGTAGATTCCACCGGGGAATTGATTCCTAGATGGATGGCTTTTTTCAGGCTTGAGAGGGAGTCCATGGTGTACTTCGACGCCGCGCATCTGCAAAAGCTGGTGAAGGGTGGGCGGTGGGAAGACGCCGGAACCTACCTGAGCAAATTCTCAGCCCTCTGGGAGGGGAGGGCACTACCCAGAAATACACCTCCGTCCTTCACAACGTGCAGCACCACGCCATGCTTGCGTTCCTCGCCTGCCGCGGCGAGGAAGGTGGCCGCGCCGCCAGCTCGCTTTTCTGGTCGTCCAATAATGATGCCTTCCGCAAAAGGTCTCCCGAGATTGCGGCGCGCCATGACCTGTATCGCTCCATGGCCTCTGCACAAGCAAGGTACCTAGGCTACCTGATGAACCAAGCACCAGCTCGAATGCAAACGATTTTCCAGGTCCAGTTCTTATGAATTGTGATGGCTTTGATTTGTGCCTGCAGGGCATCCGTCAACTGGGAGGACATAAAGCTCAAAACCTCAGAGGAACTGCAGGAGTTGATTCATCTTCATCCTCATGTCAAATGCAGCTTGCGAATGCGAGAGCTGCAGTGCGCACCCACGGCATCAGAAATAACCCCCCTTGGGTACCTCCCTGTTACTTCTTAGATCTTGCCCTGTTCAGCAAGAGGCATGCCCTTACACGAATGTCTTTGTCTTCCACATTGCCAGTTTGCGGGGGTCCTGGAGACATCAAAGGAAGAGAGTGGAGCGCAAACCGGCATGTGAGCTCGCACGTTTCCTTCTACAGAAGCAGAAGAGGTAGCACATACATTACAAACAGATCTGCCAACATATATATTATCAGAATTTTGAACATTTACGTTTTTCACCATCCGTATGCATGCCTCCGTGTAATTGTTCCTTTCTGTTATATGCAGGTTTCCCTTCAGTCAGCAGACAAATCAGCCCGGGGACTCAGGTCTGCATTTGGTCCCTTCATATGCTTTTAGTAGATACTTATGTGATATATTGTGCACTTTTAAGAACAGGACATACTAGATTTTTTTTTTCAGCATCTTTCTCAATTTTCTTTTTTAGACTCTCATGATCAATTTTAGCGTTGTTTGAATCTTGTGGTCGTCTACATCTGAATTGAAACCTTTTAAAGGACATGCTTGTGCCTACTATGCTGAACCTTACCCATAGCATGTAATTTATGTGGCTGTCTTTGTCAGGTACGAAGCATTCAAGACCTCATGATGCTCATTTTCCCAAAATTTTTGAGCAAGCTTTTGATTCACAAAAGGGTGCTAAGAGGCTACGCACAACTGGAGAGTTTGCTGAAGTAAGCCCTATCTGATATGATACCCGCATGTGTAACTTCGAAAACCTGAATAGATGGGGATATTAAATGCATTCGTCTTCTGTCTAGTTCTATGGTTTCTATACTTAATATTTTTACTGGTGGGAAACCTGCCCTTTTCTTAATCAGTCAGTGTTCGTCCTAGAATTATACAAGAATTCTAATTTTGACTTGACTGTGGGCACCATCATTTGTAATTGAAACTTTCAATAATAATACTAATAGGATACTGATATATGATTTCTGGTCTTGTACAGGAAGCAAAGGCGGATGTTTTGGTCCACTGTCCACTCGAAATGAGAAAACCCTTTTTGTTAGCATCAGAGGTACTACATATGAACTTGTACAGTATCCTTCTATTCTCTTTGGCTTCCTTAAATCACAGAAGTTGTCCCATTAAAACTAATCCTTTCTCAGCAATCTAACAAGGGTATTCTAAGTGGTATTCTACCTAGAATACCCTGTTTCTTTTATACATCAGAGGATATAGTGCTGATATAAGACTATAAGAGTACCCTCCTATTCTCTTTGGCTTCTATAAATCACAAAAGAAGTTGTCCCATTAATTAGCGCTAATCCTTTCTCAGCAATCTAACAGGGGATTTCTATGTGGTATTCTACCTAGAGTACCTTTTATTTAATTATAGAATTTCCTGTTTCTTCTATACATCAGAGACAAAAAGTAGATATAATGTAGATGTAAGAGTATGTGGGTCCACTAGTAGCTAAAACCATATATGGACCTGCTTGCTTTTTTTTTTTTGTCTTAACTCATATATGCTCTTGCTGAATTGTAACAGAAATTCAATTCATTTAGTGTTTGGATCGGAAGTTACTTAATTCCATGCAGTATGAACCACATGCATTAATAGAGTGATTTTCATGGTAATGCGCAACCATAAGCTGGGCCGAATTGCCTTCTAGAGTTAGATGATTTGGTGTCTGATTCAACTATACACTCATCTCTATTTAGGATCACTTGACAATACTTTATTTCTGCCTTGTTTATAGCTGTTTGGGGGCAGCTATGCAGTGAAAAGTAACTTTTATATCTTCATGATTGGGGCAACCTCTAATCAAAGCTCTTATTTCCTAAATTTACTTCCATAAGATATTTGCAATAGTTTTGGGTATGTGTATCTGTCATGACAAAGAAGCCCTTGTCATCTGCAAGTTGGGACTAGTAGTCTGATCCTTACCAGTGTTTTTAAGGCGTCGCCTAAGCGTCGCCTAGGCGTCGCCTAGGCGATAAGGCGTACCCCAAGCGCCACAGGACGCCACAAGGTTTTAGTTACGCCTTATCGCCTAGGCGTCGCCTAGAAGGCGCCTAGGCGATAAGGCGTACCCCCAACGCCACAGGACGCCTCGTATCCTCAAAAACATTGATCCTTACCAGCTGCTATGTTGTAAACATGTGCATTTAGGATTAACTCAGGAATTAGAGACAGCGATTCTGTCTTTTGTGTTTATATATCCTGTCATTGTTTTGGTGTACAGTATGATGTTACAAAAAGATTTAGTTGCTGATAGAGGGTTGTGTCTGTGTTGATTTATCCTTTACGTTTTTTGGTGATTGCAAGTACTTTGTTGAGTTGACCTCATTTTCGAACTAGAAGAGATGTAGGGAGTGAATGCTTGCCGAAGTGACTCACAGCCTTCAATTTTTGTTCCCTTTTCAGTCCAGGGAGGATCCATCAGCGTGAGTATCGCAGTATTGGACTGGTGGCTGTGGTGCAGGGGCGGACCCACAGGGTATGCAAGATGGGCCACCGCATACCCTGTGGGGCAGCCTTGTACTTAACACTATATTGTAGACTTTGCATTAAAACAATATTTGCAACAAAGTTGAACAAATGTATGTATACCTCAGTGGTAAGCACGCTAGGTTTTGAGCAAGAGGTCAGCAGTTCAATCCCCCACACATTCGTTTTTGGGTTTTTTTTTTCCATTTTATTGCTGCTAGTTCAATCATTTCCTTAGTCTTACCAAATTTGCATAAGAAAATTTTTTGTGTTGCATACCCTACGATGCGATCCTAGGTCCGCCACTGCTGTGGTGCAGAGCTATATGCGCGAAAACAATGGCCTGATTTGACCCCAAGGCTCCAAAAGCATGCATGCAAGATCTGAATTGGATCCGGAATCCCCCTCCCCATCTCTGTCTTCCAGGGTCATACATGCGTTATGGTCTTGCAAGCTGGTTAAAACTAGCCTCGGTCACATCATTAGTTACTGGGTGTCAGAGAAGGTACATGCATGGGTATCCAGGGACTGTCTTAGGTGAAATTATACATGATCTGAAAGTCTCTCTGCAGGCGAACTTTATTTCTGCAAGTGTAGTGCATGTTTCTAGAGTTTGTAATACAGAAGCTCATCAACTTGCAAGATTGGGTGCCACCAATCTAGTAGAGCAGGTTTATGCATCAAATGATGTACGGAGTTGTATCATGATACTGGTGGCCAGCGAACTTGCTGTGTCAGAGGTCTAACGGATCATGTGGTTCCTTAAAAAAACTAGACTGAAAATTTCAAACTTTGGATGGCACCATTGCTAATTACCAATGCAATGGTTCTGACTACGTGATTGGACAAATATATGTTTGGGAGTTCGTCTAAAGCTTTTTTTTTTTTCTCGAATACGCAAAAGACTTGCGCATCTTTTTCATTAAGGAGAAGAGATGCAAATGCAATGCAATACAAAGTCACCGGGGTGGAACAAGATTGGAACGGTTTGAAACTAGCCGAGCCACCTCCGGTAAGAACGAGCTAGAAAGGAAAAGAAAGGAAGAAAAGCATCCCGCCACAGCGACAACCCAGGGAAGCAGGGGCACAACTTGACGTCGGAGGAGCTCCTAGGTGCGCCAACGGAGCCTTCAGGAAGGAGATGACGCCCGCAGACGCCAACTCTATCGGACCATGCACCCAAGGGATCTTTCGTTCCCGAGTTGGCTCCGGCAGTGGCGCCCGAGGGACAGCGGAGACGACGCCTTCAAGAAGGTGATGACGAACTCGCCACCGTCGCCAGTCCTAGCCCGAGGCCTGAGGACATGGTTTTCACCAATGCGGTCCCAGGTTGCCGCTGCCGACAATGACGTAGCTTGATGTCTTCATGGAGTCTGCCGCCGGTGCTGATCAACTGGATGGTTGTGGTGGAGGTGAGCGGAATGCCGGCGCGTGGGCACCGCCAGATCGGTCATGGCTCGCCGCTTATGAGGCGGGAGACCGTACGACCGCTGGTCACCGTCAGAGCACTCACCCCGAGTGTTGACGGGAGGGCGCCGCCCGGTCGGCCAAGGCCCACCCCGCCACCCGGAGGGGAGGGGTGCCGAAGCACGTCTGCAGGAGCACGGGCCCGAGGTGAAGTGCGTGGGGAGGCCGGGAGGGCGGCGACGGCCGTCCCGCCGCCCCACCCCGAAGACGGGGTAGGCCAGAACTGCCGCCGGAGGCCGCCCGTCCCGGCTACGACCCACCACTGCCGCCACACAGCGCGGTGGAGCTGACAATGTATTACTAATCCGCGAGTTGAAAGAAATTATTAAACAATACATATGAGGTCATGCCATGATCGCAGGCTAGAGTTAGCCGGTCTTCCCTTCGTGGTCTTCCCTTCCCGTCTTTGTCGGTCCGTTTGAGTAATGTATAGGGAGACTGCAATTTAGACTGGTCAAAGCACTTTGATGCATAGAGTGCAGGAACAAAGTCGAATTCGCCGCCGGCAACTGAATCCACCCACAGCTTTCTTCCATAGGCCATAGGCTCGTTGGCAACTCGATAGAGGATTTTTAAAAGAATTCATCCTTGCGTTTTAGAAACTCCTGTATACTCTGTAACCCAGACTACCATGGATCTTTTCTCAGTTGTAAGTGTGGACTACTCATGAGAACTGATTGGCAGATGAGAACATCCGAGACTGAAGAACTGAGGGCGTTCAATCGGTTCAGTGTCTATTGATGACAATCTAGCGTTAAGCCTGGCACTTGGACATTATTCACTGCTTGAATTACATCTTCACCGAGACAAGTTTCTCTGCAATCCGGTATTCACTGCTGAAAGTGGACCTTGGGACACTCGGTTCCTGGCTTCCTGCAAATGTTTAGATAGGTGAATCCACTGATAATCCGGTATGCATATATCTACGTAAAATGATAGCAAAGGAGTCGGGCAGGTACTTTACGAGGGACAAGTGTGCAGTGCTGTTATGATTACCACAGGGCCTGTACTCTGTTGTGACATGCACAGATTGACGGCTGAAAAATTCCGTGTCTGAAGAACTGCACAGCCTTCAAGGCTTCAATGGTTCAGAGTCTGTTTAATGTGTGTCTGTAGTTATGCAAGGGACATCAACAGTATTAACCGATCCGATTGAATCGCAAGACAACTTTGGCTTATGTGTGCGATGCACCTTTCTTCGATAGGAGGGAACACTGAAAGTGGACCTTGGGGTCACTTGCTTCCTGCAGCGTTTGACGAGATGTTTTTGACCGAAATGTTTGACGAGATGTGGCTACCCATGAATGGATTTGTCAATTAACCAGAAAAATGATTTCTACTGGATGATGGATGCCAACTGGTAGGATTACACACCATATCCATATCGTTGGTTGGATGGAGAGACTGACGGGAACAAAGAACCCTGAATGAACTGGAGAAAGTGTGCGGTGTAATGCACTCGACAAATTAGCAAAAATTTTTGAGAAACAAAAAGAAATGCTATGACTACAGGAAGAAAATTTAGTCTGCGCATTTGATACGGCCCAGCCCAACAAACACGGCCGACGCCCGCACTCCCGCACCTCGCGCCGCCGACACAGAGCCAGCCGAACGTTGCCGCACCTAAACCCCCTCCCTCTCGCTTCTCCTCCCCAAACCCCAATTGGCAATTCCGTTGATTCGATTCCCCATTCATCCCCTCAGACGGAGAAGGAGGCGGCGCGGTGGTGCTTGCGATGGCGGACGGAGAAGGAGGCGGCGCGGTGGTGCTTGGGATGGCGGACGGAGGCGGCGGTAGAGGCAGAGGCGCTACCCCCTCTCACGCGGCTCGCGGCCTTGGGATGGCGGAGGGAGGAGGAGGAGAGGGAGGCGGTAGAGGCAGGGGCGCTGCCCCCTCTCACGCGGCTCTCGGCGACGCCGAGCTCGCCGGCTACGCGTGAGTATACGGCCAAAGCGCCTCGCCTCTCGCCGCCATCGATTGGTTGGTTTGCGCAGCACGCTCGCCTCGCGTAGTCGCCTCGCCTTGCCAAACGCTGGCTTAGATAGCGCAGAAACCGAGACCTAATCACCAGCCAACCAAACGCGCACGAATAGCTAGCTGGGTAGGCGAGGCCAGCGCTGGCCAAGGATCCAAACGCCCCCAAATTTATTTAGCCATGACATGAATCACGCGCACTTTACCTCTTTTGTGCAGGCATATTCCCATTTCTCCTGGATATGACAACCCTGAAGCATATCAAGGGGAACGAGATGATCTAGAGTTCTTATCTATGTAAGCTATTTCAACATTACTGCTATTTGTTTGTGTTCAGATTTGAAAACAATAAATTCAACTAATAATGAATTATGCCTTGATGTGTGCACAGCTTGCTAACAGATCAAGAGCAACCTCTTCTGATGCACAAATTGTTTGGAGGAGAGACGTCTGGCCCATATCAGCTTGATACTGCACCTGAGTGAGTTTTTTTTTCCTTTACAGCTTGTAATGGATTTGCTTCTTTACGATTACTTCTTTACGATCCAATGCACATTCCAAATGAGTGGCCTTAGCCCATCATTAGCCCATCATGTAAGACTAGGACTGGTATACTGCAATGTTAATTGGATCATGATGAACCAAATCCTTTACAAACTCCCCAGTAAATTGTTTTACATGAAGTGTGTCAGTATGTGACATAACTTCTACATGGGACTCTTTTGTAGTTCGTGCTTCGTGGTTTTATAAACTGCCTTTTTTAGCAAGATTGCAAAGCCGATAACAAGCTATACAATAGAAAGTCTGAACTGAATGGTTAAAACAAAAGCAAAGAAGCAAAAACATATACAACTACAGCCATCTAAGGCCTGTAGCTATGGAAAACTATCCAGGTTCATCTCTTGCCATATGAAGCGCCTGAATGTCATCTTGAATTGATGCCAGGAGCTGCTGCACGCCCATGGCCTTGTTGTCAAATACTCGTCTGCAACGCTCCTTCCATAAATTCCAAGCTATATATACAACGATTTGTGCACGTTTTTGAGTTGCAGCTGTTGTGTGTCCCTGCGCCGTGTTCAAGTGTGTCCACCAGTCCTTGATCTTTGATGTATGTTGGTTTTGCTTCAATCCTTGGTCGTCTCTACCTGCTGCCACACCTGCTTGGAATAGGTGCAGTTTGCAACCAAATGTACATGGGATTCCGATCGGCTGTAGCGAAGTTTACAGATTGGGTTCGCTTGAATCCCTACACCCCCCCCGTTAATAGTGTCTGCTGTAGATAATTTTCTCTGTAGCAATAGCCAGACAAAGAAACCGCACTTGGGCTCTACTTTTGTTTTCCACATCTGGTTCCAATTTTGATCTGAGCACGCGCCAATGAACTGCTGTAAGCAGACCTTGCTGAGTATTGGCCTGACGCTTCAAACCTAGTAATATGATCTTCCTGATTTTGCAGCTGGATTCCTTGTATTTGTGTCCATAGGTCGAATAAACTGCATTTTCAGATAGAGATGAAAAGGATTTTATTTCAAACTGCCTCATGGTTAGTTTTTTCTTGATTTAAACTTTATACTTTGTAGAGCCTTGGCAGAAGATGCTCCTCTTGGTGCTGAAGTGATTGTTGACAATGAGACCTTCCAGGATATCTATATCACGTAAGGTTTCTCTGATTTCTATAGCATATTAGATCATCAATGTTTTGCATGTGTTACTGCATGCTCATTATCACATTTTGGATCAACATATTGTTAGGATGTCACTTGCTCTAGTTCCAGTACCATTCAATTTAAGTTCTCCAGCCTAGTTTTTTTTTTTTTTTTTGGCCTGATTAATGATTGCTGTTTTTTTCTACTGCAAACTTTGTATTTTATAGGGACTCACCTGAGAATGTACTTACTGTACCCGATTCTTCAGAGACTTCTGCTGAGAATGAAGCCACTCTGTCCAACATGTAAGTTCAATATGTGTGCTTCTTACATTGTTGTTTTGAAAATTGCCACCTTATGAATGTTGTACTAATGTACTTTGTAGTGCGCCAGTGGAGGACACATTTACTGCTGAACTTGATGATGTGAACATCCATGCTATAAGAAGGGGCTCTTATCATGAGGATGTGTTTGTCATGGTACCTTTTAACATGTAAGTTCAATTATGTGCTATGATATCTGAATCATAAATTTACCTGTTGTGGTACTGGTATTCAAAAAAGAGTAATATTTCCATTTGAATATTGCAGGATTGTAAATCAAGGAATTGACGGTGATCTGAATTCTTATCTTCGTGAAGGGCAGTGGGAGCATGCACTGTTGCTTCTTGATCAAATGGTAACTCAGGGTGAAGCTGATAATGGCGCTGTTGAAGCAGGTGCGCCTGAGCGAGACATCTACAAGGCCCATCCAGAGCTTGTACTCTTGCTTAGAGGCCAGACCTATGTTGATATGCGGAGGCAAGGTTGCACCCAGGCTGCAGAAGTGTTCTACCGCAGTTCTATTGAGGATCTTTATCCTGATGGTGTGGGTACAGGCAGTTCATTTGCAGACAGTACCATACTAGGCAGCTTAAAGAAGATTGAGAGGACCGGATCGCCTCTAAGGTGAGTGTGCCTATCTATCTCATGCTAAATAATGGGTTATTTGTGCCAGCCAGAATCGTTGATTGTTCACTTGCGTTCTGCTTGATATGCTGCAGAGGAACCAGGTTTTTTGTGGGTAGAGGAGAAGAGACCCGCAAGTGTGTGGAGGACTATCTCAAAGTGTACTTTCCTGGTTACCGGTAAGGCTTAGCTATTAATTACAGCCAGAGACAGTCTAAAGGAGTTGATTGTGCTGATCAAATCTACCTGATGCATGCAGTCCCCAGCTCAGGGAGAATGACAGCAGGGTCTGGGAGTTCGGGAGAAAGGAGGACGGTGCCGTGCGCTGCTATCTGTGCCATAAAGAATACCGCGTTCTTAATCTTACCAAGCTGGAGCATCACCTCGTGGGCCTTGGGCAGGGGAAGCAGGGGAAATGCCGGGCGGTGACAATCTATGTAACAGAAAGGCTGCAGCAGATTCTGACGGCAGAGGACCTGGCTGGCTCCAGGAGAAGGGGCCCACGGGCAGTGGTTCCTCATGGCTATCTTCCTCCGCCGCCGCCTCCCCCACCTCCGGATGCAGAAGAAGATGCTGCGGCTCCGTAGTCAGAGTTCCATAACGCTGCCAAACTCATAACGCTGCTAAACTCATTCTGTTGAAAACACGCCTGCTGATCAGGTCTATAGGCTTACTGCTGCATAGCGCTGCTAAACTCGATCTTGTATTCATGTTGCAAACACACGCCTGCTGATGTGGTCGATCAGCGCATCTGTTACAGCACATACCATAGGATATGAGATGCATGTCACCGGCTGGTGTCTTACTTTCAGTAAAACTAACTAGGTGGTGTAAACGTGATGTTGCTTGCTGTGTGAAGAGGCTTCCCATGCGCATCCTTCTGCTGCTTATGGTCTGGAATTTGGCTTGCTTTGATGTTCTTGCTGTGTGAAGAGGCTTAACATGTCCCATGCGCATGCTGCTGCTTATGGTCTGGAATTTGGCCTGCTTTGATGACCTCATTTTCGTGCCACTCAGACATTCGCTACAGGAATTATGGATAAGACAAACAGACCTCATCTTCAAATCTAATCCCGATGAGCGAGTGCTTTCAGTTCCACTTCCGATTGATAAATAAGATCAGACTTTATGCTGCACGAAGTGAAATTTGGCATCAGACCAATAATCATGTTGGTAGGTCCCTGAGGTAGAATTGCAAAGAGGAAAAAAAGTTGTCATATGGAAAGTGAAAGTTGCAGTGCGTAGGCAGTGCAATTGTTGGTCTTTGTTCCACTACTGAACCATTTGAACAGCATTAGCTCCAGATGCTCAGCCGTTGATGATTGTTAATTGTCAGCATTAGCTTCTTTGCCATGGATGGATTTTGTATGATTCATTCATGTATTTGTGATTCGTCTTAAAAAAATATCCCAACTCCCGTTTCCAGTTTTTTCTTTTTTCCTGGTATATATTTTTTTAGTGAATTTTCCTTTTTTTTAGAAACAATTTTAGTAAATTTTCCTGGTATATAAACACAGGACAGGAGTAGTGTTGTAGGGAAGCAAGGAGCCATTCGCAAAAAAAAAAAAAAAAAAAAAAAAAAAAGAAGCAAGGAGCCATACTAGGCCTGGCCCAATCCCGATCCAATGGTTGGTTGGTTGTCAGTAGTGGGCCAGGCCCACGACTCCGCCGAATCCGCAACCCACTCCGGGAAGGACACACGACGGCCCTCTCTCTTTTCTTCCCTTCCCTTCCCTTCCCCTTCGCCTTCACTACACCGCGACTCCTGTTCTTCCCACAACCGGAGCGGCGATGATGCCGACGACGAGGTGCTTCCGCGGCGACCGTCCCACCCTCACAGGCATCCGCCTCCGCCGCATCGTCTCCTTCCTCCGCCGTCTTCGCCTCTACGACACCGCCCACGCGTACGTACGCTCCCATCCTCCTCTCTGTCTCAACCCTCATTGTTTTTCGTTTCCGGTTGACGACGCGTTCAACGATTTTGCAGCCTGGAGAGGCAGACGGGCGCCTTCTTCGACTCCGCGCACTTCCGCCGCCTCCTGCGCAACCTCCGCTGGGCCGACGCATCCTCATACGTGCTCAGCTTCATCGCCGTCGGCGACTGCAGCCGCGAGGCTGACATGCTCGTCGTCCGCATCCTGGTCCTGCGCGTCATGGCCGACCTTGCTGATGGCCGGACCCGCGAAATCGACGCCCTCTTCCAACGCCTCTACGCCTCCCTCCAGTCCCACCCCGATGGCCACCACCTCCGCAGGATCCTACTCTCCATGCACTCCGACCGAGACAGGTGCTCCTTTAAATCATCTCCCGTTCTTATATCTGTAATTATATTCTCCACCACCTAGCTAGTAACCTCACTACAATCACTGTATCTTTTTTCCCTGCCTTTTTTATGCGGGGACTAAGCTGCACTCCTCAATTTGCTTCTAGTACTAGCAGTTACCTGCAACAACTATTTCCAAAAAAAAAAAAAAAAAAAAAAGATGTTGATTTTTGAGCAATGCAATGTGTAATTACATATCAAATGATGATTGATTGCGTGATTTCCATACTTGCAGGGCATCCAGACTCTATCGTCGCTTCAGGCCCATGGCAGTAGAGGTCATTTTGAACATGGCTGCCAAGTGTCCTGAGCTCAAAGCCAAGGCTCGGTTGCCGCGCTACACTTCTGATCCTACTTACATCTTGTCACTTGGTCCTAGGTATACATCTTCATTTTCATGCATGAAGCAGCTTAAAAGTAACTATTTTGATTCCCATGCGATGCTCTCCCTCCATCAATCTCAGTTTCCTTTCTGTTATCACCTTAAGTGCCAACTGTGTATCTTGTTACAGGCTGCGCAGATGCAATGTTTCTCGGAACAATAAAGCTGGACGTCTCCCAGCACGTGTCCTTGCCCGTTCCTTCATGCAGAAGAGGTATCTAGTCCACACAGGGATTCTTCTCTGATGTTCTTGCTTAGTACTCGTGCACTGAAGCTCTTTGCTTTGTTCAGGCCTTTGGTCGTCAGTCACGAGATAAAGCATTCAGGTGCGTGCGTGTGTGATGTTAAATTCAGCAGAGTAGCATATATCCTTTAAACATGATACAGTAGTCCCATTATTATTGTATGATTTGCAAGAAGCATATTGCATGATAGTGTGACAAGTAATTCAGTTACGTATTCAGCTTTGTGGTTTTGTGCATATGACATTCGCAATTTGTTTCCTACAATGACATATGACTTCTATGTTAGATCAAGTAATTTGCTAACCACTCAAAGCCAAGATTATTACATTCAACCTGACAAAATATAAAATTGTTTTCACTTTATTTTCTATCGGTAGGTGTATTTTCACATTTCTTAGAAGTTGAAGAACATGGTTGAGCTACTGGCCCTGATTGCTTCCTACAACTTCTCATGCTTAATAAATTCAGGCAATGTGGTTCCTTTTTTTATTTGTTGGTTTGCTCTATATATTTTGTACGATGAATTGGATCTTAACAGTGACAGTTACTTGATTCATGTCAGTGTGTGTATCGATGGACTTCATGTGCTTTTAGTTGATACTTCACATGCTGCAAACTCTTTGATGCTCAATCAAGGAGATACTGTTTATAGCATACCAGATGGATGTGTTCTTTTCGATTCTTCTTCAATTGATTTTTCTCTATGAAAGCTTTAGTGATTCTCATGATTAACTTTATCAATGTTTACTCACTTCTCACTGCTCTTATGTGGTGTAGTTTTTGTTTAAATGTGTGGTCCATACTTGAACCTTCTATGAGCATTACCATTGTCCCGTCATGCTCCCTTGTTCTCATTATTCATGGATTTTGGATTTTGATGCATATGAATCTCAGCCTCTGTTTTCCTTTTTCTTTGTAACATCATACACATTATTTCTTCCACTTTAGAAATATCATCTTTGATTTGTAGCAGGTGTTCCAAGTGCTCCAGCTTCGGAGGCTGTGCCGCCTGCATCACCAAGATTGGCTAAAGTTCTTTCGATCTCACCTGCTACTAACACAGGTAAAATATTTCAAAATATTCATTGTTTTCCCTCGGAAAAGTTTTATGGTGTTTTTTGCCCACTTGAAATAGCTCAGTGTCTGATACAAGTTGCATAAAGGGCACTCTTGCGCCTTGTATCTATTGTTAGTCATTTGATATGCTGACCCAATAGTCATTGAGGTTCCCTTTGCAATTTTATACATTTAAGAGTTGTCTTGAACAGGTAAGGAGCATGCAAGACCCTATGACGCTCAGTTTCCCAAAAGTTTTGAGCAAGCTTCTGATTCAAGAAAGTGCACAAAGAGGTTATGGACAACCGAAGAGTTTGCAGTAAGTCCTTTGTGATACTGAGCTCACATGCTTCTATTATTTAGAAACCTTGCATAGCAAATGGATAGGGTTGCAAGTTGCATTCTTCTGCTTTCTGTGGTTTTACATTTTCTGGACATGCTAGTAGGCATCTTGCCTTTTCCGTAACTGATTTGTCCGTCAATCATACAAGATTTCATTTCAGGAGTAGTCATCATTACTTGTAATCAGAACTTTGTATACTAATAGGATATGAATTAATGGTTTCTGATCTCATACAGGAAGCAGAGTCAGATACTCTGGTCCACTGTTCACTGGAAACCAGAAGACCCTTTATGTTGCTATCACAGGTACTGTGGATGGATGGATTTGGTACAGTAGCCTCCAATTCTCTGTGGCTTCCATAAATCACAGAAAAAGTTTAAATAATGAAATTTTACATTTTTAGCAATCCGCAATAAGCTATTGGGTTGCGACTGATTAGTAATATAATCATTTACACATATATGATCTCCTTTGATACCTCTGTTCTCATTTTGTTTGCTGCTATTCATTTTTTTTCTATTCTGTGCATATTATTTTTTAATATATCTTATGGAACTGCTTTCTAGTTAGTGGCATATTTCCTTAGGATCCAAATGTGGCTCCAAGATTGTTTCTTGTGCAATGTAGCTCTATGATAATAGATATTAATATGATATGATTCAGCTAGTAGCTAAAACCATGTCTGCACTCACTTGTTTCCTTTTTTTCTCTTATCTGAATTTGCATGTCCTTGTTTAATTTGAACAGAAACTCAGTTGGCTTAGTGTATGAAGCGGTTTTTTCTTAAAATTGCAGTATGAAACCATGTGCATAAATATAAGGGCAGCAGATTCCCTTGTAAAATTTATACATGTCTGCCTTCCAGAACAGTTGATAATTTGGTGTCTGATTCAATTCCTATTGTCATCCACTCATTTGGAATACAGACAGCAAAGGTTACTTGAACTTGGATATTGAAGCTATACAATTTTCATACTTGACCTCAGATCCCATTTTGCTTGTTGCTCTGCATTCGTGTATCCGATCATTGCATCTTATGGCGTGTGATGTTGCTGACAGACTTACTAGAGGATATATGATGCCTGTGAAGCTGACGGTTTTCAACGATTTGTTCCTTTTTGCAGCCTGGAAATGCATCGGCTTGAGTTTCTTTGGCTTGGGCAGATTGAACGGGAGGGCTGTATTGTCGGTTCTACAAAGAAACAATATGGTCACTAGAAAACCATGCTCCCCATGGAGCCTGCCAGCTTTTTATCTTTTGTATTTTATTTACCCTTCTAATAGTATCTGATTTGAACATTAAATTTTATCAAGTGAATTATTAATAGTATTAATGTTTAATTTATAGCAAAAGGTTGGAGTTAGTCCTTACATTTAGTATGTTGGAGTTAGTCCTCATTTATAATGAAAAGCTGAACTAAGAGATTATCAATTGATCGGCTTTGCTACGCCATCTTTAAGCTTCCAACTGGTGATTATAGTGCCAAATCTGAAATTAGATATGAGCTTCATTAAAAACAGAGATAGAAAGTGTCCATACAAGATAGACCGAGGCGGAGTACTTAGTTTCACACAGCAACATGAATAATAAATAATTATACATATATTTTTGGTTATATATGTACAAAATAGAGCACTTATTGTTAGCTATCGATCGAAATACTGATATAAAGTTAATATTTGTTTTTAGCGAATAGTGTCAAATAGAAAATTGAGATGTTGCCACGAAAATAGGATTGGTGTGAGCTAGCCTGTCTGCTCCTCACAGGTCCGGTTCGTGGCCCCTGTCTGCTCGAGAATTTTTTTTTTAATTTTAACCCTTTTTTTAAAAGTATTTAAGAAAATGCACCCGTTTTTTTCTTTTTTTACAACTAACCCTTTTGGCGGCGCCTCACGCGAGGCGCCACAATTCTACTCGTGGCGCCTTGCATGGAGGCGCCACAGGGTGGGCCCGCGAGGGCACCGGCCCGAGCGGCCCGGGCCGACGACGTGGCGCCGCCGGGCGCCCCACACAGTGTGGCGCCTTGCATCTGTGCGCCGCACTGTGGCGCCTCCTTTGGGGGCGCCACAGCTCCTAAGTCATCGCCCGGGCCGAGCCCGAGCACCCACCTCTTCTCATTTGCTCATTTCTTCTCCCGAGTTCTTCCTCTCCCTCACTCACCCCATCCATTGAATCGACGATTTGGACCGTAAAAATTGAAATTTAATCCGTTCATCTCCTCAAGCAAGGTAATGTGACTCCCCTCATCAATTTTTGTGCCTTAATTTGGTTTGAATTAGGTTTATTTTGTAACCCTAGAGACAATATTGATTGGAGCAATGGTTTTAAATAATTTTAGGATGCCAAGGCGTGGTGGAAGGATGCCAAGGCGTGGAAAAGGTCGTGTGCCTAGGTAATATCCACTTGTAATTCATTTGCACCTACAAATGGAGAACCACACAATTAGCAACTAGATATGTTGAATTGTAGCTATGGTCGTTTACCCGGAGCCCATACACCCTACGCCTCTCCCCGAAGGCGTTCCGGTTCCCATGTGTTTCTGTGGGGATCCTTGCAAGGTCGACATTTCTGAAGATGAGAAGACCTATCGCCAGAGGTATTGGATGTGTAAGAACTTTGCATGGACACCTACTGAGCGTTAGCGCCGCAGTATTATGTGTGAGTATTGATTTATAGTGATGTTGTTTATCTAGTCTTGTGTAGTATATTGACAATGTTTTAATTTTTCTAATACTTGTCAATGTTGCAGACACCTCCACCGCTTTGTGATTTTGAGCAGTGGATCGACACTGAGATCAGTGAGCTAAACAAGAGGCTCCTGCAAAGCGAGAAGGAGTTTAATGCAGAGGTTGAAAGGAGACGTGAGCTGAGACGTAGAGAGGAGGCTATGCGGAGGGAGCACAAGGAAGAGGAGGAAAGGAGGCGTGCGGCTGAGGACAAGGCAGAAAGGGAGGAGAAGCTTGAGCGTGTGCGTCGTGCTAAGGCAGCGCTGGAGGATAATCCCGACGCGCAGAGGAAGGGAAAGTGGCCTCGCTGTACTCAGTAGCCGTATGGTTTCTTCATGAGCAATGGCGCCTAGTCTTGGACCTGTTATTTTAATTATCATGCACTTTGCACGTTTCCTTTGTGATGCTACTAATTTCATTATGTCGTTTGTCGTGAAGTACTTATGACATTGTTGTGATGTGAACTATGTTGTACCAATTCACCTTTTTATTTTGTTGTTATGTGTTCGAAGTGGTTAATTATTAGAAGTCAATGTCTTGCAACTAATCTTTGAAATACCGGTGCATTACATCATTACACAAGCACAACACACGAGCTGGCATGTGAGAACATGTACCGAACAAGGGTACAGGGGTCCTGCACTAAACCTAACATGCCTTAGGTAATTAGAAACAAGCAGCAAACACACGAACTGGCATGTGAGAACATGTACCAAACAAGGGTACACATGTCCTTGCGCTAACCTAACATGCCTTAGGTAATGAAAACAGACAATAATGACATAGTGTGACCTAGTAGTGGTCCCACATATTGAGCTGCGTTGCGCCTTCTCCATAATATCCACCTAGATTCGGTGGTGGCGGTGGTGGCGGTGGTGACCTTGGTCCCTTGCTTTGGTGGCACGGGCAGCAACAAGTATGGAATGTTGCATGGTACCTCTTGTGAGTCGGCATCCTGGTTGTCTTCGTCTTCTTCATAGTCCTCTTTGTAGTCCGGCCGAACCGGGTCGTGCTCGGTTTCCGGCTCGAAGATACGATCCTGGAGGTAGGTGATGTACTCCTGATGCGGATAAAGTGGACGAGGATCGGCCCACTTAGTGAACCCACAGTTTTCCTTTGACTTAGAACTCTATGAAAAGTATTCTTTTGTTAGACAGACCTCAAGCTAGGTACATACTTACCAACAAAATAAGTAATAGAAATTACCCAAGCCCGCGGGCATCTCCAGAAACGACGACCTCCTTCGAATCCCTCAGTGTACATCTGCAAAAGGCAATCCTCACCATGCATACATTGTGGCCAAGGATCCTTCCGTTTCTTGTAGTTCTGGACAGGATTCTCATTGCTAAAAGCATACTTAGACTCAACAGGGAAGCGTTCTTCAGCTTCACCAAATTCTTTTGGACCAAGACCCCCCTCCCAAGCATTTGGATCTACCTCCCATGGACTTGGTTCTCCCTTTCCCTTCCCCTTCCCTCTCCCACTACCTGAGCCTCCAGACATTGTTTTTTTACCTGGGTTGGGTTTGTGTAACGAGGGTTGAAGGTGTGCATATATATAGGCGGAAAGGATAGGTAGCCGTTGTTATTTGCCATGAATGATACTGAAAAGGCTATGGCAAACGCTAGATTCCACTGAAAAGGCTACATGTTGCTGTAGGGACTGAAAAGGCTACATGTTGCAGCACAGACTGAAAAGGCTATTTGTACGATTACTGAAAAGGCTAGATTGCACTGTTGTCGTAGCTGGTACGCAATTAAATTCGTTCTGTGTTACGTCTGAAATGAATGCACTCGGCGGTTTACGATTTAATACCAAATTCGAACTCCAACATTTGTGGTTTTATGGACTCAAATAAACCGCGCAAGTCCGCATAGAAGTAATTCTGGTTTGGGGAGTCGAGCCTTGTGGCGCCTCTGGGGCGCCACGGCTGGCGCACCCAACCGACGCGCGCAGCCTTGTGGCGCACCCGCCAAGCGCCCGGCCTGTGGCGCACCCGAAAGCGCCACAATGCCTCAGTCCGAGAAACACAGGATTTCTATGCCTCAGCCAAGGCGTGTTAGTTCGACATTACATAAGTTTGACATAAGTTTGACACAGGATTTGTACCATAAGTTCGACATTAGCTGGATATTAGTTCGACACATTACATAAGTTTGACACAAGTTCGACATCCATCTTAACTCCGTTCACCTAGACATAAGTCATACACACACAAGTCCATACACACTCTAGTGACCTAGACACTAAGGCGCCGGGGTGTACGGATACTTCGGCTTCCTTTGCCTCTTTGGTTACAGAGGAAGCACGTTGGGTGTCCCAACGTCGGTGCGGTCGCGGTACTTCTTGCTTGCGAGCATGGTCTTCTTTGCGTTTGGCTCGACCCCCTATTTAACACAAGTTATGTGTTAGTCGATAGTTAGTCAATGGATTAATTTTCTTCTTATGTAGCAAGAAATTGAAGACCCTTCATACCTGACCGTCTCCGTCACCCTGTGTAGGAATAGGGGCACTAAAAATTTGGGACTCGCCAATCTCATCATACGGCCAATCGAAAGAGGTGTCTTCGACCCTATCATAGCGATTCATGCCAAATTGCATAGGGTCTGCCTCTTCTTCATGGGTACCGGTGGGTGCAGGTGGTGTACCATAGTGGTGGATGCCAAATTGGTCTAGGTCAACCTCTTCCTCCGTGTAGTCCTCAGTGTTAGTGCGCACGGTGGAGGCAGGTGGTGTACGCACGGTGGAGGCAGGTGGAGTACGCACGGTTGAGGTCTCTCCAACTGGTGGCACCAACACCTCTGGCTCGTGCACATAATGTGTTGTGTCCATGCATGTAATCTTCTGAGCTAGCTTCTTGGCACCCTTTCTCACCATCTGCACAATAATCACAAACGAGGTAGTTAACAATAGTGATAATGCAAAGCAAACCATATTATGTTTCCAGAATGTTGCTTACCTCAGCTAAACGCCGTAGTGGGCTGGTGTTCCCCTCTCTTGATTGATGAAGCGCTTGGGCCGCTTCATTGGACATTCTCGTCAATTGTGAGGCCTACGTAACCCAAAAACTGTCACGGTTCAAGTTGATGCCAAATGAGTGAACGTAAAGACAATGTTGCTACAAACTCTTACCATGTAATTCAAAAGATATGCATTCTGTGGCACAGTCTCCTCTCTAGTGCAGGCATCGTAGCTGTAACAGAACCGACCAATTAATATAAACACAATGTACTTATAAGTCGCCAAAGCAACTTAATTAGCACACTGTGGCTATATCAACCCGATAGTCCGTGAAATCTCGAAGGATTTCAAACTTTCAACAATACAGCCCAGACCGAATTGAGTTCAACATACAACAGTTCATAGTGGTACATAGGTTCACAAATAGAAGATTACATCGGAGTACGAAATAAATATTACAATACCAAGTTCAAATCTAAATTGCGGAAGCAAATAAAGTTTTGGTTCACAAACGCACACTTAGTTGAAACATAGTGCCTGGTCCAATATCACATCCCACAATAGCATAGAGGTACGATAGATAGATTGATCGTGCCCACGATCTACTCATTCCCATACGCAGGGTAGAAGCAAGTTGGGCAATAGCCATAGAACATCTCACCATCTCGCAACAACAAGGGAATAAAACCACGAGTACAAGAAGGTACTCGGCTAGACTTACCCGTCATAAATGAAAATAAAGTGACACCAAGGAGTATGCAAGGCTATATAAGTGGGGTAGGCGATTCATTTAAACTTGCGATAAAAAGGTGAGCTTATTAATAATCATTTAGTTATAAAAGACTCTCTAGCTTAACATCTTTTAAGTTGGATCCCGACATCACTAGGTTAGCACCCGTACTACTCCATCTCCAGGGTATGAGCAAACAATGCTATCCTATCCTTCGGGTTGAGCGTACCCGATCAACAACATAGAACCATAACCATCCTATTTTCACAATGATTTGCGACGATGCTTGCCGCTTTCGGTCAAGTGTTCACCGTCCGGAACGATGGCGATTATAATCGATTGCAAACCAGCTGGCGGGTATTCCTCACACAAACCACACTCGCCGGCCAGAACGAGTGACGGTCACCTTGGTCTATTCGGGTGGAAACACGGATTTCAACGAATACGGTTGCACCAGGGCATGCCCGGCTACCAGGTACCTCCGGCGCGACCGGCCACTGGCTTTAATACCGCGCCTGTGGGCAACACACTCAACTCCGTTGAAATTCCGGCCCAAACATCCTCAAGGCTTCGCGGTCGGATGATCGCATCCTTCCAGCTATCTGTGAGGTATTGTTCAACATGATCCGAGGACGTACAAAGCCATAGTCCCTTAAGTGACATCGCCAGAGTTTCCGTGGTCTAACACACCACAAACTCCGACTAGTCGTGATTTAACAAGGCCACATGGTTATGTTCTCTAACCAACCTCCATAGTATCAACCAAAGGGTAGTAACCACCTACCTCGCGGATGAGGGTCAATCACCCGTCTTTTACCGATCTAATTAAGCGGTGCTAAGCATAAGCGCGATCCGAACTTAATAGGGTAACGGTATTTAGGTGGATCAAGGTACTCATAATGCAAGAACGGTTCCAAGTCAACGCCTATTAACTTAATGCATCATAATAAATAAATGACTCAAGTAAAATATTTTGAAAACCGTAGGAGTAATGCTCCGGGCTTGCCTTTCTCAAAGGAGCTAGGGTGATGGTTAGGGCACTCGGGCAAGTCGGCGTCCGGATCCTCGTCCCCGTGCTGCCTCTGCAAAGACCGCTCCCCCTGCTCCTCTCCCTTCCGGCTCCTTGGGAACAATGGCGTCACTCCTTCCTAGGCAATCCCGTATGATGCATCGTGCGTATGAATATCGGAAATGCAATACGAAATCAAAGCGTATGATGATAATGATGAACCAATCATGAAGTTACAAGGTAGTCAACATCATCCTAACATGTTACACATTTTATAACCCTAATTAAACATTGCAAGAACACTAGTTACCCTAGACCTCGACGATTAACCGATCATGATCGTAACAGGGCATAACAGCAACCTATAGCTAGACTGCTCAGAAAAATCTACAAAAATTACAGTAGCTTAGCTAGGTAACAACAAGCCTACCATAAAATTTTCAAGCCAAAACAGTAAACCATTTATCCTATACAAAAAAGACAAGGCAGCAATAAATCGGGGCCTAAAAATACTTTGTATTATGAAAAGTGTCAAACAACAGATATCATGTGATTAACAGCTACTTATAAGTATACAAACACCCTAGAAAAATTATCAAGCCTAAACCTTGCATAAATAATTAATTATGAATTTCCAAAACTCTAAGCAAAGCAAGCACAATAAATAAATAGGGCATTTTCTACACATGACATATATAAATAATATTTTTCATAGGTAAAGCATCTCCTAACTAGAGCAACAAAACAAGAACCACATTTTTTCGATAAACCTACATTTACTTAAGCATTTAACAAGATATAAGCAATTAAAGACATTAAATAATACAGTACAGAAAAGTATTTCATAAAAATACACCAATACCCTACATGCATAAAGCTCATCATAAGAAAAATATGGACACTTGAATCACCCAAAATGGACTTAAAATGAGGGAGATATGATTTTTGGAAGATTTAAATCAATTTCTGGAATTCATTTTCAAAAAATCGGAAAACACCTAAAACGCTACGCGCACCCAGCGCTTTCCCCATCGCGGGCGACGCGGGCCCCGCGGTGCTACACGTACCCGACGCGGTGTACCCAAGGCGCCCCCGCGCAGTGGCACCGACCGTGGGTCCCGGTCCAACGGGCCCACCCGTCGGCCACCGGAGAAGCGGCACCGCCGTCGCGTCGGCCGGCGAGAACTCGCCGACGGCGGCACCTCCGGCTGCGCGGGTGGCACCGTCGTGCTCGTGGCGGCGGTGCGGACACAGGCGTGGTAAAAATGAAGCGTCTCGTGGCCTAAATCGCAGGGCGCGGCGGACGGCGGCGAGCGGCGGCACGGCGCGACGGCGACTCGCCGGTGAAGGCCACGGCGGCGCGCAAGGGAAACACCTACGGGCTTGCCTAGACCATGGCGGAGCTAGAGCGCGAGCTAGGGGATGAAAATGATGGCGGACGCGCGCGGACGGCGACGCCGGAGAAGCTCGCCGGCGCATGGCGCCCGACGGCGAGAACGAGACCGGCCGATTGGCCACTACCTTTGGTCGATTCGAGGCAAGATCACGCGGTGAAGATGGAGGAAGGCGAGGCGGACTCGGTGATGCTCACAGGGGAGGAAATGGTGGGGCGGGAAAGGCGGCTAGCCGGCGCGGCGCGGGCGGCCATGGCGGAGTTCCGAGGGGCGCTCTGCGGGCGAGGGAGAAGGAATTGGAGGGGCGAGCGAGCGGGCGAGTGAGGCGGGGCTTTTAAGGGCGCGGGCGCGTCCAATTGCCAGGGGGAGTCACGAGCGCGGCGGGGCGGCTTGGCGCGACGCCCATGGCGTCCATGGCGTCGGCGCGATGCGCGCGGCGCGCAGCGGGGCAGCGGCGAAGCGGGGCTCGGCCGCGATCTTGCGGCGGGCACTTGAGTGCCTCGGCGTGGCCGTTGCGGTGTCGCGGAGCCGCTGGCGCGGCCGCGTGGCGCGGCGCGGCGTGCGGCATCGCGGGGCGGCAGCTCGGCCGGTGCAGCGAGGCGGCAAAGCGGGCGTAGCGAGCGGGGAGACAGGGCCGGTCGAGGCGAGGACAAGATGGACGACGGGCGGGCGCAGGGAGCAGCGGCGAAAGCGCGGTCGGCGGCACGGCGTCGCATGCGTCGCGGGGCGAGGGGGAAGGGGGAAAGATGATGACAGTGGGGCCCAGTGGGTCCACTGTCAAAATGAACTAGAACATTTTGACTGCTCATATTTTCAAAATTACTGCGAATTTGAAAATGGTCCAAAAATGAAAGTTACTCAAAATTAAAAGATGAATAACTTTCATGTAGAAAGTTTTTGCAAAATCGGCCTAGATTTGAAAATAAAATTTTGGGTCACATAAAATACCTTTAAAATTCATTTTTGAAACTATTTTTGCCATTTTTGAAGCACCAAAAGTCATTTTCATAAATTGGGGTCAAAACAAAAGTTTCTCCAAAAATTCTTCTCTACAAACTTTGTTAAAGCTCCATTTTGAGAAAAGCATCACAAGTTTGACTTCTAGAAAACCTTTGAAAACTCCTATTTGCATTTTTAAAATAAGCACTCAAAATATTGCCACAAAAATGCCATAAATGATGCTTATGTGATGATCATGCTCCTGATGCAAGATTTGTCTAACCCTAAAACTGGAGTTGTTACGGTAGGCATCTTCTTCGACGTCCTCAGGGCCATCCTCAATTGGTTGTTCAGTGTACGAGGACAGAAGATGAAGCCTGCTAGACCTCTGCAGCCAACTTAGGTAGTCGTTGAAAGAGTCCTGGCTGAATGGAGGACCACTCTCCAACGGAACCTTTTCCCTGTTCAAAGAAAAGGCAAAGGTTTAGTCAACATTCAAATAACAATTAACCAATGAGAAGTAAATGATAACACGGAATAACCGCAGTAATAGAAATTAAAGGATAACACAAAATAAATGTTGTAACACAAACTAACTTTACTAACTACCTGTCGGGATGGTCTTCTATGCCTACTAGCATTATGACCCGGTTCTTTGCAAATAGAGCACAAATTCTGGCTACGGGTCTCGTTGAATAATCCAACTTCGTACTTGTCAAAGCCTCTTTTTCTCATACCATCCATGTCACACTTGAAGCGCTTTTTCGCCTCCTCCCCTTCCCTTCCTTCTTCGGCTCTCGGCCACGGTGCGAAGTCCTCACCATAATAAGGGGGCCACTGTGACGGGTCTAGGAACGGCTCGAAGGATTGCTCCCACACCTTTAGAGTGTTAGAACGAAGATAATAGGGTGACATGAATGGAGCGACCGTATGGTCAAATCCACGCTTCTCGCAGCCGTGATCATGTGGCTGCAAAGGGGCATGCATGATCTGTGGGACATTACAACTGCACTCAATCTTGGCAAGATCAACTCGGTAGTTCCGCCCACCATATTGTTCCCCTCCCAACCTCGTGCCACCCTTACCTCGTATACTGTACACATCCATCGAAGGACCATATGCCTCGCCGGTTTGGTCTTTTGCCAATGCCTCGCCTCATACAAAAAATCTTGCGCGGCCGCTCCATATATCCCGATCTCCACAAGATTCCTCTTCGCAAGTCCATACCGCGGGACAAAGTATTCATTGCACTTACGAAAGGAATACTCAACGATTCCGCATACGGGCAAAGACCGCACACCTCCGAACACACGGTTGAAAGACTCCGATGCGTTCGTGGTCATGATCCCGAACCCGAAACCACCCTCATCATATGCCATGCCCACATTTCCTTCTTCCAACCGCTTGTTTAACCATTGTTCAGCGCGGCTCCAACACCTTCCTCAATTCTCTCAACCCCTCGTCGAACTTATGTTTTTCTCTTTTATAACATAGATTCTTTAACATGTCACAAACCTCGGCCTTCCTGCCGCTTACGCCGGGTTAGCGGCGAAATGGCGCACGCACCATCCGTGTACAAGTGGCGGTACCCATCAATATGTTTAGCTGCAAAGCATTAATGATCCCCGCGTGCTGGTCCGAGATCAAACAAATGGTTCGATCGACACCAAGAACCTTCGTCCGGAGGTTGTTCATGAACCATGCCCAAGATTCATTGTTCTCCGACTCCGCCAAAGCATACGCGATGGGTACTATCTCGGTTCTCCGGGTCAACGGCGGCCATCATCAAGGTGCCCTTGTACTTTCCAGTAAGGAATGTCCCATCAACAAGAATAACCGGACGACAGTCTTTGGAAGGCATCCCGACATTGAGAAAAAAACCGAAGACACGAAGTAAAACATGCCGCTTAACCGCATCCACATACAAACCTCCCGTGTAAATTTGCCATCTCGAGGCCGGGGTTGAAATGCTTCATTGCACACAATATACGAGGAACCCCTGTTGTATGCTTCCTCCCAGCTACCCCAACGGATGGCAAGGGCAATTTGCTTTGCATGCCAAGCCTTTCCGTAATCGACCTCATACTTGGTAAATATGTATATGTTCTCGTTGTAACATCGCTACGAGAGACATTGTTGTCGGCATCAACGCAACCCAATATACGACGGGCAAGGTATTTTGCGGTGAGTTGCGGATGATCCTTATTTGCGGAATTGTCCCGCATCTCGTGGTCTTCACCCACTTTGCTTACACGCCACTTACCGTCACTCTTTTTCTTCCGTGCATGGAACACCCACGGGCAAGTATGATCGATGCATGCGCACCGGGTACCTCGGCGACTTGTCGGAATGAGTGACGCGGTATGGTCTATGGTGCCACACAAAGCATAGTCCTTCGAAATAGCTTCATCTCCGCCATTGTATCAAATACCATACCCTTCCTAAGGATACCACCTTTTGTATGGTCATACAATGAGTGTGCTGCCAGCTGGAGGCCGGTGTCACATACTGCCATATTGAAAGTCCCTAGTTTGGTTTTGGCTAATTGATGAAACCTAGGACTAACCTTGTTTATCTAAAGTGGTTGATTTAGAGAAAGGTTGTCCACATGATGAGCTTATTGCATATGAAGCATGACACATGTCATGTGATCAAAGATGAAGATCAAGACGATGCTTGGTTCCATGGACCGGTGTTGAAGGTGAAGGGCTAGTTGAGGCTTGGGAGTGAAGGACCATGCGATGGTGAAGCTCGGGCAAGACTAGGCGCCGATGGACCGATGCACGGTGAAGGGCAAGTGAAGTCGAGGTCGATGGATCGAGACGGTCACATGATGGTGTGAAGTGTTCATATCATTTGGAGGAACAAAATGGGCTCAAGGCAAAGGTATAACCGATAGGGCCATTTTGTTTTGCACTCAAGACACCATAGAGGGTGTGAGTGGTTTAGGTTCGATAGCCGCACTATTAAGAGGGGAAGTCTTATCGGCTATTCGACGCACGGGTGCCACTAGGTGAATTCATGAAGTGCATTGCATGTAGGGCCTAGTGAGCTAACCTAACCTTTGGAAAATGATTGTGAAAAGCTAACACACAAGCACATGGAGATGTACACTTGGTGGTGTTGGCACATTTACAAAGGTGGCGAATGTTCGCGCTGTGGTTTGTAGGGTTGAGTTGGGCTTGGGTCCCTCTCTCCCTCCCGCCGAGCTTGCGAGGCGGGATTCGGCGCTTTCGGGAAAAATGGATGCATATTTTCTATTGCGCCGGATGCAAAATTTGGTTGAAATCATGCTATCTCTGTTGATCAAGTTGGTATACTTGTTGGATAGCATGTCTGAGAAGTTGGCGACGAAACGACGAAGGCTGCACCTGCCAGAGGGGCCGGACGCTGGGCTGACGCGTCCGGCGAGCGGCGGACGCCGACCCGAAAGTTCCCGGTTTTCGGCCTTTCGGCGGACGTCGCGCCGACGCCGCGCGGCGGACGCGGGCATTTCTGTCTTGCATCCGGGCGTCTTGGGCCTCGGCCAGTTGTTGCTCGGTCGAAAGGCGGCGGACGCGGGCGGTCGCGTCCGGCGTAGGCCGGACGCGACCGAAGTCTCGGGGCACCACGGCTCTCTCGGACGCAGAGCCGCCGGACGCGGGCCGGACGCGGAGGTTTTGAACGTTGGGCGCCAACGGTCGGCCGCCGGGCGAGCGCGAGGAGGCGCCGGACGCGTCCGGCGCTTGGGCGCGGACGCGTCCGGCGGGTTGAAATCGGCCGGCCCGAGGGGTAACGGTTGGATTTCGCCTTGGGCTTATAAATAGCCCCTTGGCCGGCCATGGGAGGCGCTCTTGCCCATTTCTACTCACTTGCTCATCCTTTGTGCTAGAGAAACACTCTCCCTCTTATCTCTCTTGCTTGTTGCTCATCCACAGTGAGATTGAGAGATCACCTAGTGCATTGCATTGCTTGAGGGCATCTAGTGGCACTTGTGGGTGGTTTAGCCGGTGGATTTCTTGTTACTCTTGGAGAGTACCGCTCCTAGCCGGCTTGGAGATTGTTGGAGGCGTTGGCAAGAGAAGGTGATTGTTCTTGGCCACCTCCGGTTGATTGTGAGAGGTTTGAGCTCACCTCGTGGGGATCACGAAGAGCATCCTAGTGGATTGCGCGTGTCGTTGAGTACCTCGCTTGAGAGTGGCGTCTTGCGGTGCCTTGCAGGGCGAGCCTTGAGGGGCTAGTGACTTGAGGGTCACACCGAGGAACCATCTAGGTGTTGGTCGACACAACCGGTGACGTAGCTTGGCGGTGCCCAAGTGAACACCGGGTGAACAAAAATAATTGTGTTCATCCTTGTCTCCCGGTGATTGGTTGTCATCGATTGTGTGTTGCCGATTGTGATTGATTGCTCATTCTCTTGGTGATTGGCAACCTCGACTCGACGCGTCGGTATAACAAGTCTCATCCTCTCTTGTATTACTTTGATTACATTCTTGCAAAGTAGAATTGCTTGCGTGGTCGGTCGGGAACCACATCTTGTGTAGACTAAATCCCGTGGGTAGAATTGCTTGTGTGGTCGGTCGGGAACCACTTCTTGTGTAGACTAAATCCCGTGGGTAGAACTCTTGATCACTAGTGGTAGCTTTTGTGTGTACTAGTGATCACCTACTAGAATTGCTTGGATAGGAGGCTTGCAACATCTAGTAGGCTAAGCATAACTTGCTTTCCGCCGTTTGTGTATCTAACGAAGTTTGCTTAGTGAGTTTGTAGAAATTTTTATAGGCTATTCACCCCCCCTCTAGCCATCTAGGACCTTACACATATGTACCTCACTGACATCTCTGTAGTTAGGAACATCACTGAAAGGTTTGCCAGCCTGCCTCATCTGCCTAAGCTCTGCCTCTGTGTAAGGTGGCGGTGGGACAAATTGATGTGCCTCGCTAATCCTACCCCATGGTTCATAAACGTCACCTTGCTCGGGCAAATCATGGACTAGCCGACCATGACTAGGCATGGCATGAAGTACCTCTATAGGAACTGCTGGTGGCATCGGACGTACTGGACTTGCCCTAGCATCTGTGGCTGCATTGTCATCACCAGAGTCATCGGAATCACTGCTAACATCATCACCAATCATGTCCTCCGCCTCCCGCTCCTCCTCTTCCCTTTCAAAGTCCCTCACATCAAAATCATTGCTAATACGGCCTACTTCAGCACCTACAAACTGCTCCTGCGTCAAAGTGCCATCCAAATCCATAGCACCATGAGTTTTTTCCCCTACTTCGTTTGCTTCTTGTTCATTGTAACCAGCATCATCATTAAATGGAGCCTCCTCATCATGCTCGAACCTATAGCCATTCTCCACAACCACCTCAGGCATTGCATTATTCGAGCTTTGGAGGACCCGAGTATACCGCGACCAATCCAGTGGGTTGCGCAAGGGCACCACGACATACTGCGCCCTAGTCTTGCCACTATCAAACCTCCCCTTGAGAGCGAAATCACCGCCAAACTTGTCACTCAATCGGCCACAAAGGTCCTCGAAGCTAGGAGGTCCATCAAACCACTCCACCTCATCATCCATCCCCTGAAACATACCATCTTCCTTCCTAACAATTCCTCCGTAGAACAAATGGACACAACAATCCATCTACAAAGACATATGACGACAATGCATTAACGTCTATTACAAATAAATTGCTAATGTCACCTAGAATGTCACTAATGCCTAAAACTAACCTATACTAATTTCACTTACTAGCTAAACTAAATTTAATAGCTAAACTAACCAATGCTAATCTCACTAATTAAGTAAACTAACTATAATAGGTACACTAACCTATACTCATTACCCTAACTAACAAACTGATTATACTAATTACAAAAAAAAATTTACCTTGGTGCGGCGCAGTGGCGCCCCTGCGCACTGGAGCTCGCCCCCCCCCGGCCCCGCCCCCGAGAGGGCGCCCGCACGAGGCCGGCGAGCCGCCGCCCCCTCCCACGCCGGCACCTCACCGGCGGCGGCGGCGGCGCTGGAGCTGGGCGGCGCGGCGCTGGAGATGTGGAGGGGCGGCGGATGTGGAGAGCCGGGGAGGACGAACGGCGGCGGGAGTGGTGGCGGGGAGGACGTACGGCGGCGAGATGAGGACGTACGGCGGCGGGGAGGACGAACGGCGGCGGTGCTCGAGCTGTGCTGCGGAGCGAGAGGGATTCGCGAGAGGAGGTAGCCGAGGTGGTCGGGCTCGGCCCGGGTGTTAGGCGCTGTGGCGCCCCCAAAGGAGGCGCCACAGTGCGGCGCATAGATGCAAGGCGCCACACTGGGGGCGCCACAGCGGGCGCCACGTCAGCCTGGCTGCCTGGCTGGCGCCCTCGCGGGCCCACCCTGTGGCGCCTCCATGCAAGGCGCCACATGGTACAATTGTGGCGCCTCGCGTGGAGGCGCTGCCAAAAGGGTTAGTTATAAAAAAAAAAAAACAGGTGCATTTTCTTAAATACTTTTAAAAAAGGGTCAAAATTGAAAAAAATTCTCTGCTCGATCCTTTCGTGGCCCCTGTCTGCTCGATCCTCGGTCCGGTTCGTGAAGATGCCGGGTCGAAAGCGCAGCGCAGCGCAGCGTGAGTGGGTTCGTGAAGATGCCGGGTCGAAAGCGCAGCGCAGCGTGAGTGAGTAGTTTTGCTGGGCCATCCCATCTTCTCTAAAGGACAGGGCTCGCCAGTTGCTCAATCATACAGTACAGGTCACAACCAGCCACCAGCACCACAGCGCAGCCGCACTCAGCGCAGTGGATGTTCGCTTGTTCAGCCAAACAGCCAACGGATATATAGTGAGGCATAGCAAGTTAGCAACACCAATAGGGTCAGCAGCAACAGCCTCGTTTGGAACGTAGGATAGGCAAACGAACTTTACAGGAACCAAATCCTTTACCTTGATGACATCATGTAGCGTTTGGATCAAAGGAACGAGGTGTACCGTTCTAAAGGAAAGTTTTCCTTTCACATAGAAAACGGAGGAATGAAAACATTCACCGCTCTCTCTTGTTTTTCTTCATGAAGTCCAAGACACTCATGCTCACTAATGCGACTTGGCACAGGCTTTTACGGAGACAAAGCACAAAACACTCATTGATTAACACTGTAAACTAGGATCCATGCAAGCACCAGCATATACTCCGTATGGCTCATCAGAATATTTTATACATATGTTTGGCCTTGACACATGTAGTATGTGGGGGGGGGGCATTTATATCTAACACATGGGTCTCTTTTTACTATTTGTATCTTCAGAAAAAATGATATAAAACTACCAAACCATATGAACTAATATGCAAATTAAGGGATCATATGGCCATAAAACTAGCAAACATAGGTCTCTCTTTATCTGTTTGCTTTGCGTGTTGACTGGTGGTGCATGCATTAGCCTTGCATGTGGCCCAAATTAGCCATCGGACTTAATCAGCAGCACATGAAAATACCTTTGCTTTTCACAGCGGGCGTCGTCTGCGCCTCCGTCGTGCCTCTCGTTGCCGTCATATCGCTCTCATATCGCTCTCGGTGGATTCTCCGGCGTCTTGAAGGGCTAAGCCGGGAAGGCGGGAAGCGTCGGTAAGTTGGCCTGGCACCGTTGGTGCTGATGTGTCATGTGTGTATGCTCTTCATGTATGGTCTCCTGCTGTTGGGCTTGGATCATGCATCCGGGGTTGCGTCTTCTTTTTCTTCATATAAATAATAAAGAAAAATGTCCCTCCTTTTCTTTTCTTGTTTTGTGTAACACTAGTACTAGTATATTGTGTAACAGCGGTAATAGTCAGCAGGGGATTGTTGTACCGCAATAATTTTACCACGGTGTTATATATTATATTAATTAGCGTTGAAGTCAGTAATCACACGGGCTTTGTGTTTATGTTTTTGTTGAATGGGTTGAGATTTGCAGCTGTTTTTAATTATAAATTTGTAATCCTCCACTGTCGATGTGAATTTGTCATTTAAAATGGAACAGTTTCTCTGCCTAGATCTATGGACCAAGACACCAAGTTCCAAATGTAAATTTGCGTTTGTGGGAAAAATAATATTGAAACAACCATATTTCGGACGAAAAGAAAAATTCAAGCTTGTTTCAGCTTGTTTTGACCTATTCTCTCTCACAAAATACTATCAAACTAGTCAAAATTGTAGGCCAAACACCAACGTCATAAAGTTTTCCCGTGAGGTTGTATGGGCCAAGCCGTCTGTAGCAACATTTCCCGTGAGGTTGTATGGGCCAGGCCGTTTGTAGCAACATCAAATCCAAAGCCTAGCCCACCTCATCGGAGAGCAGAGGCGAGAGTGCTATTTCTCATACTAGCCGGTGACCCCGTGCGTTGCACGGGTTTTTTTTTTTGAAAGTGCTTGCTAGAAGTGTCGAAAAGTATTTTCCGGGCACTTCAGATGAATTAGAGGTCTAAAGCTTTTAGTTGGGAAATTTTATAAGCAATAAAACTCCCAAAGACCACTTTTTGTGAAAATGGGTGGAAGGCATATATTTTCGAGGGAAAAGATTACTGTTGAAGGTAGCATGGTTTTTTTTTTTGGAAAGTGCTTGCTAGAAGTGTCGAAAAGTATTTTCGGGCACTCCAGATGAATTAGAGGTCTAAAGGTTTTAGTTGGGAAATTTTATAAGCAATAAAACTCCCAAAGACAACTTTTTGTGAAAATGGGTGGAAGGTATATATTTTTGGGGGAAAAGATTGCCAAAAAGCGGCGACGCCGAGAGCCGCGAAGCGGATTCTAGTTAGAAGCCGGCGGAAGCTGATCTCTGTTAGAAGCCGTTCGTACGAAGCGCTCCGAACAATCGGGACCGTACGATCGAGGATCGGACGGCCGGGAATTTGGGGCGACGTGGACGCGGTTCTTGTCGAGAAGTTTCTACGACTATAATGTTAATAGTATGATACGAAACGTACAACATTCTCTGGCTTCTCGGCATGGCCACGTCGCGGCCTCGTCTTGGCCGTCTGATCGGGCGGACGGACGGCCCAGGATCGGAAGATTCCGACCATTTTGCAAAAAGTTCTCGAACTCGACGAAATAGTACCCACCGTACAACAGCCTCTCTCGGAAAATCTTTCAAAAAGGCCCTCGCGTTTACGAAATAAGATAAAAGCCCGGCTTCCTCTCGGGCGCCCGTCATGGGCCTGTGTTTATGGGCCGGCCTGCCTCCCCATTGGGCTCGGTGGGCTGAATTAGGCCCGACGGCCTTTTAACTTTTTCCAGAAAATTTATTATTTATCTAAACAGGCTGAAATAATATAAAAATCATAACAAATCAAACAAAAATCAAAAAAATACCAAACCAAGTTTGTTGAACTCTACATAACTATCACTACACTCTAAACATATAACATAATATATTTTATTGTAATTTTATTGCTACAAATGTAGATTTAGATTTTTCTATAGTTTTATTATATAAAAATAAACTCCCATTAACTCACAAAATGTTCCAATTTTAAATGTCTCTTTCTCCGTAATAAATATAACAAAAAATGATAGTTCTTTAATTTACTTTACAACAAATAATTATTTGCAGTATAAAAATATCACGGGTCCTAACAGCCCTAAGCGGCAACGCCGCGACCATTTCTAGTTTACACGATATAAGAATTTCTTTTGAGAAGACGATAAGAAAAGGTTATCAAAGGTCTAGTCAAAGCAGGAGTGCAATGCATATCTGCAGCTAAGGCCACACTCCCAGTGCAGTTTATATGGTGAAACCAAACAAGATCCAAAATATATATATTTATTTCACAGTTCCATAGATATAAGAATTTAAATATTGTATGATATTATAAAATGAAATGTTTCTAGTAAAGTTTCAACTAGTTTTCAATATGTAGAGATGAAAAAACACACCGAGTGGAGTTTCTCTTTGTTTCCGATGCATTTTGAATCGTGTGATACCATCTAGATTTTCCTGACGTGCTACCCTTCATAATTTATTCCATTAGAACTTAACTAATTTTATTAGTATGTAAAACATGAACAAATATATTAAATGAAGGGTGCATCAACTAGTTATAATAGATAGCGAGATTTTAAACAAATAAACACCAAAAATGAGTCTATAAAGATTCAAACAATTTCAAGTTAGGCACCGCAAGATTGAGCATAATTTTTATAAAAGAAACCTAAAACTAGTTTCATAATTTCTCGAGGTAAAGCAATTTTTCTAAGACTAAACCAAATTTAAGAAATTTTAGTTTCATTATTATTTTTCTATGTAAAAATATTGGGGTAAATTTTTTTTTGTTATTATTATTTTTAAAAATATTTTATTCCACCTTAACTTCTTGAAAATTTAAATTATTCTAATTTATTTACTCATTTCTGATTTGATGCCACATCAGTAAAGCCATTTCAAGATATAAAAGACAACTTCTAAAAATTTAAGAGAAGGGTAAAAAAACCGATTTTGTATTAGACTCGCAGCCAAAGGATGTTGGATTCGGTTTGTTGCCCCAACCCACCTAACACTCCGGAGGCACCCCAGGTCCTGCGTTTGAACCCTGATGGAGGCGAATTTCACCCTATGAGTAATAAAAATCCCCTCGCTGGTCCCGTAGGCCAAAGCACTTGTGGAATGGCCCGTTTCCGGCCCGTGGCGAAGGACGGCCCGGGTTACGGTTCCCCACGAGGACCTGTTCACAGTGTCGGGGCGGGACTGAGTTCAGGGATTTTTCCGAGACTGGGGACCTCGGGTCTTCTGCTTAATGAAATAATGAGGGGTGTCACCCGGTCTCTTTTTTTATTAGACTGCCGCAACAGTTAAACACCCGAGCAGGCCCGTGGACCAGCCTGGGCACTTTTTAACCGAAAACCGAGTACCGAACCGAACCGAGCCGAACTGAACCGAAATATCAGTTTTTTCGTTTTTCGGTTTTGGCTTCGGTTTTTGCTTTGTGCCGGTTTGGTTCTCGGTTTCGGCTTCGGTTTTGGGAGCAGAGAAACCGACAAACCGAGAAAACCGAACAGACTTCGCAGATTCGCTCGTCCAGTGACTCCAGTCATCGTCCGTGTGTCCACCACACCCACATCGGGACAACCCCAACCAATCCAGCCCAGCATCGGCCCAAAAGCAATAACGCTTGGCCAAAAGCAAAGATGCTTACTCCCGCACGGCCTCAGGCATCGGCTCCACTCGAACATCCCCGCAGTCATGCTCCCATCCCCAAACTCAGACCTAATCCTATCGTGGCGGCGCGAGTGAGGGCCAACGGATGCGGCTGAGCGGCGGACCTAGCGCGAGGCGGCGTCAGTGATTGCGGCAGCGGCGGAATGACCGCGATCGTGAGGCAGGAGCTCGCCGCGACGGCGACCGCGAGGGCAAGCGCGAGGCAGGGTCGAGGCGGCGGCGCGAGCGCTGGCAAGGTCGCGGCGACGACCGCGACTGCAAGGGCGAGCCGCGCGCGTGGCGGCTCCGACGCGACGAGCAGTGCCGGCGCAGTTTCTGCGGACCCTGATTTGTTCTTCCCCATTCTGGTGTCTCTTTTTCTTCTCTGTGCTTCGGTTAGTTCGGCGGAACCGAAAAACCGACCCGAAGAAACCGAAATCGAACTCGTCGGTTTTGGGTTCCACAGAACACCGATTGGTTGCTGATATCTGCAAACCGAATTTCGCAGCAACTAACCGAACCGAATTGTCGGTTAAAACCGAATGCCCAGACCCGTGGAGAGTTCTTTCGAGTCTAGCAGCTCCAAAAGCCCAAAAGTTACGGCCCACTTAACCTTCTTCCTCTGTTTCTCCCCAGGTCCACCGACGACTTCACGACAAGACTTTCTTGCTCGTCCGATGCGACGTCTCCCTGCGGCTGAATTCCAACCCCTGCGGAAGCACACAAATCTCCCGCTGCGGAACACAAATCTCCCGCTGCGGAACACTTCGCCAAATCTCCCCTGCGGAAGCACTTCGCTTCGCTGTCCCGCGGCCGGTGGCCCCCACCATCTGCCCGATCCATAAATACCACCTTGCTGCCCCAATCCCAATCCATCCCACCCTACCCCCAACACACACAGGCACACAAACAACAAGTCAGCAAGCGCCACCGGGTGCCGCCATGTCGAGCACCATGCAGCTCCGCACCAACGGCGATGATGCCACCGTTTCGATCCCAAGCGAAGCTATGGTTTCTGCAGGCGGCAGCGACTCCAAGCAGCTCCAGCGCTGGCTGTGCGTGTCAGGCTTGGCCACGCTGGTCATGGATGCAGCGACGGCGTTCTACAGATCGCCGCACGGAGTCATCTTCGAGCAGCACAGGTTTGCTTACTACGCCATCCTCGCCGGAATTTTCGTTGCTGGGCTGATCAAAGTCGGCACGGCCTGCTGGCTAGCTAGCTCCGGGCAGCAAGGCTGAGGCCGCAGTCGGGCGTTCAGAGCGGGCGTCGTCTGCGCCTCCGTCGTGCCTCTCGTTGCCATCATCGCTCTCGGTGGGTTCTCCGTCGTCATGAATGGCTAAGCCGGGGACCGTCGTCGGTGACTTGCCGAGGTGACGTTTGGTGCCGATATGTGCTACTGCTCTCTGCATGCATGGTTGCTCGCTGGACATGGACTTTGGATCATCTGGGGTCGTCGTTGCGTCTTCTTTTCGTATTAAGAAATTAAAAAACCGTCTCTCCTTTTCTTTTCTTTTCTTTTCCTTTTATGGTATACTAGTATATTTTGTAACAGTCAGCAGGGGATTGCTGTACCAGAATAATTTTACCATGTTTTTTTTATTATTTAGCGTTGAATAAGTCAGTAATCACACGCGAGCCTGTGTTGTGTTGAATCGGAGATTTGCAGCTGTATTCATTTTAGTTATAAGTTTGTATATGTAATCCTCCCTCCGTTCCCATATATAGTTTTAGTTTATTTCACAGTTCCACATATATAAAAATTTAAATATTGTAAACAGTGAAGTTTATTTCATACTGTGAGATGTAGTCGAGATTTTGATGTGCATGCATGTCATACTGTCAGATGTAGTCGAGATTTAGAGCTGGATGCCCTTATCTTCCCAAGGTTTACTGTACTGTTGTCGAACGCGTTGGCTTTCAATATAAGTTGAGGAGAGACTTTTTTTAAAAAATATATTGTAAACAGTAGTATTATAAAATGAAATGTTTTTCCAGTAAAGTTTCACCTATTTTTCAACGCGTAGAGATGAACCAAAACACATCCAGTGAAGTTTCTCTCGGTCTCCGATGCATACTTAAAAGTTTCGTTATTTATCTATGTACAAATATTCAGATAAATTCTTAATTTTTTGTATATTATTAAAAATATTTTTAGTCGGATTTATATTCTTAAAATTTTAAATTAGTCTAATTCACTCGCCTCTGATGTGACGTCACATCAGTAAAGCCACTCAAGATGTAAAAGACAAATCTAAAAATTTAAGAGAAGGGTAAAAGAAACTGATTTTGTATTAGACGGCCGCAATAGTTAAACACCGAAGCAGGCCCGTGGAGACTTCTTGTGACTCCAGCGGGCCCCAAAAGCCCAAAATTTACGGCCCATTTCACCTTCCCAATCCTTTTCCTCCCCGTCGCCGAGACGCCGACTCGATCTCCCTTTCCTCTCCTCCCACGGTCCACCGACGACAAGAAGACTCTTCTTCCTCCCCACCCTCCAGCTCCATCTCCAGCTCGTCTCGCTCCTCTCCTCACCTCACCTAGGGTTTCGCTTCCCGTCTCGCCGTCGTCGCCATGGGGGACAAGTAAGTACCGCTCCGCTCCGTGCCCCCTTTCCTATATATATTAATAATATATATAGGAGCCGATGACCAAATATATTAGCATATCGAATTTAGCTATATCTGGCACTCCCATGAATATGACATGAGTCAAATTTGAGTGTCAACAGAAATGATAAATATATTGTGGGAATAGCGGCACAAATCTTGTAATCCAATTTTGCCTTTTGGGAGAAAAGAAAAAAAAAGGAACCAATGCAAGCACGTGCCGGGCCCACCGTCAATATCCCTTTCCCATGCACCTTCCCTGGCCCTTTTAAACCCCTGCCGCGCGCGCCTTCGTCTTCCATTCCACTTCCGATCCATTCCCTCCCGCCACCACCCTAGCAACCATCATCGATCGATATAATTCAGGCAGAACACAGCAGTGCAGCAGCCATTATTTTGCCACATCGATCGATCATCTTCAGTCGTTGACAAGCCAAGCCAAATTTGACGAAACCACACACCCATCGCCATCCATCGACACCGCTAGCTAATATGGACGACGAAAATTAAGTTTGTATCCTCGACTGTCAATGTGAATTTGTCATTTATTTAGAATGGAGCAGTTTCTTGCAAGCGAGGCTACCAAGATCGTCTATGGACCACGACACCAAGTTCCAAATATAAATTTGCGTTTGTGGGAAAAATATTTTTGAAACAACTATATTCCTCACGAAAAGGGAACATCCAACAAGCCTTTGCCATTTCTTTTTGTTTTGAGGAAACCGGGATTGTATTTCACATGTACAAATCAAGGTTTACATGGAAACTCTTACAAAAGCCCTTGAACAACAAGACAATTACATTTACAATGGTCTTGATCATTTTCGTCGCCGGCGAGTGGAGGAGCCCCTCGACGAGCAGCCACCGCACCAGAGGTGGGAGAAGATGCACACCGAAGTTGCAGCTTGAAGCCAATGCCCTTTGTCAAGAAGAAACATCAAAGATTTTCATTGGCTTGTGACGTCCATGGACGGGCTTTGTCATCCGCTGCAGCGTCCTCTCTCGGCTCTCAACCCTTGTCGTCACCGTCCTGAGCTCGGACCGTTGTAATGCGTTCCACGCCCACCACTGGCCACCGTGACGTTGCCACAACATCCAAGGGCCATCGTAGCATAGACACCTTAGATGTTGACGCTGACATGGAGGGTTTTGGACCATCGTGACCGTGCATCTCCTCCTTGTCATGGACCTCCTCTCACACCGTGCTAATGGCGCCGCCGGCAAGAACCTTAGCTTTGACCTTTTTTTTCTTTGTGAACTGATGAGCTAGTTTGATTCTCATGGTGGAATCATTCACCCGGTTTTGTGTCTTTGAATTTATGTGATGGGCTAAATTTTTTCAGAAGTACACACATTTTAGAATTTAAAAAAATTAGGAAACAAAGAATAATGCACATTTCGTGGCATTCTGACAGACTGTCAGTCAAAAAATAAAAACTATCAATAAGTTTTACATGATTAAGACGGACTCTGCTAATTTGGTGCAGGCTATGAAGACATCCTCTTTTGATCTACTCCTATTGGAATCTCAAAGTGAGCCAGCGAACGGACCCATCTCACCCCCCCCCCCCCCGACCCCTCCTTCCCTCCCGTTGGCGACGGCGGCGCCGCCCACCCCCCACCTCCGACCCATCCACCAGAAGCACCCCCACCCCCCCCCCCCCCCCCCGCGGCAATCCAAGCACAGATCCGAGCTCGCCTCCACCTGATCTATCCACCCATGGGGTTGATGTGGGTGCTCCGGCATTCCTCGACACGCCAGCCTCGTCGATTTCTACCGTGGGAACCTGCTCTTCAGAGGCCGGCCCGGCGCCACCGGCCAGCAACGCCTCCTCCCCCACCCCCTCTAGGCATTGCTACGGAGCCCAGGATGAAGACAAAGCAGCCGAGGTTTGAGGACGCCTCCTCCCCATCGCGGACATCGCTGCTGCCTGTGTCACCGGACTGCAGGGTTGTATCCTCCGGCCCGGTTGCGCCTCGCAGGGAGGATGCCCTATCGCTGCATCCGGCCTCACCATGCTCCAGCGCCGTAGTCTCCTCCAAGCCATCGCCGTTGTCGGGCCTCCCCATTGGTGGGTTCCAGCCGATGGGGGCTGAGGTTGAGGTCCTCGTCGAAGATGTCTTGGACGACGAGGATGAAGATGAAGACGACGAGGAGGAAGTGGATACCCCTGCGCCCTTCGCCGACCGCCTCCATGGCGTGCACATCGCGTGGGCATCCTTGCCGCAACCGTCGAAGTCACTCTCCGCACACGCTTCCCCCTTCCAACCTAGAGGAAGCTCGGTGGGACACTCGAAGGCGAGGCGTTGGACGGATGCGGACCATGACGCGGGCGGCTCCGACGATGAGCCTTCTCCCGGTACCGTGCGTCCGTCGTACCTCGACGTTGCTCGCAAGGCTCTCCAGGTCATGTCGCCACCACGGGCTGGGGTGGCAACTGTGACACAGCACGCTGCACGAGGGAGGCAGCGGCGACAGCGGTGCAGGCACAATATGCCTGCTGGCCGTGAGGATAATCCGCCGCAGCCCGATCGGGCGCTCGTGCAGTGTCGCCTGGGTGCGCAGCAGGCAACGAGGCACCCTGTGCATCGGCGCCTCGGTCCGCAGCGCCAGGCGGTGGCGACTGGTGTGCCCCAACAACCTTGCCATAGGCCCATCGTCGACGCTGATGGGTTCCAGAAGGTCGTGAGTCACCGCCATCGATGTTGGCCGGGCAAAGCGTCTCCCATGCACCGCCGTCTGGTCCCGTCGTAGTTGGTAGGCTGCTGCTTCAACTGCTTCACGCGTGACCACATCGCTGCTAGGTGTCGCTCCTCATCATGTTGCCTCCGTTGTCGGGGCATTGGACATCGGCCCAGGGCGTGCACGAGTGCTCGTGTGTCGCCCCGTAAGCATGTGGCTTCAGGGGAGTGGGGCCCCAGCCGGGATGCCTCTGCTCAGGCGTCGATGAGGTCCCCGCCTCGTCTGCTGCAGAGGCCGACCGCATCGTGTTCGTCGCCGAAGCAGCCGCCAGCCTCCCAACCGCTGGATGACGTCGACAAGCGTCCCAGGATCGAGACCGCCGCTGTCCGGAGGAACGTCGACATGGCTGGTGAGGCCCCCGCCTTTGTCCTTGTCACACTTCCTGGTGATGCTACGCTGGATGAGCTCTTGGCGCACCTTTCTTTGAAGTTCGATGTGTCTCTGGCTGTGGTCGGAGGTTCCATGGGTCAGAAGGAAGGCCCCTCTTGCGCCACTCTGCAGGATGACATTCTGGGCAGGGAGTTTGATCCAATGTCGGTCGAGGTGGACGCTTGCCAGACAGTGTCGGCAGTGACTCCGGAGCTACCGAGATGGAGGCAGGCCTCGCGGTGGAGGACTTGTTTCTCTCTGGCCCCGACATGGGCGCCCATGGCCTAAGATCACCTGGGCCCCTCGAGCCTCCCACGATCCAGTCTATTGTGGTCAAGGAGGAGGGCCTGGGCGTCGCCCCACCGACCTCCGATGACGTTGATGGTGTCCGCTCCATTCAGGAGCAGCTAGAAGCTGCAGTCTACCTTCCACTGCAAATGCCGGTTCTCCACAAAAGGCCGCGGCTGCGTTGGGCAAGGACTCCTGTCTCTTCGCTGAGGAGGAGTTGTCGCATTGCGGCTAGGCCACGTGCGGCAAACGCGACCCGGCAGGCGCAAATCCTCCTCCTCAAAAACTCGGGGAGGTAGTGCAGGAGAGTGCGCCCGATGTGGAGGTGACAAGCAAGTTCAAGGCGGCGTTTGGGGGAACCTGACGGAGAGGAAGAAGCAGGTAATGCAGATCATGTTGAATGGAGAGTTCGACCTGTCGGCCATGGATTTGGACCTGACTGGGTTGGAGGACGAGTTGGCGCACACCTAGAGTGCGGTTTTGGCTCGCTCCGGTAGCTCCAATTGTAGTGATGTAATCCATCTTTGGTTTTCAAAGGGGTTGGTTGGTTTTCAGAGGGGTTGGTGTGAGTTTTGGGTTTTGGTAAGCTCGGTTACTGCCCCTGCCTTTATTGTATTTGTTTAAAACTCCTGTCTTCTTAATTAAATGCGCGCCGTTGACGTGTTCTTTTTAAGAGAGGCTAAAAGTTGATTCACTTGTTGCAGGCCGGTGTGGATAGTTATTGGTTCCTAGATATATCTTGCGTAACTCTTGTGCCAACGAGTCGGCAAAATTCAGCTTAAGTAGGAACCCGGATCATCTGCATATGTGGATTGATCCTCTCTCAGACTTCAATTTAGTGGCCCGCGATGTTGACGGGTCCTTATTCATTCTAGTCGAGTTAATTGATGATTAAAAAAAAGAAGAAGAAGGACAGTGGGACCCGTGTCCCGCGGTAGGCTAGAGACTCCGAACGAAGACGTGGGAGACAGTGGGACCCGCGTCCCGTGGTTTTTGGTAGACGACTCCGAACCAAAGATCTCGCATAAATACGCAGCATCCATCCCTCGTTACCCAGCTGACACAGCAAGCGCAGCACCGCCACCATGTCGAGCACCCTGCAGCTCCGCATCAACGGCGACGGTGGTGCCGTCTCGATCGGCATAAGCCCAAGCGAAGCTGTGGGTGCTGCAGACGTCAGCGACTCGAAGCAGCTCCAGCGCTGGCTGTGCGCCTCAGGCTTGGCAACTCTTGTGATGGACGCGGCCACAGCGTTCTACAGATCGCCGCACGGACTGGTCTTCGAGCAGCACAAGTCCGCTTACTACGCCACCCTCGCAGGAATTTTCTGTGCCGCGCTGGCCGAAGTCGGCAAGACCGAGGCCGCAGTCGGGCGTTCAGAGCGGGTGTCGTCTGCGCCTCCATCGTCCCTCTCGTTGCCATCATCGCTCTCGGTGGGTTCTCCGTCGTCCCCCGGACTTCGATCATCTGGTTGCGTCTTCTTTTCATATTATTTAAAAAAACATCCGTCCTTTTCGTTTCTTGTTTCGGTATACTAAATATATATTGTGTAACAGCAGTAGTCAGCAGGGGACTGTTGTGCCAGAATAATTTTACCATGGTGTTGTATTTTTTTTTGATGAAACTGGAAGGGCCGGAGCCCTTACAGTAAATATATTAACCAAGGTAAAACAAACAGATGGTGATTACAACAAATTAGGGTACAAAGAAGGAAACAAAGAATGAAAAACCCACAAAGGGCAAAAAGACAACACGAGCTAGAAGAGGTTTTGTATCCATGACTGAAAACTCTGTTGTAGTCCTTCTTTGATCCTGAGCAGGATTAACTTCATCTCCTTTTGAAATATCTGTCTGGCAAAGGGGATCGAAGGTTGAATTCCTTCAAAGATTAGCTTGTTTCTTACTGTCCAGATGGTCCAGCACATTATAATTATTGTTGCCATGAAAAACTGTGATTGCATTTGATCCCTGATCTGAGTAATGGCTTCCAGGACGGTGGAGTTATTGGAGGTCTGAATCTGAATATTCTGCCAGCATTGACAAGCGAAAGGGCACTGGAAGAAAAGATGTTGCGCAGTCTCTTCTGTGCTGTTGATGCAAAAGATACAGTCATAGTTTTCTAGTTGCATGCTTCTTCTTTTCAGGACATTCCTTGTACTTAGTCTGTCACAAAGAAGTAACCAGCAGAACACTTTATGTTTTGGTTGGCATGGTGATTTCCATAACCATCTGTATGAGTCATGTAAATGCGGTGCCCCATTAGTCTTTTGTAAGCCCCGATTGATTTGTAATTCTTCCCCCAAATATAATTCCATTCATCATCTTCCTGGGATTGTCTGATATTTGCTATGGTGTGTAATAGAACCTGGAACTGTTGGAAGGCTTGTTCTGATAGGGGTAAGTGAAACAGTTCAGTTATATCTTCAAAGTCCAGTACCTTCTTTGCAGAGAGAGTTTGATCTTTTGCAAAGGAGAAGAGTTCTGGCATTGTGGATTGTAGCATTCGCCCTCCCCAGTTGTCCCGCCAAAACAAAATGGTGTTCCCACGGTTGATTTTTGGGATTGCCACTTCTTTGAAAGTTTGCGGGTTTTTTAGGTTATCACGCCACCGGAAGGACCCTTTCATAGTGTGCCCTGGCAATTTTCCATTCTGTAATACTTTTCCCGAGACCATTTGCACCCATGGGGTATCTCTTTTGTTGAAGAATTTGTCCATGTTCTTCAATAGCAAAGCTCTATTTTGTTCTTCAAGGTTTATGATCCCCAGACCCCCTTCTGCTTTTGTTTTGCACACCATTTTCCAAGCAGCCTTTGGCATTTTCCTCGCATTTGCCTCATTTCCTCTCCATAGACAATTTTTCCTGAAGATATCAATTTTCTTTATCACTGTTTTAGGCAACTGTAGAGTACACATGAAGAAAGTTGGGAGTGATGATAGCACCGCATTGGTTACTTCGAGCCTCCCAACTTGTGATAGGAAACTTGAGATGGTTCCCGTCTTGCTTCACACTTATTAATTAAAGGCATGTAGTCCTGAATCGGCGGCTTTGTCGGACTCAGAGGCAATCCAAGATAAGTGAATGGAAAGGTGCCCTTGGAGCAACCAAAAGTGTTTGCCAGAAAGTCCAGTCTTTGCTCGGTCATATTGATGGGAAGCATCATCGATTTTTTCAAATTTACCTTTAGGCCTGTTGCTTCATAGAAAGTGTTGAGTACTGACTTCAGGAATAACAGCTGCCTGGTGTCTCCCTCCAAAATGACCAGAGTGTCATCAGCATATTGAACAACAGGGAAGTCATTGTTTGTTTGCATGGGTATTGGAAGGCTGAGAAGACCCATGTATTTCCCTTTGTTGATCAAGGATTGTAGAAGGTCTGCAACCAACTCAAACAGCAATGGTGACAGAGGGTCACCCTGTCTTACTCCTCTCAAACAGTGGATGGTCTTGCCTGGTGAGCCATTCAGAAGGATTTGGGAAGTAGCTGAGGATAAAATATTTTGCATCCAGCTGATCCACTTCTCACCAAAGCCCTTATTCCTCATTACTGTTATAATGGACTGGTGTTCCATCTTGTCGAAGGCTTTCTCAAAATCAAGTTTCAAGATGATGATTTCTTTCTTTGAGTGATGACACATGTGGATGTACTCAAAGGCCCAGGCTAGGCAGTCCTGAATGGTTCTCTGTTTGATGAAACCATACTGATTTTTGTGGACAAGTTTGGTGACTACCCATTGGAGCCTGTTAGCCAATAGCTTTGTCAGAAGTTTCAGAGAGGAGTTGAGCAATGAGATTGGCTTAAAGTCATTGACAGTCCTTGGTGTGTCCACCTTTGGTATGAGGGTGATGAAGGATGTGTTGATACTTTTGAGACTGACAGTGTTGTTAAAGAAGTCCCGACAAAGCTTCGGGATGTCATTTCTGATCTTCCCCCAAGAGGCTTTTAGAAATTCATTTGTAAACCCATGCGGTCCGGGGGATTTATCAATTGGGAGTTTTTTAATTATACTTTCTATCTCTTCAGTGGTGAAATGTTGTTCAAGGATGCCAAGGTCCTCTCTTCTTTGTATCAAAGCTGATGGGTCAAAGCCAAACCTTACTGGTTCCGATTTGCCTAGTCTGTTCTTGTATTCTTCCCACAGCAGTTTTTCTTTGTCTGTGTGAGCTGTGACAAGTGAACCATCCTCCTTTTCAATTTGCCTGATCATATTTCTTCTCATTCTAATTGTTGCATGTGCATGGAAAAATTTGGTAGTTGCATCCCCCAGCTTGACCCATTTGATGTTGCCCCTTTGTTTCCAGTAAATTCTTTGCTGTGCCAGCAGATCCACCAACTTATCTTTAAGGACAAATCTGAAGTTCCATTCATCTAGGCTGAGATCCCTGCATTCCTCCATGATATCAAGGAATTGAATTACACATTTGATATTCTGAATGCTTTGCTTCAGACTGGATGCAGAAGCCTGCCTGTCTTTCAGAGTCTTCCTTAATCTTTTGTATTTTGCTGAGAGAGTCCTAGCCGAGTCTAGAGGAGGGACTGGTCCATTCCAACTATCAGAGAGAATTTGTTGAAAATTCTGAAGGTGTAGCCAATAATTTTCAAACCGAAAAGCTTTGGGCCTTGGAATGAAAGTAGAGATGTGAACTATGCATGGGCAGTGATCAGAAGGAGATCTATCCAAGGCAAAAACTGCAGTGTCAGGGTACTTTAAGCTCTATGCATTGGAGGTGAAACCCCAATCAATTTTCTCCAGCAGTGGATTGTGTTGCATATTTGACCAAGTGAATCTTCGCCTTTGTAGAGATATTTCATTAAGGCCTAACCGACTGATGGCATTGTTGAATAAGAACATTTCATTAATGTCTCCTCCTTCCTTATTCCTGTCCTCTGGTCTTCTCATTAGGTTGAAGTCACCTAAGATCATCCAATCTAGTTCTTCTGGCATTTCAATTTGTTGTAGCCACTCTGTGAAGTTTATTTTCCCATCTGGCGTGCATGGGCCGTACACATTTGTGAGGATGAAGCTTTCACTGTTCAGTCTGGAAGTTAACTCTTTTGAAATAGCAAATTCATTACGAAGATTAAATCCCCTGTGAACATGCTCCCTTTCCAAGCTGTCAAGATCCCCCCGGAGGCCCCAATCGATGGTAGGAATTCAAATTTGTCGAACTCTTGGGGACAGAAGTTTCTTAGTGTTGCATCGTTGAAAACCTCTTTCTTTGTTTCTTGCAGACAAATAACATCACAATTTGATTCTACTATTTTGTCTCTGATTGCATCCCATTTTTCCCTAGCATTGCTGCCTCTTACATTCCAACTCATTACCCTCCAAGTTCTGTAAGGTTGTGTATTCATTTATAAAACCCTCTTTTAGAAGTGCAATAGCCGGTGTAGGTAAATCAAACCCTCCACCTCTGATTCAGTGATCACCCATAAGTCCAACGGCACAGACACAGCAAACAAAAGGAAAACTGACTGAGAGCAACATAACTTATGCATAGAGGTAAACCCAATTGTCTTCTGACACAGAGCATAACACTTTGGTCCAACCCAGCCCAAGCAGACAAGCAACCAAAAGCAAGTAGACCTCAGGCAATCCTGCCAGCAACTAACCCAGTTCCCCCAAACTTCAGTATCTCTAACTGTTTTTGAGCAGTCTGTTACAGCAAGCATGCCTAATACATGAACTAACAAACTCTTTAGACTAGCAAAAGCTGCACTGTTTGTTCAACAGTCCCCAACAAGCGTTCAAGGGGTTTATTCTTCATTAAAGTTATCTTCAGGTTCCTTGTTTCCCCGCCTCTGACTGCCATCTTCTTCATTTTTCGGGGAGGAGGCAAGTTGGCACATTGGGACGATGCGAGCTCTTGCCACCGGATACGGCCTTAGTCTTTTTGCTGCAAGGTTTCATCGAGAAAGTCGATTCACATAGTTTACGAAATTGACAATATTTTGGATGTCTGCCTTTTTCAGCGTTGGTGGCTTTGCTTTGCATACAAAACAGTTCTTTTCTTTGCATCCAATCGGTTTGAGGCCATTGTTTGAATTTTTGAGACGAGGGCTTCTTCTCACCTCAGTTTCCACCATTGCTGCAGCTCTCTTCTTTCCTTTCACCTTAGAGGTGCTTCCCTTGGAGGAACCACTTTGCCCCCTTCCCCGGCTTTCCTCCATTGATTACGCAGCGGTGGAAGTTTGCATTAGGGCAAGATGAGGGAATAGAGAGGTTTATTGTACCATAATCAGACTCATAAAAAAAATGGGTTAATCCGATGATAAGATCTCTCTGATACTAGCAAAAAAATCAGGTTTCAGAAGCTCTGCAATAAAGAAAGCTGCCCAACTTGCTGGTACAGTGACTTGCAGGTTTGCTGTGTTACCTGGAGAGAAAAAGCGTGCCCAGAGCCTTGAGGCCTCAGCACTCATTGCTTGGGACCAAACCATAGAGTTTTCATTCATCCCAGTTAAAGCCATCCCCAGGTGCAGGTTGTCCTAATGGAAGTTGTCAGCAACCATAGCTTCCATGACATCATCTTGAGCAGGGAGAGGTAGATATACCTGTGGATTTAGTTGGGCAGCAAGAAGGTTCTGATCTGCCACCCCAGCAGGAGAAGGCAGTCTGCCTTCTTGGTTTGCTGCTGTTTCCTGTCCCAGGGGCCTTGGTTCCTGCTGGTTCTGGTACTGGGCCTTCTGACCATGGGCCTGATTCTGAGAGAGAGGATATTGGCCCAAGAACAATAACTGCTCAGCTCTGTTGGGTTGTTCCAACCAAGCTTCCTGTGCATTCTGCTCATGGGTTGCAGGCCCATTTATTTGAATTTGAAGTTGGTTGGTAGCTTGCCCACCGTGAGAGTTGTTGTGTTCTGCAATAAGGGAGGCACCAATCTGTCTCTGCCTCGAGTCACTATGTTCTTCCTCTTCATCATTAGCCTGCTGCATTTCATCAGAGTTCATGAGCTGATCAGCACTGAATTCCTCTACCAGGAAGTTCTGGGGTGACCCTTGCTGCAGATTATTGTTCTCAGGTATAGCAAGCTGAATCTGTAAGGGGATGACTGGTTCAGGCAGAGCTTGTATTTCTTCATTTTGGGCATCAGGCTGGTCCATCTCAGGATTGACAAGATAAACCTCCCCCTGTGTCTGAAGCAGGTAGTTAATCTGTTCCCCTTGGCCAAAAGGATCATTCTCCACTGGGTTTATTATAACAGGGTCCAAATCTTCATTTAGGGGCTGCTGGTTTAGATCAATCTCTTGCAAAGCTAGCTGGGCCTCTGCATTGGGAGCCAGATTCAGGTTCTGACCAGCAGGCTGTCCCTCAAACCCTACTTCTGCATCTGCATTAGGTTGCTGTGCAACTGCCTCATCCTCTACTTCTGCCTGTCCATTCAGCATGTTCTCATCAGCCAGAAAGAAAACATCATTGGCATCTGCTTCAGCTTGTGCAGCATCCAACTCCTGTGGATCAATCTCCACTTCCTCTGGATCCTCTTCATCATCCCCCTGAGCATCCATCAGATCCTGATTGACATCATTTCCTTGTTCAGGCCAGTTATCCCAGCCGTTGTTATCTTGAGCCTGAATGTGATTGTTTCCTCCATTTGCCGGTTGCCCCAGCCCAATGAAATCAAATGGCATGTCGTGCTCCAGGACATTATTTTGGGGCACGGGGTCCTGAGGATCAGGCATATCATAAGCTATCCTGTTACGCACCACCTCACACTGCACAGTGAAGGATTCCCCACCAACAACATCTGGATCCTCAATCACAATGAACTGGGGGACGTGCTGCACATCCCTGACCCTTGCCCTGATAAAAATGGACACCTCTTCCCCCTCTGTCACCTGATAGAGCAGTATTCTACCAAAGTCACTTACCGAATGCTGAAGGATGCGTTCAGTGATGAAATCCCGTGGGAAATCAAGAAACAGCATCCAGCAATCATGATTAAACTTAGCTGTTCTCCAATTCCTACCCCGGTCATGCCTTGCGAAAGAGATCAGGACATTATTAAAGACATGCGGGCTATCCTCTATCAAAGCATCTCTAGCATGAGCATTCACTAATCTAACCATAGCCTGACCAAGACTTGTTTTCTGAATACTCTGAAACGGAACTCTTGCAATCTCACGGAGGAAGTCACTAATCACACCTCTGACATTTGCAAAGTGCATAGGGTTACCAGGAAGCGGGTCGATGGTGACGATGGCGAGATTCTCATTTCTTGGCGGAGGACGAACAGGCGCCACCACTCTGGTCATGAATCTTCTGTTCGGGACATGCTGCACCTCCAAATGATCCAGCAGGAACGGCGCAGGATCAGCGCGTTGGAACGCCATCCAGTCTTCTGGCGACTCCGCCGGCCGATTGAGGTCGAGAAGGGTGGATTGGTGAGGATGGAGAGCAGCGGGGTTTTCTTGGTGTTCTTGAGCAGTGGGGTTTTCGAGAGGAGCAGAGGCAATAATGGCACCGCCCCGGGTGGAAGTCGGAGCGGTCGAGTTGAATAGTTGCCACTCGATGGGGTTTAGCGGGGAATTAAAGCCGCTCTGGGAGGCAAGATGGGCCTGTTTAGGGGAGTTGGGCCGACGGCCCAGAGAGTTATCAGGATTCTGAGAGGCAGGCGCGTCTTTTGTTGCGGGCCTCCTTGAATTCGGGCCGTGCTCCATTGCATTGGGAACTTGCACGTGTGGTTGAGTGGCCTGATCAATGCGACGCCAAGCCTGCTGCTGTCTCACTGCTTCCCTCCTACTGGGTGCTGGAAGATTTTGTTGTCTGGTTGACGATTTGAGACGTGGGCAAGTAGAAGCAATGTGACCCGGCATAAGACAAGTGTGGCACCTAATTGGTTGGGTACAGTTGACCCTCCAATGACCAAGATTAAGGCACCTGACACAAATTTTTGTCCGTCTCCCTTCGTCGTGTCCCTGACGAAGTTCGCGAGGCGGAGGCATAGGGAAGGAGGAAGGAGCAGGGCAATGAGGACCTGCAGCTGTGACAGTGTCAGCAGTACGGGTGCCACCGTGTGCAGCACTGTCAGAACTTTCGCCGTATTGGCTAGTGTGGCGGTTGGTGCCCAACCTGGTCATGTTTGCACCGGTGAGAATTGACCTCCCTGCAGCTCCGGCCATGTCGGTGGTAACCGGAGGCCTAGAGGAAGAGCTGTTGAAGGCGGAGGAGTGTTGCGCTCCCAGCGGGATAGTATTGGCTCCCGAAAGGATTGCAGCAGAGCCACCGCGAGAGGGCAAGGAGCTCGCATCAACAAAAGACGGACGCCGGGGTTTTGGCAGAGACCAAGAGTTCTCTTCTTCCTGAAGAAAACGCTGGAGCTCTAACCTCCAGTTTGGTCCGCCATTCCCCCACAGGTAGAAGTAAACCATGAAAGCATTGCAAGAGAAGAACTGCAGAGAAGCAATGAAAAGACCCACTCTCTTGGAGGAAACCGCAAAGCGAAAAGTACGGTCTCCAAGTTGCTCAACAAAGAAATGGTCGGCGCTGCCACCGAGCGCCGCTTGCAGCAACGTACCCACCGACTGCGAAGAGAGTTTGAACTTGCAACGACCAAAAGCCGCTACAAGGAGAAACGAGTAGCGATCCAGAGCATGGTGCGTGACAGGAGCACCAAAACGGTGCCTAACTCGCTCCTGGGTGGCGATTCCAGGTTGGAAGGAGAGTCCAGGGAGCTCCATGGACGGCAGGGGGGTTGGGGGACACACCTATTCACCGAAGCCAGAACCTCGCATCGTACTGCAGGTTGCGCCGGCGTGGTCGACGAGGTTGGTGAAGGTTGATCATCCTCTCTACGCGGCCGCGACGGCCACCACGAGCGGCACTCAGCCACGGAGAACGCGAGCAACGTCGCCGCGACGGCCGCCACGGGCGGTCCTCGGCCACAGAGGCCGCGAGCAACTCTGAGCCTCAGGCTGAACGCCCGGCGGCGGGCCGCGCCATCCTTCCGGCGGCGCTCAGGACCGACGACCTGTGGGCTTCGCCGTGCGCTCTCTCTGTTTACTACTATGAGCTCAGCTAAGTGGTGCATACGCCGCGGACACTCTCTTGTTGGTCGCTCTCACCGATCAGCTGTGTAGCACGCGAGAGCCACAAGAAAACACATATACGGAACCAGTCGGTACTGGTGACCATATATAGATAGACGACACATACCATGGTGTTGTATTATGTAGTGTTGAATAAGTCAGTAATCACGCGAGCTTGTGTTGTGTTGTGTTGAATCGAGTGGAGATTTGCAGCTGTTTTTAATTATATATAAGTTTGTATCCTCCGTCCGTTCCATAGATAGTTTGATTTCACAGTTCCATATGTAATTTTATTTCACAGTTTCACAGGTACAAAAATTAAAATATTGTAAACTCACTATGTTCTAAGTTGCTTTGTAACTTTTTTTGGTACACATCCAATATATGTATTTAGACAACGTTTTGTGCAGATACAAACTTGGGGGAAGGGACCAATGCCATACGCTCCGAATGACACTCCACTTGTACTTCAAGTACTCCGGATGAACAACATCGACTAGTTATAATAGATCAGGAGAGAGTTTATTAACAAATAAGCACCAAAATGAGTACATAAAAATTCAAAAAATTTCAAACTAGACACCATAAAATTGAGCATGATTTTTATAAAATAATATGGAACTTAGTTTCATTTTTTGAGCTAAACCATTTTTCTAATACTAAACCAAATTTAAGTATTTTTAGTTCCATTATTTTCTATGTAAAAATATTTGGATATTTTTAAATTTTTTATGTATATTATTAAAAATAATTGTCCGATTTAAAACAAAAAATTCAAGGACTATGTTTATAAAAATCGAGGATGAAAAAGGTTCTTGTGCATGAACAATAACCTGTGCATCAAAATTCAAGGTTAAAACAAACCTCAAATAGGTAGAAACAGAGCTTGAGTGCCTTCTTCTAAAATTGTTGGGCTATGTTTCATAGCACAGATTGATAGGGGTAGTTGTGCATAAGGCTTATCGTAGTTAGGCCTGGCTCTAGCTTTAGAAATTCAGATACAAGTTTAATATGTTAAGTTTATAAAGAGATTGTGTGTGTTGTGAAGTGATCGTAGTTGGATTCCTTATGATGGAACCTGCCCATCCGAGTTTGTCCTCGACTTGGCACCAATGTTTGTATTTTTCTAGATTTATTTCAGTATTTAATTGTGCTATGCTTTCGTAGTAGGCGATATCTCTGTCAACAGCGAGATACATGTGGTAACTTCGTGAGTCTCGAGATTTGACAGTTTAGTCCATTAGAAATGCCCATAAAAATAGGATTTACGTACCTGTGTTTATCAATGTGAGTGTGCGTAGGTTGTGAGCATCATCTAACCTCCGTCGTGCCTCTCGTTGCCATGATCGCACTCTGGATTCACCGTCGTCACGAAGGGCTAAGCAGAAGAAGCTACACCCAGCAAATTCGGTCATTCAGAACGTGTACGGTGGCCCAGTTTCTTAATAGTACAGTATAAAAGCATCATGCATCTTCCAATAACAAGTTGTATGGTGTTGGATAAAGATATTTTGTATATGAAAAATATCTCTTGACCAGATCTATAAATTTCTAGTTTTGAGTTATATCATTTCCGGTAGTTAATATGCTCAAAAAGTAGTACAAAATTTTGGCAGCATATTAAAAACGTACAACACTTTGCTGCCTTAGAAAAATCATATCATTACTATTATCAAAGCTTGTCACCTAAGAAAAGTTATATCTTTCCTGTATGGTATTCGATAAAGATAAGTCCTCGATGAGATCTACAGATTTCTACATTTGAGTTTTGCAATTTAGGTTGTTAAGAAATATAGTATAAACAACTTTAAATAAAAAAAGTATCAAAACTAAAATGTTGTGGACCTTATTGAGCCCTACTAGCTACTTTCGTATACATAGTATCTTTATTCGATACCATACAAGAAATACTCGATGTTTTAACTGTTAAGAGAAATTGTGATCGATGGAATGACTGATTCCTTTCATTGATGAACAGGGTACATATATATATTACAAGCCAAAGGACATATGTCTGTTGGTCAAAAGGTGTCTCTCTGTGAAGAGGTGTCTATCTACAGGTAACTGTCATCAGTTGCTAATGACGTGATTAACAATAATTGATCAATAATAATTAATTAATTCTAATTAATCTCAACACTCCCCCTTGATCAATTGATCTCTTGTAGACACCGTTGTTGTTTGTTCATCAGTCATTATCTTAAAGCTTTCGAAAACCACAGTAGGAAAAACCAAAGTAATACGGTATACCGAGGCAAAACTCCTTAAAACCCCGTGGGGAAAAATAAGGAGAAACTCCATGATATACAATCACTAATGTTATTAGACCCTTTGAGTAAACCCAAAGACTTAGTCTAAAAACACTTTGATCATAAGATCAATATGCCTCAAATATCATCTTCTAAAAAACCCCGGTGGGGAAAAACTAGATAATATAGCATACACCTTTGTATTGACATTGCCTCGTCAAAAACTTTATGTGAGAAACCTTAAAAAGGAAAAACTCACACAAAGAAAAGAGTACAATGCATCATATGTCCTAATATTATCCGTCAAAAACCCCTGTGGGGAAAATGGATAATACGACATAATCTTGTGTTGATATTGCCCCATTAAAAACTTTTATATGAGAAACCCAATGGGAAAAACTCATATGAAGAAAAGAGTGCAATATGATATTTGCAACAAGTTATTAATCAAGGAGACTCTCCCCCTGATAACAAGTTATCAATCAGGGAGACTCTCCCCCTGATACTTGCAAACCTCAAACTAGTTAATCAAATTCATACCAATGTACTCAACACATAAGAAATATGGAGTATGATAGACTTTATGAATATCTTTACAAGATTATCACAAGACTTAGTTTGCAAATGTTCATATGTCCATATAACCTATAGGACAAAACAATCTTAATGCAAAAATATTGCATTAAGTATAACTTGTTCTTATCTAGATAACACAAGTTGCATTACCTTTTCAAGATAATGACTTTTGATTCAATGGAATCAATATCACATAATATAAATATGTGATATATCATTTTGACTAGCTATACACATTCATGTGAAGCCTTATGAAAACAATATCAGAATGATTGTTATGTAAAGCTTATTTCAATGATCTGGAATTTAGGGATCTTATTAAATGACCAGAATCATAATATCCACGTAATCGGATATGGGTTATACCAAAAATCATATGTGCTATTTTAAAATATCAAGATATATTCATAACTTCAATCTACCAACATATGGTAGAATAGCACTGCTATTTGGATAGCAAACTATTGCAAAAGATATTCGGCCGAAAACTTTTACAAGATATGTTAGCGCATAAATAGCACCGAGATAATGGACAACTTGTCCCAATATCTTGTCTCAATCACAATGGTATACAACAATCTTCCTCTATCATGAGGTAGAACAACCATAGGATATACCTTCATATCGAATTACTCAATATGATGTGGATATAGATAGCTTTAGTACAAATCCTGGGAGAACATACTTGGATCTTAAACACAAAATGAAATTTTGGTTTAGACCATATCTCCCATCTCAAACTCCGTCTTTAGATTACAAAGTGTTCATTCCCAATGATGTCAAGATTATTGACAATCATATAATACTATGAAATCCAATCGGGGACTTCAAAACCATGTGTAATCAATCTTGAATCCCTCTAATCGATCAAGGAATACTTACAAAGTCGTTTGTACCAAATCCGACTTATCTGCTTAAAGCCACATATTGACCTAAGCAATACACGATATATGTTGCGATTTTATATCTAAGGATTGAGTATGTGAACTCCTTTCCGGAAGCTTCACAAATACTCCAAATCAAGTGATCATATAAATATATACAATCACTACATCTATCAACTATCAACTGCAATGATAGATGCTTTTGTACCGCCAATCAAAAGGTAGTATCGAAAATTTATAACTTATTGTTATGGAGAATAATTCGCATTGAAAATCAATGCCTGGCTTTGCGTAAACCCCTTGTGCTACTAGTCTTGCTTTTTAACTCACCACCATATTGTTCTCGATCCAATCTTAGGATGAAAACATTTTGTACCCACAATAAGGTACAATGAGGTGTTGGCATCACAACCAGAAACACCTCTTCTCACGGTGAGCAAGACTATCTCTGTATGTACTACAATTACTCAACAAGTTCCAATCCGGTAAGAGTGACAAAGCACTCGCCATGGTCTTAGTAACTTGGATGACTTGGAATATTGTATACAATTTATTCGAGAAGTATTTGTCGACAAATATAGCCTTTCTATTATATAATTCTCCGAGTCTATCAAAAACTCAAATAGCCCCGAATGACTCATCGTGACTTCCTCAAACGAGAGTCGGGGCTTTTCGATATCTCAAAGCATTAGTATTTGGTGCACCTCTGATCTGGGTTTGTGGATGACATCTATCCATGGAGTAATAACAAATATTTACCCAATAGTATTGCCAAACATATAGGTTGACTTTGCATTTACTATCTTAGAAGGAAAAACCTTCTATTGCTAGTATGAATAATCCTGCTTTATGGCCATACTACTCCCCCTCTTATTTACAATTGGGAGTTGAGTGGTTTACTAATACCACTACTCTTTTTGACACATACTTGCAACGGATTATAATCAGTAAATGCATTTGGCAGATTATTTGCAATACTTATGCAAATCAATAATTCTTTGAACTCAATGTTCAATTCATTTAGTACGTGATCCTGAGCTTAAAATACTTTATGCAATCTAGTTTCCGAGCATTATATATGGTACTAATCTCCCCCTAATGCATGGAAAAGCTCATAATAGAACCAGCATACGGGTTGTAAATAGATCGTTCATAAGAGATCTAAATACTTAACTATCGACGGAGATTGAAATCTCTCGTTGATCCCCAGTTTTCTATGTGAACCCATCAATGTATGCTGTGGTGGTGAGATCGGTACGTATACAACGTAATCCAATCTTACACAAATAGGAAATCTTCATGGATTCCCGCGTACTAAATGCATATAGGGGATATGCAGTTAATCATAAGTCGGAGTGTGTAAATCTACCCGACTCCAACACGAAGTTGGCGATAGCAATTTACGAATAATGGTCTTCCTATGATATTAATGTCATACTTATAGATTCCAGTTATCCTCTTTTGGATATCTAAGGTATTCAATCTGATTTTAAGATAAGAGGGTCTTAAAATCTGTTTTCCTGTGGCAATTATTGTGTCCACACTATGGGAAAATTCAGACCAAAGAATTGCTAATAATTTTTCACGTATCCCTTTGGACGGCCAAGTTGATAATTCCAACATGAATATATCAACAGTGTGAAAAAATTTTTATACGCAATATGTTGTACGGGGAATGGTTGTATGCATAATGCAACCAAAAAAAAAATGAGACCTATCTCATTACATATATGCCTTATCCAATGTTGTCCTTTTGTGTTTCTATATGAAAATACATTTGGATATTTCTATAACTTGATAAGATACAAGTGTAATTAGGACATAATTAAATATCCAGATTACTAACTTAGTATCAATAAGAAGAATGACAGTGGCAAAATCGGCCAAACTATCATTGCATCACCTTAGTAATGACCAAAATTATTCCCTCTTCTTGTCATAAGAACCTGGAATATTTTGGTTCTTAAATTATAGAGTTTGTGGTACAAATATCCACTAGGCACATATCATTCCACAATTGAATGATTCCCGTACAATCTACATATGACAAGAAATTAATGAAATTCTCGTCTAATATATAGAAATCCATAAATATTGTCGAGTATCAAATTAGTCAATGTGATACGCATAATATTCATGCATTGACAACAATTGTTACAATATAGTTCGATGGACATTATTAAGTAATACCAATGGACCGAAGATTATTCCAAATCTCGAACATGTCACAAAGTATATGTGATGACTATGTTGTCCATGTATTTGATGTTCTCTTATGAGAAAAAAGGTAGAGTGTTGAGATGTGATCCCGAGAGGATCCAACAAAATCAACCTCATAACTAGCTTTAGATTAAGATTGAAATATACTTCAAATCTTAAGTCCTAAGGCTCTGTTTTATCCCTTGCGAGACTTTTAATATAGATCAATTGCAAATTTAAGAGTATGACATTGTTCGGCGCTATGCTAAACACAACCACCTATATGACATTGTGTCATTATGGGGTTCAACTGTGTCATAACTTAGTTATACATAAGGCCTTTTGCTTCTATCATTGGAAGCAAATTGTATGAACAATACATATGATAATAGTCTTCTAGTTTGAAAAACTAGAGACACGATCTACTTATGGTTAGCCTCAAGCTATATGAGTTTATTTATTGTTCATAATACTCCTAAAGAGCATGCCTTAAAGTATGTGCAATTCTTTCCATAAGATATTCTCGTAGATAATCTTTATGGATGCGGTACCTAACCAATAGCAAGGCACAATTTTCTTTGATCTATAATAAACAAGCCCTAATAATTGAGGGTATTAAATGCTTTATTAGGTTATGAGATAAAACCAAAGATTAATGTCCATTGTCCACGTGGGATATTGATGCCATCGAGAGCGAGTTCAATAGACTCCTCTGAAGTCAATATCCACAACATGTGACAAACCATTGATTTAATGAATTTATTTCTAAGGTAAACTCAAAATCACTATGGTGATGTTGTAATCTCAAATGCAATACCATAAATTGATTATTTACCTAATGGTAATTTTGAAATCAATATGGTAATTTTATAATATGAAGTGCAATATTTATAGAGTTTATATCTTATCATAGTGTTGGATTGTTGTAGGTGATCACAAAAATTATGTGAACCATACAACCAATTCATCAAAATTTTTGAGGAACACAAGACAGATAGTTTCTATGTCAAAGACAAAGAGTAGATCTTGATGGTAGGCAAATATATTGCTGCCTAAGCACAGTCTCTAGGCAAGATAATTCACAAGAGAATTAAATGCAGTCTTTGCTTAGAACTCTACTATCTTGTGTAATATCAAAATAATATGATGAAGATGAAATCCAAAACCTTTTATTTTGGTTAAAGCACAGTGTAGGTAATCATCAAGTGTCATTGAAACAAGATTTAGACCTCTCAGTAATGAGTGATTTGATCACTATTATGGAATGGTCTTTAGACAGGATAATTCACAAGGAATTAAACGTAGCCAATGCCATAAATTCTATTACCTTGTGTATATAACGACAATAAACAAGATATATATTGCAACGAAAAATCTATAGTAATTAAGATTGTCTAATTCTATAGATGGCATAGTTAAATTACAACTAAGTCTACTAGCAAATTTAACTTGTATGTGGCACAAAAAGTGTAGTTTGGGGCACCAACATACCCAATTCTATCATAAAATTACAAGTGCAACTAATATGTTGGTGCAAAACAGGGGGTTTGGGTGCACCAACATAAGCCAAAACAAAATTATCAAGTTGCAAATGTAATAATATATGGTGCTAAGAGTAATTTGGTGCACCACATATTCCAAAGCTATGATAGAAAAAATACAAGGCATTGCATATAATAATATATAAATAAACTACGACTATATATACAACGTCAGGATCAGCATACAGAGCAACAACAATCAATTCAAATATCTGATGTTCTTGCGGAATTTAAACTAGCAAAGTAGGTGCTAATCAAGTTATACTACTGCTGAAAATAGAAAAAACGAAATAGAAAAAAAAAAAAAAAAACAAACGGAGCAGCCCAGCCGGTCAGGCACGCGGCCCAGCCAGCCGGCCTGGCGCTCGGCCCAGCAAGCCAGCCAGGCGGCGGCCCAGCAAGCCAGGCAAGGCGGGCGGTGGCCCGCCAGGCACGCGGCCCAGCCAAGCAGGCGCGGCCCAGCGGCTAAGCCAGGCCCGCAGTTGGCCAGGCGCGGCCCAGCCAGCCCGTCGGCGCGGCTATAAAGGGCGGCAATTAGGGTTTGGAGAACCCTAACCACCCAGCCACCAAACCGCCGCCGCCGCCGCCTGTTCAGCCGCCGTCGGCCGCCGCTCCGTCGCCGACCAGCAGCCTGGCAGGAGTCGCAGCCGCCATCCGGCCGCCTGCAGCCGCCGTGCCGGCTTTTGTCGGCGTTGAGCCGCAGCCCGCGCGCCATCGTCTAGGCGCCGCCGCTGCCGCTCGGCCCGCCGCCGGGCCTTGTGCCGCCGCCAGCCACCATCCGGCCGCTGCGGCGCCTGGTGTAGCCGCCGGAGCGCCGCCAGCCGCCATCCTTGGCCAGCCGGCCATCGGCATCTTGGATGCCGCCGGCGCCGCTCATCGTCCTCGTCGTCAAGTGCTTCTACCTCCTCCCCCTCTCCACTTACATGGTGGATCAGGGCCCACGCCCTTTTCTCCGACCATGAAGACCGGCCAGCAGGGGCGAATCCCGTCCATCCCCACCGAGCTCCAGCCACAAGGCCGTCGCTGCGAGCCAGGAATGGCGGAGGCACCCCCACCGACCCACCCGAAGTCGCTTAGAGACGGGGAGGCGCCGGTGTCGAACACATTCCCGATAGGGAGCGGATGAGCACCACGTGCGGGCGACGACGACGGTGAAAAAGACGGCGACAACGCCAGTGCGACAACTCCAGCGCGAGGCCACGGCACGGAGGCCGCTTGCCGCCGAGTCGCCAGCCGCAGGTGCCGACCGCCAACGACGACGGGGTACCCGTCTCGGCCAAGCCAAAGGGACGAACTCAGCCTGCGGGCACAACTCAGGGCCACGGCGCGGAGGGCGTGCGCCTGTCCATGAAGCATACGTCGTGCGAGGTCACGACGTGGATGCCGCCGGCCACGGGGTAGCCAGCCAACGGACGTTGGCGATTTCGGCCATTGCCGTGGTTGCGTACATATTGCAGCCTTGGCCCCGCGAGCACATGGCCGGACAGGTGCGCAAACAACCACCACGCACAGCCAATCGGACACCAGGATGCCACAGCATCCATTTCCGTATGAAGGTAAGAACACAACGAATTAAACAAATGTATGCATGTATGTGCTTACAACTGTTGTGTGTCCAGATACTTTGCTTGCTTCTTTCTTTTGTTCATACGGATTGCAGTTCGTGGACAGGCTTGCAAAGGAACGATGACTCGACAAGGCAGATCCGCCGACATAGTAAGTTGCAACGAGGCACGGACGGAATCGTCAGTTCGTGCAGTGGAGGCAACCATGCCGGCGATCTTGTCTCCAACGAAACTCCCGAGTCCCCGACGAACTTCTTCTCTCGGCATAACTACTCGTCTGTACGCCGTGAAGAGCCATTCTGACGTCTTCTCCGGCCCAGGGAGAGCAACGTGTCTGATAACGTGTTAAGAGAAATTGTGATCGATGGAATGACTGATTCCTTTCATTGATGATGAACAGGGTACAGATATATATTACAAGTCAAAGGACATATGCCTGTTGGTCAAAGTTGTCTCTCTGTGAAGAGGTGTCTATCTACAGGTAACTGTCATCAATTGCTAATGACGTGATTAACAATAATTAATCAATAATAATTAATTAATTCTAATTAATCTCAACATTAACGACGGCAAGTCCGGGTACAGGATTAATGTGTCGATGAAATTTTATATTATATTTATGAGCATTTGTCTCAAAATGACAATAAAACTCAAAACTATACATTAATAGATCTCATCAAGATTTCAATGTATCATTATTCGATGCCAATTTTCTAAGACGATAAACTTATTTGGTACTACACATTAAATATGTTGTTAAAATTTATATTATTTTTTTAGCATCATAATAATTTTGAATGGAAAAAACAATAAAAACTAGAAAAAATTAGATTTAGAGACCTACCATTCCCGTAATCCACCCCCACTTCTAGCTAAGCAGAGTTCTGCCTGTCCAGTGAGCAAGTGAAAAGCCTGCGGGACGAGTAGTAATGAGGCGCCTCCGTCATAAGTCATGAGGCGCCTCCGGCCTCCGGAGTAAAGATGGCAACGGGGAATTCCCCGTCAGGGATCACTCCACCATCCCCGTCCCCGCGGGGGAAATAATTCCCCGTCCCCGTCCCCGCGAATGGTCACGGGGGACGTTTTCTCCCCATCCCCGATCCCCGCGGGGAATTCACACCCGACGGGGATCCCCGTCCCCGCAAAAATCATGTCTCAAAATAAATGTTGTAGTCATTGACAAGTAATAATCCAGCACATAGCGATAGCAACACGTCACCATTGATTGAGGTATACAATTCCATGGATTGGCTAAACTGTAAAGAAGAAAAAAGAGTACAAAAGATCTGAGAAGCGTAGGAGATCAACATGCTTGAGTCGAATCCCAGGAATTGTAACAGAACCAAATAGTTTAACGGATGGAGACCAGCATCAAAACCCAGCGATATCTAGACTTCTAGAGAACTAGAGCACGGCACCGGATCTGAAGATTTGCTGGTGCCTTTGCGTCCAGCTGCGTGCTCCTGTTTGGCGCCGCTCTGACTTGCTGCGCCGTGTGCCACCCACGGCCTCGTGGTGGACCAGCGACTGGAGGCCGGCCGGAGATCTAGAACTGGCAATCGAGGCGCTGGATTCGTGAGTCTCAACACGCAAAGAAAGAAAGTGGCGGCTGGTATTGCTGGAGAATGAGGAATGGATGTGTAGAGTTAGGGTTTGCTCACAGTATTTATATACTCAGGTGTCTAGATGGGCCTTGTACATGGGCCTGCCACGCTCGTCGGCTGGTGGCCGACGCCTGCTACGTGCTTGGCGGGGCGGGGAGACGGGGATCGGGGTCGGGGAGCAGCCAACCATCCCGTCCCCGCCATCCTCGACGGGGATAGGTTTGCTACCATTTTCATCCCCATGGGGATTAATTCAGCTTCATCCCCGTCCTCTAATGGAAGAATTCCCCGCGGGGAATCGGGGATCGGGTCCCCGTTGCCATCTTTACTCCGGAGTTCTTTATTCGCGGCGCAGTCCATGTTCTCTGTTCACCGTCACCCCCACCATTTCCTTCACCGTCACCCCCACCATTTCCTTTGTCTCTTTCTCCTATCTTCCTCGGGCTTAATCCTGGGGCCGTGCAGATTCCTCCTCCCCGAAGTTCCAGGCTCCCGCCCTATAAATACGCCCGCCTCGCCATCACCGTACACCACTTGATCTTCCCTTCCTAATCCCTCGTTTACCCACCACCATCCCCAAGCGCTGCCGCCGCCATGTCGAGCACCCTGCAGCTCCGTACCAACGGCGACGACGGTGCCGTCGTCTCGATCGGCATCAGCCCAAGCGAAGCTGCTGGTGCTGCAGGCAGCAACGACTCGAAGCAGCTCCAGCGCTGGCTGTGCATGCGCCTCAGGCTTGGCCGACGCTGGTCATGGATGCAGCGACGGCGTTCTACAGACCGCCACACGGAGTGGTCTTCGAGCAGCACAGGTTTGCATACTACGCCACTCTCGCCGGAATTCTCGCTGCCAGGCTGGCCGAAGTCGGTACTGCCTGCTGGCTGGCCAGCACCGGCCAGCGAGGCCGAGCCCGCGGTCCGGCGTTCAGAGCGGGTGTCGTCTGCGCCTCCGTCTTGCCTCTCGTTGCCATCATCGCTCTCGGTGTGGATTCTCCGTCGTCATGAAGGGCTAAGCCGCGGAGCGTCGGTGACTTGGCCCTGGTACGGTGGTACCGTTTGTTGCTGATGTGTGTTACTGCTCTTCATGCATGTGTGTTACTGCTCTTCATGCATGGTCGCCTGCTGTGGTTGGACTTGGATCATCCCGGGTTGCGTCTTTTCATTTTTCCATATATAAAGGAAAAAAACGTCCCTCCTTTTTCTTTTCTTGTTTTTTGCATTGGTATGCTAGTATATATTGTGTAACAGCAGTAGTCAGAGCAAGGATTGTAGTACCAGAATATTTTCACCATGGTGTTGTATTAATTAGTGTTCTATATATAAGTCTCGATCAGTAGTCAAGCGAGCTCGTGTTTGTCTTGTGTTGAATCGAGTTGAGATTAATTTGCAGCTGTTTTATGTATCCTCGACTGTCGATAATGTGAATTGGCCTGCCTAGATCTATGGACCAAGTCCAAATACAATTGAAGCTATGCGTTCGTACGAAAAATCCAATAAGCTTTTTGCCAGTATATGTTTTTCCCACGAATGCTGTATGGGCCGGGCCGTCCGTAGCAGCCACGAATCCAAAGCCCAGTCCGCCTCAGTGTTGACCAGAGACAGAGCAATTTATACATGACAACACAAGCTATGAGAATATTATGAGATTGGTTTTTATAGTGAGAGATGGTCACGCGGTATATATGAAACATACTTTGGAGCAGAGCGATGCATAGAGCACGCGTGGCGTCATGTTTGGGCGTTATTTTGCCATCACCAATAACAGGGAAGAGTGTACTGATACGCTACATGTTTTTGCGCGCGTCATCTTCACAAAACTACATAGACCTAGTCAGAGCAGGAGGACGCATGCATATGCTTCTAAGAGGGCTTCTATATATGCAATGCATTAGATATGGCACTATATATGCAAGGTGAGGAGATTGCACAACTTTATGTCGATAAAAAGGGTGAGGAAAGAGAGGTGTTTGGCTGGAGAATACTGAACTATATAGATAGTAATTTTTGCATTTTGACCTCTGCCACCGTATTTCACTCTAGGAATTTGATTCGTGGAATGTGCGTTTTTTTTTTTTTTTTTTTTTTTTTTTTTTTTTTTTTTTTTTGTGTGCTAGACGTGACTCTAATTTTTCAGCCACATGGTCATGTTGTTTGGAGAATGTTTTCCTTTCAAATACATATATGAAAATGGATGTCTAGAAACCAATTTATTCGAATCCGTATGAGCTTGAAACTATAATATGGATATTCATAACCGTTTCTAATATAAATACTTAATTGATTTATTCAAATAGATTTTATCTTATTTTTCTTTATCTGATTTCATATCCATATCTTTTTGGGTTTGGTGGAAGAAAAGAGCACTAGGTGGGTTCGCAAAAAGAAAAGAGAGTACTAGGTGAAACTATATAAAAGTTATTCCTGTGACTAATTTTATTAATTTTATGATATTGTAATATGTAGCATTGTTTCGCAAAAAAATAATAACTAAAGTAACACAGCAGCAGCCCGTAGCAGCAGACAGCCAAAAGTAACAGAACCAGCTGTCAAAAAGAAGTAACAGAACCGATCAGGGTCAGGCCATGATTTGCCGCTTGCGCAGACGACTAGAGATTGGGGAGAGCGAACACCGGCGGCACGGACAATGCCGAGACTCAGGCACATAGCGTTGTCGTTTTTTATTTGTTTGCTGTGGGTGCCACACGTCAGTTTAGCACCGCTGCAGGGCAATTTTTTCGAACTCTATTGACCACACTATTGCTTTGGGTGTCACACATTGCCCGGTCAATTTTTCCGAGACACACGCACAATCGGCCAGGTCAATCAAACTCTCGTCGAGTTTGGGGGAATTTGCCTCCGGGGACGCGAATCAAGCTCTCCTCCCGGCCGACTCGTGCACACATGGATAGGCGCAGTAGGCCTCTGACTTCGTTTTCCGGGGAAGCCAAGCCGCAAGCCGGTTCCTATCCCGGCCTCAGCCTCGTGCACGTAGATAGGCAGTGGGCCCAGTGAGACAGAGACTATGTCCCGGGGACGCGAAGCAGGGTCTCAGCCTCGTGCATGCAGATAGGCAGTGGGCCCAGTTTGGCAGAGACTTTGTCCCGGGGACGCGAAGCCGAGCCTCAGCTTCGTGCACGCAGATAGGCAGCGGGCCCAGTGATGGGATTTCTCCCCGGAGACGCGAAAAGCCGAAGTCGTCCAATCCCCCGGTGCAAACTAAAGCCACCCCGGTGCAAATCCCCCGGTGCAAACTAAAGCCACCCCGGTGCAAACTAAAGCCACCCCCCACCAGTGGCGAATCTAGAAAGGTCAGCATACAGTAACAGCAACGATATTTTTATATTACATTTTTCTCTATAACAGTGTGCTAATGGAGTTTGCATAAAGTCGACGGGGTCATCTGACCCCGATAAGTAGCTGTAGATCCCCCCACCCCGATAAGTAGCTGTAGATCCCGCCCCACCCCCCCCCCATCCATCCCCCCCCGCCAACACACACACACAACACCAAGGAAGCGCCGCCATGTCGAGCACCCCGCACCTCCGTACCGAGGTTGTTTGAAAAATTCAAAAATTAAATTTTTAAAATTCAAACGTAGTTTTGCATGACAAGATGAATTCAAATGAAAAGTTTCAAACTATAAAATTCTATAACTTCTCAATATCTACAAGTCTATTTTGGTTGTTTGGTCATTTATTCATTCGATATGGTGGTTCTAACATTGTTCACAAATCTTATATTTTTCTCTTGTAATTTCATGAAATTAATAGAGTGATATAGATTTTGTGAATAAATTTACTTTTACTTTGTCATATAAAGAAATGACCAAAATAAAAAAAAAATATACATCATGATGAGTTATACAATTTTGTAGTTGAAAACTTGTTTATTTGAAATCATTTTGTGCTTTAAAATGTGATTTTAAATAATTCTTTGCTTAGTGCAAAAAAAAACACTCGACAAAAAGGACTTTGTCGAGTGTTTGTTTTTGGCCGAGTGTTTTTTTACACTCGACAAAGAACTGGCTTGCGGAGTGTTTCTTTCGGTGTTATTTTTTCTTTGACGAGTGCAAAAACAAAAAAAAAAACACTCGGCAAACCATTTGACACTCAGCAAAGAGTCGGTTTCCGGTAGTGGTAGGGGTACTTTTATCCCCTCTTGTTTGCCTCAATGAAATGCAAGGTTTTAAGCAGCCAATTAAGGCGTTTAGGTTTGTATATGTCCCAAAACAAGCTATAACCAATTATATTTGACTATAGCGGCAGCTAAGAGCTATCTTATACTTGAAAAAACTTATTTTTTTTTCAAACAACTATAGCCGGAGATTTAATACTCGATAAAATGTGTTACTCAAACTGCACAAATAATCTTAGGGGGCAAGCAAAGGGGGTAGAGAGAGACGTAAGCTCACCTCATCATCATTTATCACCTCATGAAACTTGAAAGACAACTCGCCTCATTATAGTCAAACATCGAACACGCGCCATGTCCAAGCACGCACCGCGACGGTGACATCAAATTAATTAACATCGAATACGCACTATGTCCAAGCTGGGACCGCGACGGTGACATCAAATTAATTAACATCGAATACGGCACCATATGTATGCGGTTGCATGTTCTCGAAAAAAAAAATACGGCACCATATGTCCAAGCTCGCTCGGCGACGGTGACATCAAATATGCATGCACCATCGCAACGGCGACATCAAATTAACATCGTCGAATACGCATCTCACACGACGACGACCGACGGGCGGTATAAATACCCCGGTCTCCAAAACCGAAAACCTCAATGCGTACAGCTTACTTGCGTAGAACCCACCTCCCAGCAGGGTGACACCAGCCACACCACACCCTGCAAGCGCCGCCACGCTGCCATGTTGAGCACCCTGCAGCTCCGCACCAACGGCGACGACGGTGCCGTCTCGATCGGCATAAGCCCAGGCGAAGCTGTGAGTGCTGCAGGCGGCAGCGACTACAAGCAGCTCCAGCGCTGGCTGTGGGCATTGGGCTTGGCCACGCTGGTCATGGATGCAGCGACGGCGTTCTACAGATCGCCGCACGGAGTGGCCTTCGAGCACTAGCAGCATAGGTTTGCTTACTACGTCACTCTCGCCGGAATTCTCGCTGCCGGACTGGCCGAAGTCGCCACCGCCTGCTGGCTGGCCAGCTCCGGCCAGCGAGGGCGAGCCCGCAATCGCGTATTCCGCGCTGGCGTCGTCTGCGCCTCGGTCGTGCCTCTTGCTGCCATCATCGCTCTAGGAGGATTCTCCGTCGTCATGAAGGGCTAATAAGGGTAACGTTTGGTGCACCTGTGTGTTATACTGCCGAGGTTATCGCTTGGTGCACATGTGTGTCATACTGCTCTGCATGCATGGTCGCCCGTTGCTCGCTGGACTTGGATCATCTAGTTGCGTCTTCTTTTAATATCATAATATTAAGAAATAAAAAGGCCTTTTCCTTTTCTTGTTTGTGTAACAGCAGTAGTCAGCAGGGGACTGTTGTACCAGAATAATTTTACCGGTGGTGTTGTATTATGTAATGTTGAATAAGTCAATAATCGCGTGAGCTTGTGTTGTGTTGTGTTGTGTTGTGTTGCTGAATCGAGTGGAGATCTGCAGCTGTTTTTAATTATAAGTTTGTATGTATCTTCACAGTTCCATATAGATAGTTTTATTTCACAGTTCCATAGATATAAAAATTTAAGTATTGTAAATAGTAGTATTATAAAATGAAATATTCCCAGTAAAGTTTCACCTAGTTTTCAGTGCGTACAGATGAAACAAAACACAACCAGTGGAGTTTCTATCAGCCTCCGATGCATACAAATAAGCACCAAAATGAGGACTCAAACTGTTTCAAGCTAGGCACCATAAGATAAAGCATGATTTTCATAAAACAATCTAGAACTAGTTTCATATTTTTTCATGGTAAAACACTTTTTTCTAACATTAAACCAAATTTTAGAACTTTTAGTTTCATTATTTTTCTATGTAAAAATATTGGATAATTTTTTGCATATATTTTATGAATTAAATCTAATTTATCTTCTAGAACTTTTTAATTGGTCTAATTTACTCGCACCCTGATGTAAAACACAGTTCTAAAAATTCAAGATAAGGGTAAAAAGAAAAAGACAAAACTGTCTTTTGAAACCTACTGGCGACGGGAGGTAAAACGAATTCAGGAGGTGGTTTTGTTCAGTTTTACAAAGTTATAAACAGAAAATAGACTTTTGCAAAATTTGAGGAGCGTAATTTGGACTTTTTCCTTAAAGCAAAGCAAGTAGTAGAAACAAAGTTGCAGGATATTTTGAGTGCCTCCTAATAAAATTGTTGGGCTACGTTTCGGCCCATAGTGGCCAGGGTAGGAGTGTGTGATGATGTATAGGGGTGGTATGGGCCTGGCTAGCTTTTGTAGGTTTAATATTACACTTTTGTCATTTTACTGTTTATATTTTTTTTTGGTACCAAATATGTTAGATTTTTAGATGTTTTTGCATGTTTAAATTTTAGCATTGCCATTTCCAATTGATCGGATTACGCTTGACTTGCTGCAAAAACAAAACATTTCGCTTTACACTATTGGCCTTTCAATAACCCACATTTCGCTTTAGTTTTTTTTTAAAAGAAAACCCCACATTTCGCTTTGTAATCTTGGATTTTCTAACCCACATTTCCATTTGACCGTATCACGGCTTGAATCGCTGACATCGCTCTACATACACGCTTTTGCCTTTCCTAACCCATATTTTTTTTTCGAAAGAGCGGCAAAAGTTTTGCCGCAATTTCTATTAGACGAAGAAAGAAAAAAGAAAGGCAAGTGCCCCGTCCAGTTTTTGAAGTGGAAACTGGGCGAAAACCACGTATAATTTGGAGGGTACCCTACTCCAATAACACACCTAGGTACTAAAACAACTCAACTCGCGCCACAAAAGCACCAACTCAACTCAAATCAGCTCCACGCTTGGTCGGATTGGGACATCGACACAAGCCTCTAAACACTAAACTCGGTTGGATTGGGTCGTCGACATGAGCCTCCACTTTTAACCACTAGGAGCTCCACAGCTGGACAGCAAGCAACTAAACTCGGTCGGATTGGGACATCGACACGAGCCACCACTCCACAAAAAGCTGAAAAGAAAACAACTAAAACAAAAAAACTATGCCTACTCCACCACTTGACACCTACCGCGTAGCAAAACAACGAGAACGACGAACCCAGCCCTGCCCGAGACACCCCGACCGGACCGCAATCCACAGCGACGCCTTCAAGAAGGTCACGACGTCCAAGCGCCGCCGTCGCTCATCCAAGACAGGACAGGGCCTTCGCCCGTGGAATGTGCTGTGGGAGCGACGCCACAACAGGGGAACGGCACTCGCAAGTGTCGCCGTCGCCAGGCTTTCGCCCAAAAACCCAAAGCACAAGCGTCGGTGAAGATGTCGGGTCCCGCCAGACACCAAGTCGTCGCTGCCGGACATCCATAAGAGATCTCACCGAGATAGACGCGTCGGCCACACAAGCAGCCGCAGCTGCATCGTCCCCCCGCCTGACCACCAGCCGAACACCAGCCTCCCGCCACCATGTATGCCCACCATCCACCCGCCGAAGCCGTAGCCGCCGCTGACCACTGCTGTTGGCCGAGTTCCCGTCGCAGGAACCACCATCCCCTGAGGGTACCAGGTCTGGAGTAGAGCCCCGGACCAGTACCCCGAGGACGCCAAGGCCTCCATTTTCGAAGCGACCGCACCACGACGGCAGCCAAAGGCATGGGGGAGGGACGACAAAAGACGAAGACCGCCCCAACGCCGACACAACCCTAGCCATCGCCACGAAACGATCACCATCAAGAGAGAGGAGAGGGACGAGCAGAGGGGGGGAACCCCTCCGCTGCCTCCCACATCCGAAAGGGCAGCAGCCCCGCGACGCCCTGCCGACGAACCCCAACGGAGAGGGACAGCCACCACCGCACCCGGCACAGCCGGCACACCGCCACGGCACCATTGGCCTCGCGAACCACGCCCGCCACACCACCACGACGCCGTCGAAGCCGCTCCTCTCCACCGAGCACCCCCCACCCCCGAAGACCACCAGCAGCCGGCCATCGGCGGCCAGCCACCACCGGCCTGCCAGCAGCGGCAGGTCGCCAGCCACACGAGCGGCCGGCAGCCGCCAGCCAGCATCGGGAGGGGAGGGAGAAGGGGGGTGGGGGAACGCCGGCCCCCACCCCCACCGGATCCCCCACCGGGGACGCCGACCGGCGTCGTCGCCGCGCACCACACCACCGCCAGTCAGCACCACGAGCCGTACCGCATCGGGAGCAGCCGACAGCCGTCCAGGGGAGGCCCCCCAGAGCAGCACCCTCACCAGATCTGGCCGAAGGCGGGCAGGATCCGGCCGAGGGGAGGTGGATCCTGACGTTGCAGGCCGAATCCCGCCGCCGGCCGGCCCCCACCACGCAGCCAAGGGGCGCCGCCGGGCACACCACCGAGAACCGCCCCCGGCCGCGCCCCACCGAACCACGACCTGCAGCAGCACTCCCGGCCACGCCCCACCGCATCCACACCACCGCAGGGCCACCATGGTCGCGGAGCCGACCCACGCGCCGTCCCCGCCGCCATGGATGCCACAGAGCACTCCCCACACGGAGCGCCACAAGCCGAGGAGAGACCTCGCCGCCGCCATCCCAGGAGGCCGCGCGGGCCTCCCGGCAGCCTCCTCCGGCGGCGGCGAGGGGGAAGAACGGGGGTAGGAGGGAGGTTGGCGGCGGCGCTAGGTTTCGCCCCCGTGCCGCCCGTGCGGGAGCGGCGCGGGGGTTACACAACTACTCAATGTAGTCTTATTTTCTATTCCTAACCCATATCTTCATTCCAAATTCAATCGGTAGCGTGACTTGCTGCCGGGGCGCGGGCCCCATCCCTTTTTCAATCGATAATACGCTTGACTTTGCCAGCGCCTTCAATATGTACTTCATCTTCCCTTAATCCCTTCCTAATCCCTCGTTTACCCACCACCATCCCCAAGCGCTGCCGCCGCCATGTCGAGCACCCTGCAGCTCCGTACCAACGGCGACGACGGTGCCGTCTCGATCGGCATCAGCCCAAGCGAAGCTGCTGGTGCTGCAGGCAGCAACGACTCGAAGCAGCTCCAGCGCTGGCTGTGCGCCTCAGGCTTGGCGACGCTCGTCATGGATGCAGCGACGGCGTTCTACAGATCGCCGCACGGAGTGGTCTTCGAGCAGCACAGGTTTGCTTACTACGCCACCCTCACCGGAATTTTCGCTGCCGGCATGGCGGAGGTCGGCACTGTCTACTAGCCCGCGGTCGAGCATTCCGCGCGAGCGTCGTCTGCCTCCGTCATGCCTCTCGTGGCCATCATCGGTCTCGGTGGATTCTCCGTCGTCATGAAGGGCTGCCGGGCCGGAGCTTCCGATGGCGCTACGGACGGACGTACGGTGACTGCTTGGCCACCTGGGTGCCCAGGTACTACCGTTTGGTATTCTGCTTGCATGGCCTCCTGCTGTTGGACTTGGATCGTTCGGATGCGCCTTCTTTTTTCACAACTAGTTAAGTGTCCGTGCGTTGCTACGGGTATGCAACATATAGGGCAAATCGATATACACGACGGATGTTGGTCCATGAGGATCAGGTGAGTTTCCAATGGGGCACTCCATTGTTGGATTAAAGAGTGGATTCTCCATTGCGATGGACTCACTGTTTAAGGTCCGCTTTTGTACCTCTATGGAGCGATCTCTAGCCACTTTCATTGCCTCTTTACGAGATGGAGTTTTATTGTAAAGCCTCTATTGCTTGCGTCTTTGTTCCCGTTGCTCAGGTGTCATATTTGCATGTCAACATATTCCTTGAAATTTTGTTCGCATATGCCATCCTACGCCTTGCACCATCACCCATGACTTGTTCAGTTGCTGTTGAAACATTGGTGCATTGTGATCGCATATGTTGATTAATTATGCTACGAGCAGTAATTGCATTGTCACCTACATAGTAGTGTTGGAGTCAAAATAGTAGCAAGACAACCAGGACACACCGAATATCCATCAACGTTTGACTTGTTGCGTCATATGAACAACAATTTAATTACCTGGTAACTGACTGGATACATGTATATCATCAATGTTGTTTGCATGGAGTGAATTATTTCTATGCAACCAATCATCTGTTTCATTAGGATCCATGTTTTCCTTGTTTGATGAATCATGACCATCTACCAATTGTGAATCATCACATATAAGAAACATCAATAGTAATATTGTCGGGTACCTAGATTATGGGGTCTCTAATCTAGGGGCTTAGAGATAAAACAAAACCATCATCGTCTCCCCATAATTCCCAAACTAACTAAAGAATATCCCAGTGCACCTCCTCAAGCCACCCAAGGCTGGCCTACGAACGGGCTCAAGGGCTGGCGTAAGAACCAACTATCTCGAGACATTGTCGACCGACCGCTCGAGATAGTGACAGAAACCCCTCGAGCGAACGACCGCTCGAGAGGTTGACGGAAACCCCTCGAGCGAACGGGGGCCCGAGCGGACCTCTCGAGACCACTCTCCCAAGACGCCCACATGGCTACAGGGCTCGGAAACGGTGGAAAGTACACCCGCTCCGCCTAACCTCGTGGCTACAGTGTGTGGAATAGTGGGAAGTACGCCCGTCACTTCACCTATTCCACCGCCCGTACCCGGGATTCGGGCGTGCCAGGCGGCACTATTACGCCACGCCGAGCACTGTGGCGCATCCGGCATCCCCTCAGAACGCAATTGTCAACTCTCCATACCACCAAACCCGCTGCTCAATCCCATCGCTCGGGTCATCAGCCCCTCGAGGCGGTCATTAACCGCTCGAGGAATGATGACTGATGCGACCTGAGCATGGCGCGCGCAGCGCCCCGTCTTTCCCCCCTCGACAACCATACGACGGGGTTCCCGGGCGGGTCATCATCGCCCACAGGGAAGGACGGGCAGGCCATCATCACCCCGCACGGCACCCCCTCTGAACGCTCCTACTGTACATTTGACCCGGATTTCCCGTGGCACAGTCACCTCAGCCCGGGCGTCGACCACTCGAGTCATACCCCTCGAAATAGTAGGGGACCACTCGAGTAATGATGACGGCCACCCATGACGCACACCGCCTGCAGTGACCTGTCTTTCCCGCCTCGATGACTACACGCCGGAGTTTCCGGGGAAGGACGGCCGCCCATCGATGACCCATGCGGCTACAGGCTCGAACTGGGTAAAAGCATGGATCCACAGGCTCGAACCGGACCAAAGGGAGCATCTACAGTCTCGACGACTCGACGTAACACCCCACGGTAGCCCTAGCCACCATGTGACCCTGAGCCTCCCCTTGGCCTATAAAAGGGGACGCCAGGGCTTAGAAAAGGGCAAGTGAACACACACTCACTCTCAAACGGCTAAGTCCCGCTTGTATTCACCCCTGTACAAGCACCTCGGTGCAAGATAATACAAATCTCCCCCTCTGCTGGACGTAGGGCATTCTCTGCCTGAACCAGGATAAACGCTTGTGTTCTTCTTGCATCACCATCCGGATTAGGAAGCACGCATAGAAATTTACTCGTTGGTGTAACACCCCCTGGTACGAAGCACCGACTGTTGGCGCGCCAGGTAGGGGTACTGCGTGTTTCGCGCGATTTCCCGCCATTTTTCCGGATGGCTGCTCCCACTTGTTCGCTTCCGTTCGCCACGGTGATCTGGTTCGGGAGTTTGGAGTTCATGTCGCTTGGCACGGGCTACGACATGACCCTGCTCTCGGTCGGAGAACCGAGCGGGGGCCGCACTTCTCCACCGCGCTCCGGAGGAGTCGCACGCCGGTCGCGCCACCACGGCTCGCCGCCTAGGCGGAGGCGCCGCCGACCTCAGCATCATCGCCAGCCCGCGCAGGGCCCTGAGCCCACCGCTCACGCGTCGTTCCCGTCGGACGCCGCGGCACACCCGGACGGGGCACCAGGCGCACGATGGGGCGTGGCGCGCGGGCAAGTAGCGCTCGACGCGGACCTTGGCTTTATTTTCGCCATGCGCTCACCAAGGGTGCCCGGCGTGGCCCCTCAGGTGCGCGCACGACCGCCGTCGCCCAACCTGTTGCCGCACGGGCTCTACCGAGCTCGTCGCAGGCTCCCATTTGGGCTCACCAACGCCGCCGCCACGTATGCCGACGGAATACGATCCAGCATGGGACCGCAGGAGGAGAGCCCCGGCCCCCTCCTGCGCGCCACCATGAACCTGGAAGTTGTGTGGCCGGCGTTCGTAGACCTTGGCTTCGACGGGACGCCGGGTTCCCGGCGTAACGTCTCAATCGGCAACCTGCGCCGCTGGGTCGAGGAGGAGAGCACGGGGAGGCCATGGACCCCGTCCGACGCCGACCCCCGACTTCGATGACTCCGACTCAGGCTGCTACGACCCCGCCCGCGAGTGCTTTCGCCTCGAGGGAGAGGCCTCGTCGGATGCGGAGACCCGCGACAACGGCGCCGGCGCCACCAACCAACCAGCCGGGACGGTTGCGGCGGGAGCGGTCATCGTCGCGCCACCTCGAGGGGAACCTCCCCAAGACCTCGCCAACGCGCTGCCCGTAGATGACGCTCGAGCAGCGCAGTTGGCCCAGCTCCGTGAGATAGAAGTAAGAATGGAGGCAGACCGCGCGAACCTGGAGTTGCTCAAGCGCGCCGTCGAGCATGGCCAACCTCCCCTTCTTCGAGCTACGGGCGCTCGAGGCAGGGCACGGAGCGTCTTTCAACGCATCGTCAACGACAGAGCGCCTGAGGCACCGGCCCGCTTCCCTCGAGCGAGCCAAAATGTCCTCGCAGCCGCCATGTTGCTTCGTGACATGCCCGCGCCCTCGAATCCTTAGGCTCAACGGATACGGGACGAGGTCCAAGGGCTCCTCCAGACCGCGGCTGCCCAGCAAGCCGAGAGCTCGGCCTCGAGGCAACGCGGGGTAGCCTCGGAGCAACCGGTCGAACCTCAGCGACACGAGCGGGAGGGCTCAGTCCACCAAGAGGCACCCCCTCGAGGCGGCAGAGCCCCGGTCCGCGACCGTCTCATCGACAATCGCGAGCCCCAAGACGCGCGCCACGACATCAACGATAACCGGCGGCGCAAGATTAGGGGCGCCGAGGACCGCGGTTACAACGCCCATCGAGGGGGGCGCTACCACAGCGACGAGGACCGGCAGGCTCCCGAGCCGCTGGGCCCTCGAGTCTTCAGCAGGGCCATCCGCAGCACGCCGCTGCCCAACCCTTTTCGACCCCCCACGAGCCTGACCAAGTATAACGGCGAGACCAAGCCTGAGCTCTGGCTGGCCGACTTCCGGCTGGCCTGCCAGCTGGGAGGGGCTCGGGAGGATAAGGCCGTCATACGGCAGCTCCCTCTGTTCCTTTCCGACACTGCCCGACGGTGGCTCGAGGAGCTTCCCCCCGGTCAGATCTACGACTGGACCGATCTGGTGCGGATCTTCGAGGGGAACTTCAAAGGCACCTACATCCGCCCGGGCAACTCGTGGGACCTCCGCAACTGCAAGCAGCAGGCCGGGGAGTCCCTTCGAGACTTTGCTCGATGCTTCTCCAAGCAGCGCACCGAGCTACCACACATCCCCGATCATGATGTCATTCTGGCGTTCGTCTCGGGTACCACGTGCAAGGATCTCGTGCGGGAGCTCGGGCGCAACCGCCCAAATACCATCAATGAGCTCATGGACGTCGTCGCCGACTACGCTGCCGGTGACGAGGCCGTGGGAGCCTTTTTTGGCGAGGATAAGAGCAGAGCCAAGCCGCCCACCGGCAACGGTGAGGGCTCGAGCAAAGGCCAGAAGAAAAACGACAAAAAGAAGAAAGGTAACCAACAAGGCAAGCGTGAGGTAGCGGACGACGGCGAGGTCGCCACGGCCGAGCGCAAGAAACCTCGACCCCCCAGAGGGGGCCGTCTTCGACAAGATGCTGAAGGAGCCGTGCCCGTATCACAAGGAGCCGGCCAAACACACCCTCGAGAACTGCCGTATGCTTCGAGGCTATTTCAAAAGCCTGGGCATCGGCAGGGACGAGCAGAAGGAAGACAAGGACGGCGACAGAGCAGACGGCAAGGACAACAACGGTTTCCCGCCCATTGCCAACTGCTTTATGATCTACGGCAGCCCTACAACCCAGCTGACGCGACGGCAGCGGAAGCAGGAGCGCAGGGAGGTCTTCTCGACGCGACCGGCCACTCCCCAGTTCCTCGACTGGTCCGATGCGCCCATCACGTTCGACCGTGATGACCATCCGGAGCACGTCACCAACCCGGGCGCCTACCCCCTCGTCGTCGACCCGATCATCATCAACACCCGCTTCACCAATGTCCTCATGGACGGGGGCAGCAGCCTCAACATCATCTACATGGAGACGCTCACCTTGCTCGGCATCACGAAGGCACAGCTCAAGCCGAGCGCCGGGGGTTTCCACGGCGTCGTCCCCGGCAAGAAGGCGCTCACCATCGGCCGCATCGACCTCCCCGTCTATTTCGGCACGCGCTCGAACTTCCGCAGGGAGGTCCTCACTTTCGACGTGGTTGGGTTCAGCGGAACCTACCACGCGATCTTCGGCCGTCCATGCTACGCCCAGTTCATGGCAATCCCCAACTACGCTTACCTCAAACTCAAGATGCCAGGACCGAATGGGGTAATCACCGTCGACTCCACATACGAGCACGCGTACTCCTGCGATGTTGAGTGCGTTGAGTACAGGGAAGCGACGGTCGAGGCCGAGGAGATGGCAAAGACGCTCGATTGCCTGGCGGTTGAGGCGGCCATCCCCTCGCCCAAGCGACAGGCTGGCAGTTTCGAGCCCGCCGAGGACACCAAGAAGATCCTGCTCGACCCAAGCACCTCAAGCGAGATGGCGTTGACCATCAGCGCCTCCCTCGACGACAAATAGGAAGTCGTGCTCGTCGACTTTCTCCGCGCAAACGCCGACATGTTTGCGTGGAGTCCCTCGGACATGCCTGGCATACCGAGGGATGTCGCCGAGCACGCCTTGGAGATCCGTCCCGGCTCGAGACCCGTGAAGCAACGCCTGCGCCGTTTCGACGAGGAGAAGCGCAGGGTCATCCGCGAAGAGGTCGAAAAGCTCGAGAAGGCCAGATTCATCAAGGAGGTACACCATCCCGAGTGGCTATCTAATCCTGTACTAGTAGAGAAAAAGAATGGAAAAATGAGGATGTGTGTAGACTACACTAGTTTAAATAAAGCATGTCCCAAAGTTCCATTTCCTTTGCCTCGAATAGATCAAATTGTCGATTCCACTGTGGGTTGTGAAGTACTTTCTTTTCTCGACGCTTATTCCGGCTACCACCAAATAAAAATGAAGGAGTCCGACCAGCTCGCGACTTCTTTCATCACCCCTGTGGGCATGTATTGCTATGTCACCATGCCCTTCGGCCTTCGAAACGCCGGGGCGACATACCAACGATGCATGCTCCATGTTTTTGGGAAACACATAGGGGAAACGGTCGAGGCCTACGTCGATGACATCGTTGTCAAGACTAGGAAAGTAGAGAATCTCATCGAAGACCTCACAGTAACGTTCGAGTGCCTCTGGGCCAAGAACATTAAACTGAATCCTGAAAAGTGCGTTTTTGGTGTGCCTCGAGGCATGCTGCTAGGTTATATCGTCTCCCAGCGCGGGATCGAGGCCAACCCCGAAAAGGTCACGGCTATCATGAGGATGGGGCCGATTCGAGACCTGAAGGGGATACAAAAGGTCACGGGTTGCCTAGCGGCCCTCAGTCGTTTCATCTCGCGCCTAGGAGAGAAAGCCTTGCCGTTGTACCGACTCCTTAAAAAATCTGAGCACTTTGCGTGGACACCCGAGGCGGAGGAAGCCCTCTCGAGGCTGAAAAACATGCTCACCTCCCCTCCGGTGCTCGTACCACCCAGACCTGCCCAACCTGATAAACCGGCCGAGCCGCTTCTCCTCTACGTCGCCGCAACCACCCAGGTGGTCAGTGCGGCCATAGTGGTCGAGAGGCAGGAAGAGGGGCACGCGCTCCCCGTCCAGCGGCCGGTCTATTTTGTCAGTGAGGTGCTCTCGGATGCCAAGGTTCGGTACCCCCAGATCCAAAAGCTGCTCTACGCGATCGTGCTCACACGGCGGAAACTCCAGCACTATTTTCTTAGCCACCCGGTAACGGTCGTATCGTCGTTCCCGCTCAGGGAGATCATACAGAACCGGGAAGTAGTGGGTCGAATCGCTAAGTGGTCGGTCGAGCTCATGGGCGAGACCATCACCTATGCACCACGAAAGGCTATCAAATCCCAAGTGTTGGCGGACATTGTCGCTGAGTGGACCGACACCCAACTCCCCTCAGCACCGATCCAGGCCGAGCTCTGGACCATGTATTTCGACGGGTCGCTCATGAAGACGGGGGCGGGCGCGGGCCTGCTCTTCATTTCACCCCTCGGAGTGCATATGCGCCACGTGGTTCGAATCCACTTTGCGGCTTCCAACAACATGGCGGAATATGAGGCACTTGTGACTGGGTTGCGCATCGCCATCGAGCTCGGGGTTCGACGCCTCGACGCTCGAGGTGACTCACAACTCGTCATCGACCAAGTGATGAAGGCCTCGAGCTGCCACGATGAAAAGATGGAAGCGTACTGCCATGAGGTACGCAAGCTGGAGGAAAAGTTCCACGGCCTCGAGCTTAACCACGTCCCCAGACGCTTCAATGAAGCTGCAGACGAGCTCGCCAAGATTGCATCCTCTCGAGCGCCCGTCCCCCCAGACGTCTTCTCGAAGGATCTCCACGAGCCATCCGTGAAATGGGACTCGGGGGCTGGCGCCATGCCGGTCATCGAGCCCTCTCCTACGACTGAATCCTCCTCGACCGGGGCTGAGGTCATGGAGATCGATGGGCCCTCAAGCCCACAAGCGGATTGGCGCGCGCCCTTCCTCGAGTACTTGACTCGAGGGGAACTACCTGAGGACCGGACAGAGGCAAGACGACTGGCTCGACGAGCCAAAACATATGTCCTCTACGGGGACGACAAAGAGCTCTACCGCCGCAGTCCGACCGGCATACTCCAACGATGCATCTCCATCGAGGAGGGTAGAAGGTTGCTCAAAGACATGCACTCGGGGGCTTGCGGCCATCACGCTGCGCCAAGGACCCTTGTCGGAAACGCTTTCCGCCGAGGCTTCTACTGGCCTACCGCGACCGCTGACGCAATCAAGCTGGTTCGATCGTGCGAGGGGTGCCAATTCTACGCCAAGCAAACTCACCTCCCCGCTCATGCGCTCCAAATGATCCCCCTCACGTGGCCGTTTGCGGTCTGGGGGCTCGACCTGGTCGGACCCCTCAAGAAAACGACAGGAGGATATACGCACCTGCTCGTCGCCACCGACAAGTTCACCAAGTGGATCGAGGCTAAGCCCATTACCAACATCCGCTCGGAACGAGCGGTCGAGTTCTTCACCGACATCATCCATCGTTTCGGGGTCCCCAACGTTATCATCACCGACAACGGCACCCAGTTCACTGGCAAAAAGTTCCTGGACTTCTGCGACCATCACCACATCCGGGTGAACTGGTCGGCGGTTGCCCATCCTCGAACTAACGGCCAGGTCGAGCGTGCCAACGACATGATCCTTCAAGGGCTAAAGCCAAGAATTTTCGATCGCCTCAGCAAACACGGCAAGAAGTGGATAGCCGAGCTCCCCTCGATCCTATGGAGCCTACGGACGACTGAGAGCCGAGCCACGGGGTTCACCCCGTTCTTCTTGGTCTATGGGTTCGAGGCCGTCCTCCCCACCGACCTCGAATACGGGTCCCCTCGACTCAAAGCCTACAACGAGCAAACCAACGAGGAGGCTCTTGCTAATGCTCCTGATCAGGTCGAAGAAACTCGAGACATGGCGCTCCTACACTCCGCACGCTACCAGCAGAAGCTGCGGCTCTACCACGACAAAAACGTTCGCAAGCGAGATTTCCAAGCCGGCGACCTCGTGCTCCGACGTCGACAAGACAATAAAGGACGCCACAAGCTTACACCACCATGGGAAGGCCCCTTCATCGTGGTCGAGGTGCTGAAGCCCGGGACGTACAAGCTCGCCGACGGCAAGGGCTCGATCCTCACCAACGCATGGAACATCGAACAGCTACGTCGCTTTTTCCCTTAGGCCTCGAAGGCCTTGTACATTTCTTGTACCATCTGCTACTCGCGTGAATGAATAAAAGCTCTCGAAGTTAGCTCTCGTTTTTCGTTCATAAAAAAGGTGGGCTCGGCTCTGTCTCCACAGAGCCAAGCCCCCCTCGGGGGCTAGACCAGGGGGGAAACCCCCCTGAAGTCCTCGAAAATAACTCAAGTTTTTTCAAAAGCGCTCGACGCACTCTCTATTTTTCTCGCCTCGAACGCTCTCTCGAAAACTAAGTGGACGCACCGCCTCGAGCCCCCCAGAGCCGGGACGGTCGAGCTTGAGGGTTCCTACGCTTCCGAGCTATGGGATCCTAACTCACCTCCCCTCGAGGGGGTTGGAGCGCAACGCTAGCACTTAGTCAAAAAGAAACAAACTTAGGTGAAAAAGTAAAGAGAAATCGGAGCGCTATTAATATTAAAACGATCGATGTTCAAAGGCCACCTAGGCCACTTCATGCCAAAATATTTATTTACATGGGCCTTCTTGCCCAAACTTTGGCTCGCAGGCCAGCATCTACGCATCAGGAGGAAGGACGAAGCGCTCGAACTTCTGCGCCAACCGCGCCCCGGGGACCTCGGCGTCGGCCACGAGCTGGTCGTGTCGCTGTTGCTCGGCCTCTTCGGACGCCGTGTCAGAGGTGACGAAGCCTCCCGAGACGACCTCCATCCCCTGGATAATCTCGTCCCTCGGGAGGGCGAATCCGGAGTAGAAGATGGCGAGTCCCCGCTGTACGGCGAACCGAAGAGCTCCCCGGACGCGGTCCCGCAGGACGACGCCGAAGTCAAAAACCCGGTCGGCGTAGCCACGCCCAGCTTCTGGCCCCTCGGGATCCACCATGGGCTCGAGCCCCCAGCGGGTGCTGAGGGCGTTGATGGCACCGGTGACCCGGGCTTTTGCCACCACCTCGGCGGCGAGCAACTCTTGGCACACCTTGGCCTCGCCGCGCGCCGTTGCCAGATCGGCCTCGAGAGCTAAAAAGGAAAACCAGAAGTCTGGAATTGACAACACCAGGCAGAACAAACATCGTAAAACTCAACGAAAAAGGGTTTCAGAAACTTACCAGTGCAGCGGGTCGACAGCCCCTGCTCACGCTCGAGCGCGCTCATCAGCTCCGCTTGCTTGGCTTTGAGGGAGCGGCTCAGATCGGTCTTCTCCGCCCGCAGATCCTCGATGGTCTTGCCGGCGGATCGCACGGCAGCACCCTTGTCAATGGCGGCCTGCCGGAGAGTGGCCACCTCCACCTGAAGCCCGTTGGCACGCTTCTTCTCCACGTCGAGCGCGGCCTTGAAGGCCTCCTGAGCGGTGTTTGCCCGCCCCACCGCCTGCTCCAGCTCCTTGGTATAAGCGGCGGCATGAGCCTTCTCCTTCTCGAGCTGCTCGACGAGCCGGGCCTTCTCTCCAAGGCTCGCGGACGCTATCGCCGCGCTTTCCTCGAACTGCGCGGCGACCTCCTTCAGCCAGTCGACCTCGTCCCGAGCGGTCTCGGCCTCCCGCTCGGTGCGGGCCAGCTCGCCCCTCGCCAGTTGGGCGTCTTCCCTGGCCGAGGCCGCCTCGGCTTTGGCATCTCGAAGAAGCCGGGCGGCTCGGAACTGCTCCGTCTCGGCGTTATGGCCCAACCGCACGAGCCGCCGGATCTCCTCCTCGCTCTCCTGGATGGCCTGGAGGTGGACGGACTTGGCGTACGACTGGCTTTGCGCCGACTGAGCCCCGAGAAGGAGAGTTACGACGACGGCCACGAAAACAACGAAAAAAAAGGAAGGTGCTGGGAGACACTTACGTTCAACAGCCGGGGTAGATCCTCGGCGACGGTATGCAGAGCGAGCCTCAGGGAGCTCTCGAGCCAACACCGGTACTCCTCGGCCTCCTCGTAAATCCGCCGCTCCTGTTGGTCATTTACCACGTAGCGTGGGCCTCGGGTTGACCGAGTTCCGGAGCAGAGCGGCGCCTTTCCCCACCGCGGGGTACGCGTCCCCGCATGCGCTAGGCCACGGCGCCGCGTATCCGCTGCACCGCCCGGGCTGCCCCCGCCCCGCCACTCGATCCGCCAGCGTGGGAAACGGTGGGGGCGGCGGCATCAAGGACGTGTCCTGGGCCCGGCTCGAGGACGCCATCCCCTCCCCGGCCTCGGGCGTGATAACGGGCCGCATGCCGAGCACTTGGAGATGATGGTCGGCCGCCTCGCCCGCCAGCGTTCTCTTCTGCGCCTCGTCCCAGCACTCGGCCTCCGACATGCTGACGTACTCCATCTCGCCCGACGTCGAGTCGGGCACGAGACGGGGCACGAGGACTTGTCCTTGTGGCACCGGCTGCGGCAGCTCCTGGAGTACCACCGTGGCCAGCTCTTGCTGCCCCACCGGCGGCGCTTCTTGGAGTACTGCCCGGGCCGCCTCCTGCTGCGCCCGCTCCTCCGCCACCTGCTGCTTCAGCAGCACCTCGAGCTGCTGGCTCACCTCGGGGTCGAGCTCTATGTCTCGAGGCGGGGTCAGCGCCCGCTCCAACCGGGAGCCTTGCGCCTGACTCGACGCCTGCACCTCCTCGCCCCCCACTGACTGGCCCGCAGCCAATGAGCTCACCTCTTCCTCCCCTTTCTCCCTGCGCTCCACCTCGAGCTGGTGCAGGCTCTTGGGCCACGCCTTCGTGGGACTGCTAAGGCCCCGGCCGAGAGAACCCAGGCTCGAGTCCTCGTCATCAAGGGTGATGGGGGCGCGCTCCGTCCCAGCTGACGACCGCTGGTCACCAGCCGCCGCCTCGGGCGCCTCCGCCACGACCGACGTCTGCTGACCGCCGGCCGCCGTCTTGGGCGCCTCCGCCACGACCGCCGTCTCCCCGGCTCGCGGCGAGTAGCTTTGGGCCCGTCGTCTCGGCCGCCATCTCCTGGTCGCCGCCTCGGAGTGGCCTTGGGCGGCGGACGACGGCATCCCGAGCGGAGCCGCGGCAGAGGCGGTCGACGCGGAGACGGGTTTTCCTCCCTCCGTCGTGGTGGTGGCCCCGGCACCTGCACGAGAGGCAGCCACCATCAGCTTCCCGCGCTCCATCGCCCTTCGAGCCTGAGCCACCCAGATCAAAGCAGTGGGGGGAGGGTCACGCCACCTGAGCCAGCAGAGGCCTTGCTCGTTCCGTCCGGCGCCTTCAACTTCTTGGAGGGGTGGACGGGGTGGAACGCCATCAAGGGGCGCTTGGCCCTAAAAAGGAAAGGCGATAAGGAAAAGCAAACGGCAACTCTCAAACAAATGAGTAGCGAATAAACGAGGCTCGAGAAGCAACTTACCCCCTCAGCAGGTCCGAACCCCCGGTGGCGCCACTCGAGCCGCCCGGAGGCTTGGTGACCACCGCGGCCTCGCTCGAGCCACTCGGAGGCTTCGAGAACTCGGCCGCCTTGCTCGAGACGCCCGGCTCCTTGGCCGAGCCCCCCGCCAGCTCCTGCACCCGGCGCGTTGAAGCTTGCCCGGCTTGGCGGTCGTCGGAAGGGGCCCGGCGCGCCTCGAGGCGTTCGACGCCCCGAGTCACCGTGGACGTGCGCGCATCTGCAGCCGCCTGCTGTCGTGCGCACGCGCCCGTCGTCGAAACCACATGAACACGAGGGGAGGACTCCCGTGGCGGTGGTGAGGGCGCTGGAGTTTCGTGACCGGCCCGGCGGGACGACCCCTCCTGCTGGCCCGCTCGAGCGTGCCCCGACCCCCCCGATTGCTCCGGCTCCTGCATGCGAGAGGGAGGGGGCATCAGGCCTTCCTCGTTGTCGCTGTCGGTGGCCTCGTCATCCTCCTCCTCCTCCTCGTCCTCCTCATCCCCCTCGTCCTCCTCCTCCGAGCGGGGGCCCAGGTCGGATAGATCCATCATGAGACCGTCCCTCTCCGCCCGGCGGCGCCTCCCCGCACGCGACTCTTTCTCAAATAGCGCGGCGGCCTTCTTAGCCTTCTCCTTCTTCTCCGTAAGCTTCCCGGCGTGTTTACGCTAGGAATCGAGGCGTCTCACCTGGCGGTCGTCCATGTCTTCCTTCACCGGGGGCCTCGACTCCTTGTGCTGAATCACGTCCTGAAAAGTATGCCTTGATGAGAAGGCGCAGAATCCCAGTAAAGGGGGAAAGCACGGAAGAAGGGCCTCGAAATGCGTACCTCGAGGAGGAGATTGGCGTCCGGGCGCATGGGGAAGAGGTCGACCTGTGCCTCGCCGAAGTTTTTGTCGTCGACCGCCTGTCGCACGTGCTCGGCAACGATGGCGGCCGGAAGGGCCTCGCTCGACATCCGGCTCGCCTCGAGCAGGATGGGGTCGGCGTCAGCGGTCATCTGATCCAACCGCAGCGGGCGCTCCACCAGTGGGAGCACTCGACGACTGTGGAATGCCGCGATCACGTGCACAGCGTTGAAGGAGATCTTGCCCACCCTGCGTGCTCGAAGCACCGCCATCGCGTCGATGAGCGGGTCGAGATGCTTCTGGTAGTCTTTCGCCTTGCCGAAGTGCCAGTTGAACCCGGCGCCGGTGATGACGTCCCCAGTATACTCTGGGAAGAACCCCCCTTCGTTGCGGAGGTAAAACCACTCGGCGGTCCAGCCGGCGTTGTTCGTCGACATGGTGCCCGGGATCCAGTGCTCCCTGCGCTTCAGCGCAAGGTTGCACGAGCCGGCGCGCACGTAGCGACGGGACTCCCCCGCCACCAAGGTGAAGAATTGCGCCTTGAAGATGTGGATGAAGAAATCCCACTGCGGCGCCATCCCCAGATATCCCTCGCAGACGGCGGCGAAGACGGCCGCGTGGGAGATGGAGTTCGGCGAGAGGTGGTGGAGCTCCACCCCAAAACGGTGGGGGAGCGCCCTCATAAACGGCTCGGGCGCGCCCCGAGCCCGCGTTGATGAAACTTGACAAAACTGACCACGTAACCCTCCGGCGGGTTGGGCTCTTCATGGTCGTCTCCCGGCACCCTCCACTCCGGCGGCCCTTCCGGCGGGTTGGGCAGCAGGCGCCCCTCGGCCACCAGGCGCTCGAGCACCCGCGTGGTCACGGTCGTCCGAGGCCACGGCAGTGGGTCAAGCGGCGGCGCCTGGGGTTTGGTGACCTCCTTGCCGGCGGCCTTGCTGGATCCCTGCCCGGCGGCCTTGCTGGTCCCCTTGCCGGCGGTATTGCTTGGCTTCCTCCCCATGGCGACGGCGGCGGAACTTGGCAGATTGCAGCGGCGCGAGACGAAGAAAGATGGCGGCAGCGGTAGCGCGCACGGACCCTCTGTCACTCCCTCTCTAACTCCTCCACTTGATGCAGGCGGGAGCAATGGCGGCGGCGGCGCTCAAGCTCCGGGCGGCGGCGCTAAGGTTGAGGATGCGGGCGCTTGGGGCTGGGTGACGGCGGCCAAAAACGCTGAGTGCGGAAGAGGGGAACGCCGCACCCTCCCCCTCCAATTTATAGGCGCCGGGGCTGAACGGCAACCGTGCCATCCGACGGCCAGGGCGCGTCGATCCAACGGCCACGCGTGCCCGGCGGACTCGCCCAGGAACGGTAACCGCATTTAATGCGCCTGCCGAACTCCCACCTAACCCCATTTTTCAGGGGCACATGCCACGAGTGGAAACGGAACCGTCGCAGGCCCACCAATACCGCGCCGCGCTGGTTACCGCCTCATTAGGCGCGCCCTCAACGGGTAGATTCCTCTCGGTATACGAAACGACGCGACGCGTCGGTCAGGCGGTTCCTTACACGGTAAGATGACTCGGGACCTTGGTCCCATACGTAAGTCTCGAGGGAGCGAAGGCTGACCCACGAACGGGTTCGAACAGCCGCCCTCGAGCACCCGAGTCAGGGGCGACCTGGTGGGGAGCCGATACGAGGCCACGCTCGAGAACGAACTCTCGAGGCCCCCCATGGACGTATCCAAGGCCAAATACAATGCAACCATGGGATCCCTCGAAGGGAGGTAGTCGAGCCGCCGGCCTCTGTCGAACGAGGCCGGTACCCTGGTCGCTATGTATGGTGCTTCAATGAGAGTGCTTCCGAGCCTCGAAGTCGTCTCCCCTCGAAAGGGAACGAACTCTCACTTGGATTTCCCGTTACCAGCTCACCGAAGAAGTCGAGGCTCGTCCGATCGCGGATAGCACGGCGCTCTTCACTCCACGGTCCGAGCGCAAGGACTCGAGGGCAAAACACTGAAAAGTGGCAATGGCCTAGCCTTACGGGGCACGGGGGCTCGAGTCACATTCAGCATCCCTCGACGAAAGAGGGTAGAAAGCACTCGGGGGCTCGACGACTCGAGCCAACCTCTCGAGGAAGCGCTATAACTCCAGTTAAAACTGGTACCCCTTGATGCGACTCAATCATAGCCCCCAGAGGAATGTCCCACTCCTCTGGGGCCTCGGGGGCTACCCCCGCGGGGGACGCTCGCGCACCCCCCACGGAGAAACGAACCAACTTCTCCGCCACGCGCCGTAACCCCTTGATCTAGGTACTTCAACCCCACTTCATAATCCCTTGCATGAGACTTCACACTCAAACAAGGGCTCGGGGGCTACTGTCGGGTACCTAGATTATGGGGTCTCTAATCTAGGGGCTTAGAGATAAAACAAAACCATCATCGCCTCCCCATAATTCCCAAACTAACTAAAGAATATCCCAGTGCACCTCCTCAAGCCACCCAAGGCCGGCCTACGAACGGGCTCAAGGGCCGGCGTAAGAACCAACTATCTCGAGACATTGTCGACCGACCGCTCGAGATAGTGACGGAAACCCCTCGAGCGAACGACCGCTCGAGAGGTTGACAGAAACCCCTCGAGCGAACGGGGGCCCGAGCGGACCTCTCGAGACCACTCTCCCAAGACGCCCACATGGCTACAGGGCTCGGAAACGGTGGAAAGTACACCCGCTCCGCCTAACCTCGTGGCTACAGTGTGTGGAATAGTGGGAAGTACGCCCGTCACTTCACCTATTCCACCGCCCGTACCCAGGATTCGGGCGTGCCAGGCGGCACTATTACGCCACGCCGAGCACTGTGGCGCATGCGGCATCCCCTCAGAACGCAATTGTCAACTCTCCGTACCACCAAACCCGCTGCTCAATCCCATCGCTCGGGTCATCAGCCCCTCGAGGCGGTCATTAACCGCTCCAGGAATGATGACTGATGCGACCTGAGCATGGCGCGCGCAGCGCCCCGTCTTTCCCCTCTCGACAGCCATACGACGGGGTTCCTGGGCGGGTCATCATCGCCCACAGGGAAGGACGGGCAGGCCATCATCACCCCGCACGGCACCCCCTCTGAACGCTCCTACTGTACATTTTACCCGGATTTCCCGTGGCACAGTCACCTCAGCCCGGGCGTCGACCACTCGAGCCATACCCCTCGAAATAGTAGGGGACCACTCGAGTAATGATGACGGCCACCCATGACGCACACCGCCTGCAGTGACCTGTCTTTCCCGTCTCGATGACTACACGCCGGAGTTTCCAGGGAAGGACGGCCACCCATCGTTGACCCATGCGGCTACAGGCTCGAACTGGGTAAAAGCATGGATCCACGGGCTCGAACCAGACCAAAGGGAGCATCTACAATCTCGACGACTCGATGTAACACCCCACAGTAGCCCTAGCCACCATGTGACCCTGAGCCTCCCCTTGGCCTATAAAAGGGGACGCCAGGGCTTAGAAAAGGGCAAGTGAACACACACTCACTCTCAAACGGCTAAGTCCCGCTTGTATTCACCCCTGTACAAGCACCTCGATGCAAGATAATACAAATCTCCCCCTCTGCTGGACGTAGAGCATTCTCTGCCTGAACCAGGATAAACGCTTGTGTTCTTCTTGCATCACCATCCGGATTAGGGAGCACGCATAGAAATTTACTCGTTGGTGTAACACCCCCTGGGTACGAAGCACCGACAAATATTGAAATTATTATACCGAGAAATGTTTATATTATACAACCATTGGTGGTTTCGATACATAGGTGTTGCTCTTTTCTTCTTTTATATGCTTCTCGTTGTTTTTTATTGTATTCATCCCTTTTCTCTTGAGACATTGCATGCCATCGAGCCTTATCTCGTTCTCTCTTGCGTTGTCGAGAATTACTTCCTACAGTGCCAAGTCCATATACTATTGATTATCAGCTATAATATAAGAATTGAACTGAAGATGGTAATTGGCCGTGTAGTACCTCTATTAGTAGTGTTAGTCTTGTCGCCTAATGGTGCAGGAGAGGCACTGTTTTCCATCCCAGTTTTTAACCACTCATCTAATATGTGAAGAGCGAAGTGTGGCCAGATTGGAGTCCTTCCAACAGTCTAAAACATGTAAAACCAGCAAAAATACAGAAAGTGAGAGCAGGAACAGTGGAATAAGAATGAAGTATAATGCAGAGAAAAGACAAGCACGTCACAAGAAAAATTTTGGAAAAAATATAAAATAGTTCTACCAAGCATAAACTGTATCCTACTGACAACACAATCAATGTCGATATAAGCCTAATTTCTTTCCATGATAATTGTTCAGCTCACTGCAATTTAATGACATTTTGTTCATTCGGCAATCATTAATTTCGGTTTGGCAAGTAGTCAACACACCCATTTTAATAGAACTCATGGAAGGCTAACAATTAACTATCTTAATCGTTAGTTAACTTTGAAGTGAAACAGTGTCTTGTTACCTTCGAAGTGACTCTACTATGAGTTAGAGAGTTATCATCCATTTTGAAGTGCTCTTGTCTGCTATATTCTCCATTAAAAGAACCCAAATAATGTCTTAGTGTCTTTTTAAGGAATGGGTATTCATAAAAAATCTACTGTGTTTCATCAATCAGCAAGCTGCCTAACAGTTTATCCTTAACCCTGCCTAACCGAACAATGAAAAAGCAGACGTATATGCAAAATTCAGAGGTACAGTAAGCACATAATTGTATCAAGGCAGTAATGACCACCCAAAGTATCAAATTCATGCTTCATCTAGCATGATTTATTTTGATAGACATCATCACAAAATCTCTGGCATTCTTTCTGGAATTTGTTTCCATCACTATCGGTTAATTATGTATAACAAATCATATCCAATGTACAAATCATTGTTCTCTACAGCTCCGACAGTGATGGAACATCTCCAATGTACAAAATTTGATAGACATCATCACAAATTTTGCAACCATTTGGCGACTCGGACGCAGATCAATTTCGAACTGCTCCTGTCAGGTTTACAGATTACATCTGAAGAGAAGGGGTGACATACCTGTTGGTCATCCGTTGCCGTTCCGCAGCTGCCGTCCCCAAGCAGCGTACGCAACCTCACTACCTGAGGGCAAGCTATGAGCTTGTCATTTGGTATGATCTCACATTGGCCTTGGCAACAGTGTATGTAATGAGTGTAAGCATTCAGCAGTCGACAAGCAATTATGCAGAATAGATTCGTGATTAAACAGAGATGGCTATGCAAGTTCATTTCTAACTGACAGCAGTGGTGTCGACGTCTCGCTCTGACAAAAATTTTATAGAACTGAAAACCCCTGACCACAAGCCTTGCAGTTCAAAAACAACTGCTCTGCTAAGCATTTATTTTTGCACATATATAGTTAAAATGTATGTAGGTGGAAAAAAAAATTATATAGAAAGGATAATACTCACATTATTGGGAATGGATGTTTCTATCCTTGTGCTTACATATAGTAAACAAAACCGAGGAGTGCATTAATATTTCACCAGTGAAACACTTCCAAAGCTAAACCCAAGGAACACTCCTATGAGGTACTTTCTAAACTATGGTTTGAGTAAAAAGGTTATCACCATCTCACTTCGTGTTTTTTGTACTAAACCGAGAACATCCCTAGCAATAGCAATGTACAGAACTGCTTCTCACAGACACTTCCAAATGTGTGATAACAGTGGTTCCCAATCCATGTATTTCAAGTGCGATCGGCATGATTCACGGCTTTATTCTGCTATACCATAACCAAATGCCCCCACCCCCACCCCACATCAACTGGGGCCAATGCATGAACAAACCAAATTTGGATACACACCAGACTCTGAATTCAGGAAGCAAGCAAAGCAAATGCAACATTTCATACGGAATCACAGCACACGCAAGGCGCTGAGTTTCAGTTTAATTTCTGAGCTAGACCACTAATGGCTGCTGAGTTTCTAACCTACAGTAGTGAAGCTGTTTACACTAAATCAGCCATATCCCACAATGCCCTGAGTTGAATAAATATCTTCTCCTCAAGAAGGCCACGGATGAAGTTGATGAGAACCTTGTCCTCGAACCCAGGAAACTCGGTGACCCACTTTGCAATTTCAGGACTTCATTACGTCCATCTTGACCTTTGATATATCTACCTATCAGAATCCCCAGGCCATAGATGTCATGTGCTTAGTGCACCCAGTTTTCTTTCTTGATATTATACTGCCTAGCTTCCACCTTCTTAGTTTTAATAATATTTAGATTGACCTGGACACATTTCTACAATCAAGGATGACAACACCTAGGGAACACACTGAATTACCATAGGAGGCTAATAGTAGAATCACATATTAAAGGACAGAAAAATCACTACCGAACTAAAATATATAATACTAATATTTTTTTTTCCTGAACTAATAGTATAATCACATTGCTGGAAAGAAACATCTTGATTTCTCGAAAGTTATCTTGATTTCTGAAGGCCAATCAGCATTGGATCAAAATTTTAGGCAGCATCCAGTGATCCCATAAACCAAACAAAAGCAGGATGGAGGCCATCACTACAGGATCAACGACGTAGTTCATCAAGAGAAAAAATTGTTTATGCAGTATCAACGGCACAGGCCATCACTACAGGATCATTTGCCGAATACTTAGGTGGAGTTTAGCAAAGCACTGGTTCTATATATTTACTCGTCAACTGAACATGAAGGAGCACATGTGGACCAAGGACAAAACCAACTGAACATGTTGTAGCTCCTTACTGTTGGTGTCTGATTAGAAGGAGTTGCAAGCAGCACGATTTGACTTCAGTTTAAAACACATGCAGATCACAAGAATCATTATAACTTTATAATGGTACTCTCAGATAACCACACAAGAATTCTCAGATAAGCAGGCACATTTGAGTATGTTCAAAATTATTATTAGATAGGTAAAATGCCTGTGCACCCAGGCCACCTCCGCCTTTGGTGCCAGCAAGATTTGCCATCCCAGTGCCTAGCCTGGACACTCTGACATACTATTTCTTCTATATACTGCACTGAATCAGTAACTCAGCACCTTCCTTTATGGACAAATTCAGCTTTCTGTTGTCATTGTGCAAGCAAGTCCTTTGTATAAGTGCTTATTAGTTGTAAACGTCAAACTCATTTAGTTGTAATAATATTCCTTATTACTGCAAGCACTTATACAAAGGACTTGCTTGCACTATAAATGTCAAACTCAGCTCAGATTGATACAACAGTGACTCTGAAACTACTTATTGCTATTAGCGTAGCCTGATCATTTTTAAATAGGCCACATTTGTCAAAAAGCATTTAGTTGAAAGACATTCATATCACATCTGTCAAAGTTGATAACTGGACATAAGCACAGACATATAAGGATTGATTTTGATACACATCATCTCAAATTCTTTGGCAATCTTTCTGGAATTTGTTTCCATCACTATCGGTTAATTATGTATAACAAATCATCTGCAATGTACAAATCATTGCTCTCTACAGCTCTGAACATCTCTAATGTACAGATTTGGATACACATCATCACATATTTTGGACCTATTTGGCGACTCGGACGCAGATCGATTTCAAACTGCTCCTGTCAGGTTTACAGATTAAATCAAAAGAGAAGGGGTGACATACCTGTTGGTCGTCCGTTGACGTTCCGCACACCTTGATGTCGAGTTACTTCCTGTTCAGCGACTGGCCTCGTGGGTGACTAATGGCATGGGTGACTCCTTGTTCCTGTGATAATCTGGTACTTTTTCAGATTACTCTCGACTCTCCAGAGGAATGTATATACTACTTTTTCATATGCAAGTGAAGGGAGCCAACACAATAGCTCCCCGTAGTGAAGGAATGTATATACTACTTCTTCTTATGCTTGGGGTACTGAAATCCATATCAGCACCCAAAAATTGACTACTATAGTTTTCTGATCTTACTAACGGTGACCAGTGGCTTGCATCAACCGTCAAGTTTCTGATGCTTTTGCAGAGATTGTGCAGATCTAGCATGATAAGTACTATATTTTGCAAGAATCATACGAATCTGGACATGCTATATGCTTGCCGAAATGCTGAAACATACTAATCTGGACATATTGTAGGTTCAAACAGGAGGATCTTCCCTTACTGAACCGTAGCCATATTTTTTTAAAACAGCAAGCAAAAGGCAGGCATTCTCCCGAGCAGGTTACGAGCACACAATCAGCCGTCGTCGAAGGTTTGGGTGCTCCGTTGCGTACGGCAGGAAGGGAAGGGAAGAGGTTGCAGAAAGGGAAGAGAAGGTGTTGGCACACCTGGTGGTTCTCCTCGCGGCGGGGAGGAGGCCGCCGGATGACGGCGGCGAGGCGACGCCGCGAATGTGTGGCTTCACCCGGCGCGGGGGGAGCTCGACCGTCTGGCGACGACGGCGGCGAGGCGACGAACCACGCCGAGGACGCGAGATCAGGCCAGGGAACCGCCGGGGGAGGAAGCGCGGACCGGCACGGGGGAGCTCCCGGTGCGGGGGAGCTGGAGCTGCTGGTGACGACGCCGGCGACGCGACGAACGGCGAGGACGCGAGCGCTGGGGGCACGGCGGGAGCGCGGAACGGCCGGGTTGGAGGAGATCGAGCGGCGCGGCGGCTTCACCCGGCGTGGCCGGTTGCTCGAGCGGCTGGCGACGACGGCGACGGCCGACGGCGACGGCGAGGCGACGGCGACGAAGCAGCGAGGCCTCAGCAACCGGCCTCGATCCGTCCGTGCTGCTGCTTGCGGCGAAGGGGAGGCGTGGGGAGTGGAGGTCGTGGGGACGTAAGCTGCAGCTGGGCGGCGCGGGCGGACGGCGGTTTCGTGAAGAGCGCAGCTTGTGGTGGGGGCGGGATGGGCGGCGTGGTGGGCGTGGAGGCGGTTCTGGAGCGGACGGCCTCAAGCGCGCGGGGTGGGGAGCTTGATTAGCGGACGGTGTTATCGCGGGAGGGGGGATTAGCGAGGGGATTACGATACAATTTGGGTTCTTTAATATACGTAAGACAAGGATACAAACATCCATTCCCAATAATATGAGTATTATCCTTTCTATAAATTTTTTCTTTTTTTCACCTACATACATTTTAACTATATATGTGTAAAAATCTGGTAGGAGGACTATGAAGTGAGGAAGCTACACCTACTCACATACACAGGGAACCAAAACATAGACAACATACCTAAAGGTGTACGAGATTGTCTTCGGCGCTATGTTAGTCTCACAAAGAAAAAAGAATGAATCTTGCTTACTTTTTCCTCTGTCCAGGTGGAGTCAAAAACATCGTTTTTTATTTTAAAGAAATAGTTTGAATTCTTTGTTTTATAATGTTAATTATTTGTAATGATATAAGATTATATGTATATATATTCCCTTTTATGTTGGATGTCATGAATAGTTTACCCGTACATCCATACCCTCTCTGACAAACATCGAGCTCGTACATCGGTTTTCCCCATACGTTGTATACCCGTAGCAATACACGGGCATTTACCTAGTAAACTAAAAAGACCCGGAAGTATAGTTTTCCTCTCGTTAATTGTAGTTAGCCCGGCGCTAATCATGGTCGCGAGATAATTTTTCTCGCCCCGGCTCTTCTCCGCAACCGCCGCTCCCACCACGACGCCCGGCTCCCGCTCCCGCTCCCTCTGCAGCTCGCCTCGCTCCAGGAAACCGCCGTCGCCCTCTCCCTCGATAGTTGCAGCTCGCCCTCTCTCCTCGCCCGCGCCCACCGCCTGGCCTCGCCGGTTGTAACTCGCCCTTTCTCGCGTTCGGCCTCGCCCAGCTCGCCCCGGCGGCTTTCCTCCCGTCTGCACAACCGCCCGTGCCGTCTTTTTTGCATTTCGGCCCTTTTTTGGAAAGTTATTCACAAATAGACCCCCGGCGGTTTGCATTCAAAAAATAGACCTGGGTTAACGCCGAGAGCCCGGCGTCAAGGTAACGCAGCTTGACGCCAGGGTCTCCGGCGTCAAGCCGCCGGGACGATGGCAAGTGGCTGCCACGTGGGCTGGAGCTTGGCGCCAGGGTCGCTGGCGTCAAGCTGTGTTAGCTTGACGCCGTGGATCTTGGCGTCAAGCTCTGATTCAAAAAACACCCCTTCCCTTCGTTTCTCTGTCTTCTCCCTCTGTTACCCATCTCCAGCCGACCCAGGCCCCTCGCCGCCATTCGCCGCCGCCGCCCCGTCGCCCCCGACACTTGGTAGCTGCGGCGCTCCGGCCGGCCGACCCTGCCTCCCTGCCGCCCCCGGTAACGCGCTCCCCCCTCGGCCCGCCTTCCCGGCCCGCCCGTCAGGCCTTTCGTCGGGCGGCGTACATGCGGTGCCGCCATGGCCGGCGGGGCTATGGCCATGGAGGCTGCCAGGAATCGATGGAGGCGCGGCCCGACTGGTGCGGTGCGGCCCTGAGCCCCGCGCCGCCCCAACCCACGCTGTCGACCCCCTCCCCAATTCCCTGTACGCCGGTGGGCGGCCCAGGGCCGCCAGCTCCGCCAGGGCACCGACGCGGCTCCTGGAGGGTCCCCTGTGCCTCGTTTCACCGTCCAAGAGAGGCCGGCTAGCTCCGCGTCCTCGACCACCTCCTCGACCGGCCGGCAGTAGAGGTGATGCATCCCTCTCCCCATGCATTTGTTTCAATTACCATGATTTATAGATAAATAGGTTTATAGTTAGGTAAATAGTTAAATAGTTAGATAAATATTTAGAATCTTATATAACTATATGTACATAGGTTATACTTATATCTATATAGGTTAGGCTCTATTTAGGTTGTACATAAGGTTATACTTATATGTATCTATATAACTATATGAAAACTACCTTGGACTAAACTAGGCGTTTTTGAATTTGTGTATGCACTTTTAGATGGACAACCTAGTGAGCATATATCATGGAGGGACAATGGAACGAGATCGCTATGGATATGTTGAGTTTGTTGACATGGAAAGTGTGGCTGTGTTATTTGATGAGAAGCCCTCATTTAGAGAGTTGGTTGCAAGGGCTCGGGAGGAGTTAAATTGCCATGGAGATGAGGACATCACAGTTGAAGGTGTACTTCACTTAGGTTGCCCTCCCAATCTGCTCCGGAAGATGACCCCAATTGGGTGTGATGGTCAGTGGGAGAAGTATGTGAGATCGGCGTTGAAGGGCCAGTTCCAAAGTTTGGATGTGGTTGTGCGTCGGGTGTTAGCTCAACCCATCCATCATGGGTTTTCTCCTCCATTGGGTGAGCAGCCGTACTTCGCCCCTCCTGACCCGGAACCCGAAGTCGATGCGAATGTAGATGTGGTTCCAGATGCCCAATCTGGTGCTAGAGATATCCCTGTTGCTGTGGCCGCAGTTGGAGAAGGTTCTCGGCCTCATGTTTCTGTGGTAGAACCTCCTCAGGAGGTCCCTTTGACACAGAATCATCCGAGTAAGTGTCTTATGTGCATGATTCTTTGCATCTCGCTTCTTGTGGTCATCCACTTGTCTCATTCTCTCCTTGAAATCTGTGGTATGGTGCAGGAGACATTCCTGGCGATGTGGATGCTCCTCCTGATTGTGTTCAGCCGCAATCGGGAGATGGATTCCGTGCATCCAATAGTGTTGATGAAGAGCCATATGACATTGCAATGGCTGTTGATTCTGATGATGATCGTCCTGTTGGAGAGTTGACGGAGAGTGATGTTGAGATGCTGAGGCGTGCATTCCCCGGCCGCTCTATAGAGATCCCAAGAGTGCATGAGTTTAGTGATGTCACTCGTTCCGATCATCCGTGGGAAGGACGTGATGAGGACTTGCAGGAAGCTAGAGAGGCAGGACCTAGCATGGCAATTACGGAGGGGTTGGTTTTTAAAGACCTCCCTGCATTGAAGATGTGGTTGCAGGCATTTGCAGTGATAAGAAAGAGACCTTTCAAGGTCCGGCACTCCTATGTGAAGCGGCGTTACACAGTTGTGTGTGACAAGGCAGGGTGCCCATGGAGGGTTTATGCAAGGTTGCAGAAGGTCACCGAAAAGTGGAAGATCACAAAAGTTGTCGGGCCACATTCTTGTGCTTCACATGATCTAAAGGCTAAGCATCGGCAGCTGACATCTACCCTCATTGCGAAGGACCTGAAGGATATATTGCAGTTAGAGCCCAACATGAAGGTCAAGGCAATTATAGAAACTGTTAAAAAGGTGTATGACGGTTACACGATAACCTATGGTAAAGCCTGGAGGGCTAAGCAGCGGGCGTGGAAGTTGATATATGGGGATTGGGAGGAAGGGTACGAGCGGCTTCCAGCACTTCTGAATGCAATCAAAGCTGTCAATCCAGGCATGCATTATGAGTACCTACCAAGACCAGATCGATCGGTTGGTAATAGGCAGATATTCTTTCGTGCTTTCTGGTGCTTCCCTCGTGTGGAGGCCTTTAGGCATTGCCATCCGCTGTTTGCTATTGACGGCACATTCTTGATTGGCAAGTACCTGGGCACACTTCTTATAGCCATATCATGTGACGCCAACAACAAGCTGGTTCCTTTGGCATTTGCTTTGGTTGAGAAGGAGAACAATGATAGTTGGGGTTGGTTCTTGAGGCTAGTGCGGATACATGTGGTCGGTCCAGGCAGGGAGGTTGGCGTGATATCTGATAGGCACCAGGGCATACTTAATGTCTGTTAGGGAAGAGATACCAGGGTATGCACCATTGCACCATCGATGGTGCACTCGGCACCTTGCTGAGAATCTATTCAAGAAGGATGGTGTCAAGGCCAACTTTGATCTCTTTCAGGAGGTTGCACGACAGCTTGAGGAAAGGTATTTCCTGGAGAAGTTGGAGAAGGTAAGAACCGCATCAAATGCAGAAGGGAGACAATGGCTCTCAGGGTTGATGAGAGATAAGGAGAAATGGACTAGAGCTCATGACGTTGGTGGATGGAGGTATGAGTTCCAGTGTAGCAACATGGCTGAGTCATTCAACAACCTGTTGCTGGGGATACGTGCTATGCCTGTGAATGCTATCGTTCAATTCACATTCTACAAGCTTGTTGCTTGGTTCAACGAAAGACATGCCAATGCCTTGTACTTGCAGAGTCAGGGAAAGATATTGGCTCCAAAACATGAGCAATTTCTTGAGAGGGACAGGGAAAGGGCTGAACTGCATATGTTGCATGTATGGACCACGACACTGGGAAGTATGAGGTTCTTCAAGCCGGTGGTACAACGTCTGATGGCGAGAGTCGAGATTCACGTATTCATGTTGTGAACCTCCTGGATTTCTCATGCACTTGTGGCAGACCAAGGCAGTACCACTTTGTATGTTCTCACCTTATTGCAGCAGCTAGACACCGCAACTACGACATCGAGGCTAGGATACCAAGCGAGTTCACTGTTGCAGCGCTTGTTCAAACATGGACCCCCGCTTTGAGTCCTTCCGCGACCATAGAGAGTGGCCTGAATACAATGGTCCGAGGTACATTGCAGATGCAGCTTACAAATGGAACAAGCGGGGATCTAGGAAGAGGTCTAGGCACAAGATGGTTATGGATCAGATACCCGGAAGAACAAGGCGTGGGAGAGCGACCCCCTTTCTTATGGACCCCGAGCAGTACGAGTGTGGCAAGTGCGGTAGATTGGGTCACAATGCACGCAGTTGCAGGTGGCAAATTAGTCAGGTGCGGATTGTGAGTCTAAGTTTTGCTTACTCATGCTAATTAATTTAAGCTTGTCGTTTTTTTACTTCACTATTCTACATTCTGTATTTATTGTCCACTTATTGAATTTCTAACTCATTCCTTGTTTACTTTTGTCAGGATGGCGCAGTTCCACCTTCTGGACCCAGTGTACGACGAGACCCACCGAGGGCGTCTCATAGCAGAGGGGCGGGTACGATCTTTGTATTCTTTTCAAATTCTCGCAATAAGATTTGTGTGTCCGTTTATTTAATAAAATGGGACTTTTAATCTATGAAGGAACTTCAGCCCCTTCGTCCTAGAGCCCATGACGGGTTCTTGGAAATGGGGTACGACGATAGGTACACTCCTTTACTGCAAAGGGCTGGCCTAGATGTCATCTCTTTTCAAGTTCATCGTGGCTTGCCACCCATCAACTCAGCGGCTTTGTCTGCGCTAGTTGATAGGTACGTTTCCATTTATATACTACATTCATATCAATTCATTCATGAGCTAAGCATTGACATGTACAATTGGTTTACCGTATTGTAGGTGGCGCCCTGAGACTCACAGCTTTCACTTGCCTTTTGGGGAGATGACAGTCACGTTGAAGGACTCTCAGAAGTTCCTTGGTCTCTGGATTCGAGGCAACCCAGTCACAGGGACTTGTAGGTCTGAAGGTTGGAAAGCCCGAGTAGAGGCCTTCCTTGGGCGTGAAGATATTGAGTATTATGGGCCACGCACTACTGGTGTTCCGATCAAGTGGCTCCGGAGAGAGTTTGGACACCCAGAGCAGGCAAACGACCAGGAAATTGAGTACTACTGCAGGGCTTGGGTCCTTCACTTGTTTGCCTGCGTTCTCTTCCCCGACGGGACTGGGGACACCGCGTCGTGGATGTGGGTCCACTGTCTCACTGATTGGGACCAGGCTGGTCAGTATAGTTGGGGCTCGACAGTGTTGTCCTTCCTGTACCGGCAGCTCTGTGAGGCTTGTCGTCGGACTTCCGACTCGCCCTCAATTGGTGGTTGCGTGTTCCTACTCCAGTTGTGGATGTGGGAGCATCTCCCAGTTGGCCGTCCTCTACTGCAGCCCCCGCGTCCGTGGTTCGAGGGTCAGCATGCACGGCGCCAGCCGACGTGGGCGTACATTTGGGACCAAGTTCACGTCCCACACGGCAGGGTTGAGCGGGCGTACAAAGAGTACATCGACGAGATGGACAGGCTGACGGCCTCTAGTGTGAGTCACTGTTCATTTCAATTGTTGTATTAATAAATCATATTATTGCTTCTAACATATTGTTTGTACACACGCAGGTGACTTGGGATCCTTATAACGAGGACAGGGAGAGGGCACTTACTTTCCGATTGAGCGAGCTCGTCATGCCGACAATGGCATCTACAGGATGAAGTGTCCTATGATTTGCTTCTATGCCGTTGATCGGCACTTGCCGGATAGAGTTGCTCGTCAATTTGGATTGATGCAGATATGGCCCACCCCCCCCCCCGTTTTCGACAGGGGTTGAGTTGCACAAGTACTCTCTACCGCCGTTCTTTGTTGTCCAAATTTACACCTTCAATATGTATTACAATTGGTTCGCACTTGACTGAAATTATTGTTTCTGGACTTGCAGTTTGGACCGTAAGAAAAACAGAAAGATTGTGGACTGGCAGATGCATCACCACAATCATATAGAACAATGGGAACTGATGGATGCCAACGTTGAGGAGAATGCAGAGCCGCACAACAAAAAAGAGTTCAGACGGTATCAAGCATGGTACCAAGGAGTGACACGGACGAGGCTTAGGCTGCAATGGACAGATGCTGACTATGCCGACATCCAATCGTCGGACGACGAAGACACAACCTATGACCGCAGTACTCGTGAAGGAAGGCAGGTGAACGCAGGACCAATCTTGGACAGAGTGGTATGTTATCTGGCGTAGGTCCCCATGCAAACTTACATATATACCAATCAAATCTTAATCCACACATTTGTTGTAGGGCAACACCCTACGAGCCTCGGTCCAAGACATTGAGCAGTTCCGCCATAGAGTCCGCGACAACGACACGCTTAGCTTCTTAGAAGTAAGTTGCCATACGTTTACTTATAATGGTCCAATGCATTACATTCTTTAACTAACCTTAATTTTTGAAACAGAGACTCTCTCGACGCCTACGCCGTGCGGCTACTCGTTGTGGTTGCAGGACAGCCACAGCGCTAGACGTACAGCCTCCTTTGACACAGTCTTCGCAGCATGGAGCTACATCGTCTGACCATGCAGCTGCAGCGTCCACAGGATACGGCTTTCCTTTGGCTGACGACTACGAGGAGGTCGGCCAATTCCAGGAGGAGATCGGGCAGGAGGAGATCGGGCACTCACAGCTTCAAGATGCTCCTTTGACACAACCTTCGCAGCCAGCAGCACGTAGACGCCACCGCTCGCCTGATCGTTACACTCCAGGCACCAACGCCCTTGGTAAGGGCAAGGGTAAGTCTAGGAGGCAGTGAGTGGTGTTGCCAGTTGATCGTAGCATTGACATAGACCTTTGTTAGATGTTAATGTGAACTTGTGAACTCTATTATTATGGATTGTATGAACTTTTATTATTGTATGGACTCTATGGACTATATATGGATTGTAAGGATTATATGGACTTCATATGTGGTTTGTATGGACTTTTCTATGGATTATTTGGAGTACATATATATAAACTGTTATAATTGTGTACGGATTGAGCACAAAACAGGGGAGACTTTGCTGAAATTTTTAAAAATTCAATAAATAATTGTTGCTCATATTTGTCTATTGAATGGATGAAAAATAGAGGAAGCTCTGCCAAACCTATTTGACTAAAATTAGTTTTTGTATGGTAAATCTTTGATATGTTTGGTGTCCAATCAATTTATTTTCTCAACTCTGATATGAATTAAATGCATACACGAATCTAGGCTTTTCAGTGATAGCAACAATACACAGATAGCATCTAGCCTTTGGCAGTGAGTTTTCAAGTAGCCTTTTCAGTGGCATCTAGCCTTTTCAGTGATCCATCATCCCTGTGTAGCCTTTGCACTGTCCTTCGGTATAGGCTAGACAGGAGCATTTACGACACAATGCAACGGCCATAAAACATCACTCCCTCTATATATACACACCGTATTGGATGCAATGTAACCAAGGCAAAGATCATTTGAAATGTCTGGAGGCTCGTCTAGTGGGAGAGGGAAGGGGGTGGCAACGGGAGATCCCAATTGTTGGGACGGGTCCCTTGGTCCTGAAGACTTTAGTGAAGCAGTAGAGCGTTTCCCAGAGCAGAGTAAGGGAGATTTTAGCAGAGACGAGCCTTTGAAAAACTACGAGAGATGGAGGGAACCCTGGCCAAAATGTAGACATGGTGAGGATTGCTTAGTGCAGATGTTCGCCGATGGGGGGCTCGATGGAGGACGGCGTTTCTTTAAATGCCCAAGAGCTATTGTAAGTTCGGTTACTTCACTTTTGTTCAATATGTTCGTTGCTTGCGCTACATCTAAAAAAATAGGTTTTTGTAGAGTTCCGCCACCCCCGCAAACTGCGGCTTCACTAGGTGGATCGACCCTCGTCCAATATGGCCGCATAAGGAGTACATCTACTATCTGCAAGATCGTATCTTCGATCTAGAGAGGGAAGTTAGTGCAGGCATAAAGGACTACACGGACGATGACTACGAGAATGAAGCAAGTTCACAGGAGCCACAGTGCACCGATCCATACTGTCGGTGCCCTTGTCACCAAAACAAGGGGACAGGACCACCATCAACACTACCACCGTCAGCACCAACATTTGGTGGATACTATGGAGAAGGGGCTACGCAGTTTTCTAATTGGGAACACTACTAGGAGAGCCTTTGTATCCTTGATAGGTACATGCTCTTGAATGGCATGTACTCTATTTGTCGCTTCGTTTAATTACCTAAGGCATGTTAGGTTTAGTTCAAGGAACTACGTACCCTAGTTTGGTACATGTTCTCACATGCCATTCATGTGCTTGTTGTTTGCTTTAATTACCTAAGGCATGCTAGGTTTAGTGCAGCACCTCTGTACCCTTGTTTGGTACATGTTCTGGCATGCCATTTCGTGTGTTGTGTGGAGGGAATTATATAATCCGCTATCTTTTATTATCACTACTTCGATGCAAGCAACTGAACTGAAAACACTAGTACTATTGATTAAACATAGATCGAAGACTAAGTGCGTGGTTCATACACGACATTGTTTTTGAATAAAACATAGATCGAAGACTAAGTGCGTCCGAAATTAAGGTCTAAACACATAATTTAAAGGTCCAAGACTAGACGACATTAATCATGCATAAACCAAACAACTACTGAGTGCAACGAGGCCACTTTCCCTTCCTCTGGGCATCGGGATTCTCCTCCATAGCCGCCTTCGCTCGGCTCGCACGCTCACGCTTCTTTTGTACCTCCTCCCTATACGCAGCAGCACGCCTCCTTTCCTCCTCTTCCTTGTGCTCCTTTTCTGTAGCCTCCTCTTTCAGCCTCCTCTCGTAGCTCTCTCGGCGCCTAGCTTCCCATTCCTTCTCGGACTGTAGAAGATGCTTGTCCAATTCCTTAATCTCAGTGTCGATCCACTCCTCAAAGTCACAGATCGGTGGAGGGGTCTGCAATAGAGGCAATTGTTACAAAATAATAATATGATACAATAATTCATATGACAAAGCAATTACTACACAACGAAACAATTACTCACCAACCACGTACTGCGGCGCCCAAGCGGCGTAGGCTCCCATTGAAAATTGGGACACATCCAATACCTCTGCTTATAGGTTTCCTCATCATCAGAAATCTCCACCTTGCAAGGATCACCACAAAAGCACATTGGCCTTGGCACGCCGCTGGGGATAGGCTTGGGAATGTACGCAGCGCCAATGGGTAGCGAGCGACCATAGCTAAAATTGAAACAATTTCGTTTTAATAACCGAAACCTATTCACAATTAAACCTAAACCAACGGATTATAATGTGATGTAAAAATAAACTCATACCTTGGTTTGCTACGTTTTCCACGCCTAGGCATCCTAGGATTTCAATGGAACAAACAAGTATTATAAAGTGCATGAAACCCTAACTAGTCACAATTATTAATTTGTAAAATACGAAGGTTGTATAGCAAATCGAAGCATAAAAGCCTAGGGATGGAGAGAGAATACCTTGCTCTTCAAGATCTACGGATCAAATCCAACTTTCCAAGGTCCAATATGAAGATTCGTGAGGTAGGGTGAAGTGGGGAGGAGGAAAACCCGAGAGGCAACAATGAACAAATGAACCAGAGCCGAGGGTCGGGGGCTGTATATTTCAAAGCTTGACGCCAAGATCCACGGCGTCAAGCTAACACAGCTTGACGCCAGAGACCCTGGCGCCAAGCTCCTGCCCACGTGGCAGCCACTTGCCAGCTGTCCAGCGGCTTGACGCCGGAGACCCTGGCGTCAAGCTGCGTTACCTTGACGCCGGGCTCTCTGGCGTCAAGCCCTGGGTCTATTTTTGGAATGCAAACCGCCAGGGGTCTATTTGTGAATAACTTTCCAAAAAAGGGCCGAAATGCAAAAAAAAAGGACGGCCGCCCGTGGCACCTGCTCCCACCCATCGTCGACGACCGCGGCTGGAAGGGCCCCGGTGACCCGCTCCCCCCATCGTCGACGACCGCGGCTGGAAGCCCCCCATCCACACCGACGACTCACTAGGGTCTTGCTGCATCCTCGCGTCGCCGTCGTCTCCGGCCGCTGGAACTTCCCCGCGCCGATCCACGTTTCTGCCCCCGGCGGTTCCCTGAGTCGCCGCCCACTGATGAAGCCCGCCAACGGCCTCCCTGCCCCTTCCCGATTCTTCTTCCCCCAAATTATTCTCGATCTCCTCGATTATTCCTGTCTCGGTCTGATTGGGCGCCACATTGTGGTGAACCGTGAATCTACTTAAACTGGTATGTTTTGTCTATTTTGTCAATCAGTGCTGATTCCAATCTTGTGGATGTAGTACTTATATGTTAGCATCGTGCCCCCAACACCTCCGATAGTCTTATGCTTGGAACATGTGTTCGAGAGAAATAGGTGTTGTTTTGTTCCTGCAGAAGGTTTCTTCCTACAGGAAGTTTCAGTTCAGACTCGCACTCTGAAACTTGCTTGCTTAAGAATTGGGAACGGGAACACTTATTCCTAAAAAAGTGCCTCAATACTGCAGTAGGTTTCTTCCTACAGGAAGTTTCAGTTCAGACTCGCACTCTGAAACTTGCTTGCTTAAGAATTGGGAACGCTGAATTAGTTGAAAGTTTGAAACACTTATTCCTAAAAAAGTGCCTCAGTATGATTATGTTTTAGTTGGAACAATTATTCCTTATCTCCTGTCATGTTCTCTGAATTTTTTTTGCCCTCTGTAGCAAACCTAACATATTATCATTGATGTTTGTATTTTTACTTCTGTGAATTTGTTGACCTTGATATTTACTGATTCAGTTCGGGGTTACAGTCTCTCTAAAATCGGTGTTCTCTTGCAGATTCTTCATCACCAGATTCTTCGTCCGGCCTCGCTGCTGCCAGGACAGCACTGCTCCCTCCAGCCGGTTGAGGAGCGACTGCAGCCCTGCAGGAACCAGCAAGGTCAGGCCACCGGCCCAACTCGCCGTCTGCCGCCTCATCCCTTTTACCTTTTTTCCCATGTAATGCCCCTGCTTGGTTTCTCTGGTTGGACAATACATGATAGATGATGTCCAGTTAGAATATGAGGCTTGAATTACAGCAAGAATCCGCGACTTGTGAAAACAGAGTTCAAGATTGAGTTACAACTATTTTATTCCCTTTAAAAGCTAATTTAGGTCTAACTTGATGGAATGGCCTCATTAGTATATACTGTGAAGAGTTCCCCATTTAATTTTGGCTATCAAAATCAGTTTGCTTCGTGATTAGTACATACCGAGAGAATTCCCCATTTAATTAGTATATACTGAGAAGAGTTCCCCATTTAATTTTAATTCTTGCATCTTTTCATACCAATCTCCTGTTATTTGGTACTTTGTGTTGTACAGAACATTAAGATTTGAAGATGATCCTAAAGTTTGTTTACAGAACATTGCTGTAGTTTAGTTTGGAGCAACAATTTAAGAAGCAAATGTCGATGCAGTAGGATGGTTGAAAATTCTTTGAGTAAAATACACCCTGGGTACTTAAACTATTAGGGCATTCCTGTTTAGGTACTCAAACTAACAAAGTACTATCTGCTGTCCCATCTATCATTGCCGTCAGCACCAGAGGTACAAAACCAGCCACACAAGCACCAACATCCGACGTGGCACGCCACGGTGGCAACTCAACGCCTGGGCCCATGCCAAATTCCAAAAAAGACCTTCACCCTTTTGGAGGACGTCGTTTTGAGAGGGGGGTGTGCGGCGAAGGACTTCGTCGGCGGTGTCCTGGCTTTGAGATTAGCAGCACCGTGTTCCGCAAGCTCTGGCCATCACGGATCGAGGTGGATCCGCAGCGCCGTACTCTGCGCGCTCTGGCCATCACGGCATGAACCGCCGGTTGCTCGCCTCGCCAGCGCCTGCCTCCTTGTTCAGCGGCCTCCCCCGAGCTGCCAGCAGCAGCAGCCGCTCCTTGGTCTTCGGCTTCCGCCGAGGCTGTGGATGGGCTCTGCGCGGTCATGGAGAAGGAGCGCGTGATGGACTCCTGCTCGGAGGCGCCGGTCTTGGTCGGGAACCGAACCTCGCCGTAGCCACGCGTGCATCGCCGCCGAGCTGCAGGAGCTCCGGCCAGTTCCCGGCCGCGAACTCAAGCTCCGCCGTGTGAAGACTGCAGAGATGCGGCTGCCTCCTGGACCGCGGACCATCGCCGTCTCCTAGCTTTTTAGCTTGCACGTACGTGAGCACGTATGTGCAAGTACACATGCACATGCACCTGCATGCATGTAGCTCAAGGCACTCCGGCGTCGCGGTGACGTACATGTAGATAGCGTGCGTCTTGACTGTTGAGCCGGCCGACCTCGACCCGGCCTGTGGCTGCTCTGCCGTGCATCCCTCCCGTCAGCGTTGACAATGGAACTCGGTGGAGCGTGCAGCGAACGCAGACCGGCGCATGTGCTGACGAACGCATACGCCGTCGATGATCTCTTCCGTGCGGACGTGTAGCCTCGACTTGGATGTCCTCATCCGCCGACGTTCGTCCTCATCCTCATGTCCTACCGGACGAGACCGAAGGAGCCAGACGGCGGCGGCAAATAACGAGAAGCACTCGTCCGACCAGCACGCTCTTGAGAGAGAACGCGCCCAGCTGTGCGCCGCCGCGGTTGTCGTCAAGGAGAAGCGCGCCCGCAAGGACGAGGTGGCGGTTGTCGTCATATTTGGCCCGCTACGAAAAATCATCGCGGCCCACTCGGCCCAGGGCGAGGCCCGATATTGACTGAAGTATATAAACAGCCAGTTAGGGTTTTCACTCTGACTCCTTCTCGCGCAGTCACCACTCCTTCTCCGCACTCGCGAATCTCCTCACTCCTTCTCCACGCGCAGTCCGCACTCGCGCAGTCCGCACTCCTTCTCCACGCGCGAGCGGCGGCCAACCCGACCTTCCTGGACGCCTTCGCCTCCGCCGCGCCGCACATCTCTGTCGCCGTCTCCATCCCCAACGCGCTCCTCCCCACCTTCGCCGACAAGTCCACCGGCCTCGACTCCGCGCGGGGCTGGGTCCGCGACAACCTCGCGCCCCACATCGCCGCGGGGGCCAACGTCACGCTCCTCCTCGCCGGGAACGAGGTCCTCGGCCCCACCGTCGTCCCGGACCTTGTCGTCGCCCTCCTGCCCGCCATGCGCCGGTTGGCCCAAGCGTTGCAGCTGGAGAGCCTCCCGCACGTCCGTGTCAGCACTTCACTCGCGAACGTGCGGATCCGGAGGACGGCTCCCCGGCGGCGCAGGCCAGGCGGCGGGCGCCTCGCTCCTCGGCGGCGGCGGCTCGATCTGGTGGAGGATCCGGCGGCTCAGCGTCGTGGAGAGGACATGGCGCGCTGGGAGCGGCCGGATCCGCGACCCCCGTCCTCCCTCCCACCTCCTGCCGGCGTGGAGGCTCTGACGGCGGCGGTGGATCTGGCGAGCAGGCTAGGGTTCCGATCCGAGGTAGGTGAGTTTCTGCCTCTTCCACTTCATCCCAGATCCTCCGTCTCCCTCACTCCTCTCTTCCTCTTCATCTCAGATCCGGCGCACACGGGGCGGCTCGGGGCGGATCCCGGTGAAGGAGCAGCGGATCCCGGTGCAGGAGCGGCGGATCCCGGGGAGGAGCGTCGGCGGGGAGCCGCAGCGGGGACCAACGGCGGCAGCTTGTGGATCTGGCGTCGCGGATCGACGGCGGCAGCGGCGGCGGCGGGGTCCAGTGGCGGCCCAGATCCAAAGCCCATTTGGGCTTTCTTCTTTTTTTTTTGTTTTTTTTGAAATCTTTACCGCAGCGGGCATCCTATGTGCCCGCTGCGGTAAATGGGGTTTACTGCAGTGGTCACCACGCCCGCTGCGGTGGTGTTGCCATTTTCTGTGGCGTTGTCGCCCAGGCGGGCAGGTTTGCCCGCTGCCGAAAATGATTTTGGCCCGCTGCAATAAAACGTTGTGTAGTAGTGCAATAAGCTCGACACGGGAGCAGCACGGCGCTCGCGCTCGACGGACACCGCAGCGCAGGAGCCAGAATCGAGCGTGGCACAGTTGAGGCGGAGGTGCGGAGGCGGCTGCCACATTGCGGAGGTTGTCAGCGTCGACGTCGGCGCCAGTGATGCAGACCTCCGGCGGTCCTACGGCCGTGCAGGCGCTAGACGAGACGAGATCATGAGATCAGGTAGATAGAGAGGACGATGGACTTAGAAGCGAAAAAATGAGAGCGAGGGGGGGTTTTCTGAGAATTTGGCATGGGCCCAGGTGTTGAGTTGCCACCGTGGCGTGCCACGTCGGATGTTGGTGCTTGTGTGGCTGGTTTTGTACCTCTGGTGCACGACAGCAATAGATGAGGGACCTAGATAGTCACTTTGTTAGTTTGAGTGCCTAAACGGGAATGGCCTAGATAGTCACTAGAAGACCATGTGCACTTCCAGAATTTTACACTCATTGTGGCCGATGTGCGTGCATATGAGGTGGGATGGGGTGTGTGTGTGTTGGTTGGGTTTGGAGGAAGTTATTTAGGCCCCCTTTGGTAGGGATCCTAGGTGCTCCGGCTCCTATCCTATTGCTCCAGTGTAGCCGGAGCAATGCGAGTGAAAGAGAGGAGAGGAGAGAGGAAAAGGAGAAACATACTGCATGTGTCAGAGAAGCTAGAGTCGATAGAAGCTCTATCAGATAGGCCCTTAATTAATCTTATCATGCCAGATGAAGTTGTGTTTTCGAGCCATGGTGGTTTTAGTGACATACGTTTGCAGCAACGTGATTGCCCATGGAGGCTAAACACGACACACTGAGGCAGGGATGCCACAGACGAAGATCTAAACCTATTGGCAGTTTTTGGTGACGTCACAGTGTGATAGGGTGGAAAATCTAACCCAATGAGATTGAATTTCCCTGTCGACCAAACACCAACAACGAAATAGGTACACCGACGACATGCAAATTTTTCTACCCAGTTTTGTTAGTATTTTTCTGTGCGTATATCATTTTCTTGGTTTTTTTTTCTGTATTCCGTATTTCTCTGTTGGTTTTGAACCGATAGAGAAATTTTGGTGTGTGACGACTGACGAGTAAACATCCGAGATGCTACAGGAACACCTTGATTGATGATTTCTTGCTTTTGACGACTTTGCATTGTGACGACCGGATTAGATATGATCGGGCACGGGCGCACGGCCTATATATACGCATGAGCCTGGCCATCCAATCTCCCATCCTCCGAGTCGAAAATCAGTCAGTCTTCTCAGCTCAGCTCTCCTCACTCTCCCTCTCCACCGAGCCGAGTTCCATCACTCCTAGTTTCAAACCCCAAAACGACGACGCTACTTTAAGGCGAGTTGAGACTTGAGAACGAAGATGGCGACGCCCGCTGATCTTGCACTGCAGCGGCAGCTGCAGGCGCCGCCGGAGCCGGAGGCCGCCGCCGCGTCCAAGGTCGTGACTGCACTATGGGTGCTCGGCCTGTTCACCGCCTCCGTGGCCATCACCCTGGCCGTGCGAGAGCCACTGCCGCCGCCGGTGCTGGGCGTCCTCAAGAACGCGTACCTCCTCGCGCTCTCGGTCGCATTCTTCGCCGGGGTGGCAGGCGTCCTGGCCGCCGTTTCTTCCATTGGGTGGCCAACGACCCCCGCGGCCGCCGGCCGCTGTGCCACGGGGTGGAAGCTCCTCTACTCTGCTGCCGTCGTCTCTGTCGTCGGTGGTTTCGTGGTGGTCGTTTCACTGCTCTGGTAAGTTTGCATGCAGCACGATGACACGACACGATGATCACCCCTACTGGTGCTGCTCACATTGGGGGCTGCCGGCATGAGCATCCTTTGTGATCGTCATGTCTATGTCGTCTTCAGCTGCTTGCACTGTTGAGCACGTTAAGTTCCATGTCTGGAGAAGTAAGCTACCCTCTGTTCGTTTATTAGCTATAGCTAGTCATGTGTGCTATCGTATATCTATTAAATTAGTAAGTCGAAGCGTTATGGTCTTGCTTGTCGCCTCGAACGCTCCCGGCCGCAGGTACTGGATCGTCGTCATTCAACACTCGGAGCCTTTCAGTCTGCTGAATGAGTTCGGTTATATGTTTATCTTGTGTGTGTGTGTGTGTGTGTGTGTGTGTGTGTGTGTATTGTCGTGTCGTCGTGTTATTAATTTGCAGCGGTGAATAAATAAAATTTGCAGTGTGTGCATTTGTCTCGAGGAGGATATCGAGTTGCTTGATGTTTGAAGTCAACCGATCAGTGTTGCAACATGTGTACCACATATCAGGTGGATATATAGATACGCTCATTAGCTCATATCTATCTATGTACATATATAGCCTCGTTGACGGCAGCACCCCGGCCGCTGGTAGAACACACGTGTGTGTTTGGATCAAGTCCTCTTGCACACCACGTCACCACCACGTAACAACACTGCAGGGCCTGGTTATGTACATATATATGGCTGCTATAAGACAGGTGCTTATTGTTAGCCGCGCTGATGGTGAGATGCCGGGGTGCTGATGGTGACGAGACCTATAGAGCAGCAGGCCAGCAGCAGAGTCGGCAAGACAACCACAACCTGACGAAGGACCACGAAAAAAGAAAAAAAACTGATGAAGAAATGACGCAAAAACAGAGAATGCTGCGATCCAATAGTAGTACGAGTCTTTGGGCCGGAGTGAATCAATGTCCTGCCAATCAAGTGAGCCCGACGCCCCAACCAGAAGGGCCGAAACGGCAAAACCCAACGCGACCCGCATCAGTGGGAATATGTTTCTTAAACAGAGCTTGTAAAGCCCTGAACACTTGTGTTGCAGTTGTTTGGTTTCTTTTATCTGTCAGCTTAAACAGAGCTTGGCGTCAAGCTCAAGCTGCCAGTTCTTTTATATGATGATGATGAATGATCGTGTCGCTCCTCCAGGTCACTCTGTGTAGGCGTTCGGGCATGTCACATACAAACATAGTAGAGTTCAAATAGACCTGCCTTTGATACGCTGGGGGCTGGGGCTGGGCATGTCACATACGTACCACATACAGCCGAACCGACCACGCACACAGTTCGTAGGCAAGGCCACCCAGGCGATCTTGCTCGTGTCGTGGCTTAGTTTTGCGACTGCCACCGCTACATCCGATCCCCTACCGAAATCGACCCTCTGGGCGCGGGATGAACTATGAGTAGAGTTCAGTGTGCCTGTTATGCTGACATGACTGGTAGCCTGATCATGTACCGGCCTAGTGGGAGTGCGTGACCTCCAAAAGAGTTCGTTTAGCAGAGTTGTGCTTGGGCAAAAAATGACCATTCCCGACCCCCGTCCTCCCGACCCACCCCTCTAGGCGACGACGGTGGCGCCGCCGCCACCTCGCCGTCCGGCCGCCCTGCTGCCCCCTCACCCCTCCAACCTCGGATCCGTGGTCCCCGTCGCCTGATCTTTCGTTCCTTGGGGGCCATGTCCGCCCTTCCTCTACCTCCCGGTCCCCCACCGCCCTTCTTTCCCATGTTTCTTCGCCGGCACCGGTCGCCCGTCTTGGCGCCGCCCCCGCCGCCGACATCTCGGTCTCTTTCCGGGGGCCAGAGCTCGCTGCCCCCTCCCCACCCACTCTGCGACCTCGGCTTCCTCTAGTTGCGTCGGGCAGGTTCGGGACGTTGTTGTCCTCGTGCCCCAGGGGGCCGCCACCGCGAGGGCGGGTCCGAGTTCGGCGCTGCGCTCTCGGTGCGCTCCGGCGGCCGCGGGGTGGCATCGCCGGTGGTCCATGCCCCGTTGGCCCGCGCCGCCAGCCCCGCCAGAGGCGCAGCGGCGCCTCCTCCAACTCCGGATGTGGTCCTCGTCGAGGACGCGGACGATGACGACGACGACGCCTTGCTCGTGGTTCCGACAGCCAGTTGCTCGACCCTCCACGATGCCAGGGCCCTGTCACCGGATGCAGCGCCTTTCCACCCAGGTTGCTACTCCAGCGGGGCCCGGAGAGTCTTCGTTGGGCGGATGATGACGGCGAGGACTCCAGGGACGACCGTCCCGCGAGCTACCTCGACGCCATTCTGCGCCCAATCAGGTTGGTGGCGGGGTCCTAGCCACTTGCTCATGATGCAGACGCCGTGCGGCAGGGCCCTGTGTGTGGGCAGGGGAGGCGTGTGTGTGGGCAGGGGAGGCGTGGCCAGCCGCGCCCTAAGTTGGTGCATGGTCTCCCTACTCGGCAGGTGGACGGCCGCATCCCCACCCATCAACGCATTGGTCGTCGTGGGCGGGTCTCCGCCCCCAACTCTGATGGGTGGCGTGAGATCCTCCAACGGCAGGTGGCGCAACTCGCAGCTGTCTCGTCCGAGGCACGGCGTCCGCAGGCCCGAAAGATCCCGGCTGAGTTGAGAGGCAGATGCTTCAACTGCCTTTCCTACTCTCACCGAGTAGCGGCTTGCCAGCTGCCGCAGTGTTGTCTGCGTTGTCGCGGCTTCCGCCACATCGCAAGGGATTGCAGGCGGCCCAGGCGCCCCGCGGCGGTGTCGGTGGTGGTGGATGCCAACCCACTACCCCCTTTGCACGCGCCTGTCGTGGGTGCCGCGCAAGAGGCCGCGGGGGGCATCAACGGCATTCGTCGCCGTCGGCAGCGGCAGCGCCAGGGCAGGCTGTCGAAGGAGATCTGTCGCGGCTGTCGACTACGTTGCGGATATGGCGTCTGCTGCTGCCGCACGGTGCTCCACCAAAGCTGACCCGCTCGATGATGCGCCATGCGAGGGCGTTCGGCCTTCCGTTTGGGTTGACCCGATGCTCGATGAGCTCGCAGCCTCCCTTTTGGGGTGTTGGTCTCCGTGTACCCCCTTGCTTGGCTGGCCATCTTCTCCGACAGCTGCCTCTGTGGAGGCCGTGGCAGTGGTGGTAGAGCCCCTGTCGCCGCCATGTATGGTTCAGCTCAACTTCGCGGAGGCTGAGGCGCCGGGAGTGGTTGATGAATCACCCCCGGTGCACTTGAACGTTCCTATTCAGGGTGATGCCAACAGGGATGGTCCTGCCTTGCTAGCTGCTGTTCACGTCGTTGCGGCTGACGTCTCTGATGACCTCCTAGGGCCGCTGCCCTCCTTGGATAGCGAGGCGCCGGCGGTTGCTACCTTGCCGCCATCCGTGCGGGAGCTGTTGGAGGTGGAGGTCTGTCTCTCGTTGCCTTCGCCGCTCATCCAAGATGGACCTAGGCTTAGGCGTTCGCGGACGCCGGTGTCCGTCCATTCCCTCAGGCGAAGCACGCGCATAGCGGCCAGGCCGCGTGCGGCAAATGCAACCGTGCAGGCGCAAAGAGTCCTTCTCAAGAAACTGGGTGTCCAGGTCCAGGAAGACGAGCCCGATCCGGACATTGTGTAGAAGTTCGAGGCCCAGTTTGATGGAGGCATGTCGGAGTACAAGCAACAGTGCTTGGAAATCCTCCTCAATGGTGGCTTCGATGTCACGACCATAGACCTCAATCTGGAGGGCCTGGAGAATGAGGTGGCCTGAGTGGGAGTTTCTGACTCCTTTTGGTAGCATAATAGTTTCAATCATGTAATCGCTTACGTGTTTGTTGGTGGGTGTAGGTGTTGGTAACCTGGGTGTTACCAGGCCGGCAATTCTGTAACAAAACTCTCTTTCTGCGTAATGAAAAACGCGCTTTGGTGTTGTCTCGGAAAAAAAAGCAGAGTTGTGCTTCCATATTCCAGTTGATTCTATAACTGAAAGTGTTTAATCTTTCAGCATAAACTCTCAAAATTAGGACAAAAATCAATTCATAGAATGAGGAGAAGCTATTTTTTTAGCTCCAAGCCTCTTAGAGAATCACTTCGGGAGTGAATCTCCATGAGAATCCGCTCTATGGAACGCTGCCAATGGACCCTAACATTATTGCATCACAATACTCCAGTGACGCACTGTACCATGTATTCAAGACAGATATTCTAGCAACTGATAAATATTTAAAGTTTGCATTGACCAGTCTTCCTAATGATGTGACCAAGGCTAGTTTTTACAAAGCTTGCAAGAACATTTAACGCATATATGACCATGTAACAGAGGGGGCAAAGGATTCCGGATCCAATTCAGGTCTCGCATGCATGCACAAGCATGAAACTCTGCTTTTGGAGCTTTTGGGGTCAAATCGGACCTTTGTATTCGCACATATAGCTCTGCACCACAGCCGACACGCTGCCTTTCAATCAGTCCAATACTCCAATACAACAACTCATGGTGATGGACCTCTGGGCTGAAAAGGGAACAAAAGATCGAGGGCTGTAAGTCACCTCCGCAGGCATCAAGTCCCTACATCACTTCCAGTTTGAAAATAAGGTCAACTCGACAAAGTACTTGCAATCAACAAGAAAGAAAAAAGATAAATCAACAAAAGCACAGCCCTCTGTTAGCAACAAAATCGTTCTGTAACATCCTACTGAACACCAAAAGAATGACAGGATATACAAACGTAAATGACATATATAAACGTTGTTTGTAATTCCTGAGTTAAACTTAAATGCACATGTTTAGCAGCTGGTAAGTATCAGACTACTAGTCCCAACTTACATATGACAAGGGCTTCTTTGCCATGACAGATATATATGTACCCTAAACTTTTGCAAATCTCTTATATGGATGTAAAGTTAGGAAATAAGAGCTTTGACAGGTGGATCATGAAAACATTAAAGTTACTTTTCACTGCATAGCTGCCCCCAAATAGCTATAAACAAGGCAGAAGTATTGTCAAGTGATCCTAATAAATACACATGAGTGGATAATAGGAATTGATTCAGACAACAAATCGTCCAATCTGGTCAAGCTTATGCTTGCTATTAACACTAAATGAATTGAATTTATGTTACAATTCAACAAGAGCATATGAGTTAAGACAAGAAAAAAGCAGCTATTTGTCGTCCCACATACTCTTATTTCCACATTATATCTACCTTTTCACTTATGTATAGAAGAAACAGGGTATTCTATAATAAAAAAAAAGGGTATTCTAGGTAGAATACCACTTAGAATACCCCTGCTAGAAAGGATTAATTTTGATGGGACAACTTCTCTAATTTATGGAAGCCAAAGAGAATAGGAGGGTACTCTACAAAGTCCATATATAGTACCACTGATGGTAACAAAAAGGGTTTTCACGTTTCGAGTGAACAGTGGACCAAAACCAGAAATCAGTATCCTATTATTATCGAAAGTCAATTACAAATGATGGTGCCTACTGGCAAGTCCAAATTAGAACTCTTGTATAATTCTACGACAAACAGACTGATCGATTAAGAAAAGGGCAGGTTTCCCACCAGTAAAGTGTATTAACTATAGAAACCATAGAACTACAGACTGAAGATGAATGCATCTTGTACCCTTAATCCATTCAGGTATTCAAGATTACATATGCAGGTATCATATAGGGCCTACTTCAGCAAACTCTCGAGTTGTTCGTAGCCTCTTAGCACCCTTTTGGGAATCTAAAGCTTGCTCAAAAATTTCGGGAAAATGAGCATCATAAGGTCTTGAATGCTTCATACCTGACAAAGACAACCACATAAATTACAGGCAATGGGTAAGGTTCAGCATAGGCACAAGCGTGTCCTTTATGGTAACTTGTTTCAGACATTTGGGCTACTTTATTTTCCAGGTCAAAAAAAAAAAGAGCACTTGAATTGTTGCAAAACAATGAGGCCTTTCTATGGTGCTCGAAATGACTGTGGACCGTCTATTTATTCCAATCTAATGGTCGCCATCATCTATTACCTCTTAGGAGGTAATACTATTTATTAATTTTTATTTTATAAAATAGGGTAAACAAGGAAAGTTTTAATTATAAAAATCTTTTTTTTAGATTTGGTTGATGCATGCAATCCGTGACTGATATGACAAATCTTTTTTATTTTATATTTTTGTACTTGATATATTCTCATTACCTTATAATTTAATTGTGTACGTGGTCGTGCATGTTAGTTTGTGTACGTGTCCACGCATGTTAATTAGCGTGTGTGTGGCTAGGTGTACCGTACCTGGTGTGGTTAGCGTACGTGGTTTACGTGTCCATGCATATGTTATTAGCGTGTGTGGCTTACCTCGTGTGTCCATGCATGCCAGCGAGTGGGCGAGTTCGCGGCTAGTTCCCTGATTGAAGGAGGTCCGTTTCAAAATTTGAGGGAGAAAAATCTGTTGCAGATAATTCATAGGGAAGAAGAGGTTCAGATCCCGCACGAGATTAGGGGAACCGGCATGCGGGATTTCACCTCCTGTCATTAGTGGCATGGGATTGTTTTATTTTTGTTTTCTTAGATTTATTAATTTATTTAGTAATTCATTAAATTGGGATAAATCAATGGTTCAGATCTATTTGAGATATTACCTCATTATAGGTAAATGGTGTACCTGAGCATTGCCCAAACAATGAATATCCAGGTTCAAACAATGAATATCTACTGTAGTATGGTACCCTGTATGTCCTTTTTTCTAAAAGGTATCCAATATATCACATAAGTATATCTACTAAAAGCAAACTTATGTAGGGATCGGACTGAATGCAGACCTGAGTCACCGGGCTGATTTGTCTGCTGACTGGAGGGAAGCCTTCACATAACAGAAAGGAACATTTACACAGAGGCATATTGATGGTGAAAAATGTAAATGTTCAAAACTCTGATTTTATATATGTTGGCAGATCTATTTGTTTGTGCTACCTCTTCTTCTGTAGAAGGAAATGCGCGAGTTCACATGCTGGTTTGCGCTCCACTTTCTTCCATTGACGCCTCCAAGACCCCCGCAAACTGGCAATGTGGAAGACATTCGTGTCTAAGAGAGACGCCTCTTGCTGAACAGGGCAAGGCCTAACAAGTTGAAACGAGACAGAGAGGTAATACCCAAGGGGGATTATTTCTGATGCCGTGGGTGTGCACTGCAGCTCTCGCATTCGCAAGCTGGATTTGACATCAGTATGAAAATGAATCAACTCCTGCAGTTCCTCCAAGGTTTTGAGCTTTATCTCCTCCCAGTTCACGGATGCCCCTGCGGAAGGCATCATCATTGGACCACCAGAAAAGCGAGCTGGCGGCGCGGCCACCTTCCTCGCCGCGGCAGGCGAGGAACGCAAGCATGGCGTGGTGCTGCACGTTGTGAAGGACGGAGGTGTATTTCTGGCTAGTACCGCTGCCGCCCTCCCCCTCCCAGAGCGGTGAGAATCCGGTCAGGTAGGTTCCGGCGGCTTCCCACCGCCCACCCTTCACCAGCTTTTGCAGATGCGCGGCGTCGAAGTACACCATGGACTCCCTCTCAAGCCTGAAAAAAGCCATCCATCTAGGAATCAATTCCCCGGTGGAATCTACGGCTCGGCTCAGCTCGACGGCAATGGAGACGCAATAATCGCAGTGAGCTGACAAAACAAAACTTGACGGAAGAAGAAATCAAGCACGAGGGAGCGGAAGGGGACGGGCGGGCAGGCGGTCGTACGTATGGGCAATGCTGTGGAGGCCCTGGCGCTTGAGGAAGCGATCCAACCGGCGGAGGTGAAGCAGAACCACGGGGGACGGGCGGGCAGGCGGTCGTACGTATGGGCACCACGGATGTGGTGAATCAACTCCTGCAGTTCCTCCAAGGTTTTGAGCTTTATCTCCTCCCAGTTCACGGATGCCCCTGCGGAAGGCATCATCATTGGACCACCAGAAAAGCGAGCTGGCGGCGCGGCCACCTTCCGTCCATGTTGTGAAGGACGGAGGTGTATTTCTGGGTAGTGCTGCCCTCCCCCTCCCAGAGCGGTGAGAATCCGCTCAGGTAGGTTCCGGCGGCTTCCCACCGCCCACCCTTCACAAGCTTCTGCAGATGCGCGGCGTCGAAGTACACCATGGACTCCCTCTCAAGCCTGAAAAATCCATCCACCTAGAAACATTTAGGAATCAATTCCTGGTTCGAATCAAGCAGGAGGGAGCGGACGGGGTCGTACATATGGGCGGTGCTGTGGAGGCCCTGCCGCTTGAGGAAGCGATCCAACCGGCGGAGGTGAAGCAGAACCACGGGGGGAGACTGAGGCTTCATCGTCCCTCCCGGTTGCCGGCGACGATCCTTGCTGAGACGGCCAGCTTTATTGCTCCGAGAGCCATTGCATCCGCGCAGCCTGTAACAAGATACACAGCCTGTAAGAATTGACGGAGAGGAAGCAAATTGAGGATTTGTAGTACGTCTAGAGATTAATGGAAGGAGCAACTGGTTCGGTCGGAGAGCATGGAGAGCAGGATCCTGCGGAGGTGGTGGCCGTCAGGATGGGACTGGAGGGAGTTGTAGAGGCGCTGGAAGAGGGCGTCGACGTCGTGGGTCCGGCCATCGGCGAGGTCGGCCATGACGCGCATGACGAGGATGCGGACGACGAGCATGTCGGCCTCGCGGCTGCAGTCGTCACCGACAGCGATGAAGCCGAGCACATATGAGGATGCGTCGGCCCAGCGGAGGTGGCGCAGGAGGCGGCGGAAGTGCGCGGCGTCGAAGAAGGCGCCCGTCTGCCTCTCCAGTCTGCAAAATCGTTGGCCGGTGCGTCATCCATAAGAAACTAAACAATGAGGATTGAGACAGAGGAGGGTCAGGGTGGGAGCGTACGCGTGGGCGGTGTTGTAGAGACGGTGACGACGGAGGAAGGAGACTATGCGGCGGAGGCGGAGGCCCGTGAGGGCGGGACGATCGCCGCGGAAGCACCTCATCGACTTCATCACCATCGCTTCTGTTTTCGGGGAGGAAGACACGAGCAGTAGCAGGCGAGGGAAGGGAAGGGAAGAAAATAGAGAGGAGCCGTTGTGGGTTGCGATTCGGTGGAGTCGCAAGCCTGGCCCACTACTCACAACGAACTCTCTCCTCCTCGGTCCAGCCATTATTAGTTGCCTCGGGCGGCACAGGGAACACCACGCGGCAGATCAAACCGTCCAGAATTCGTGATAAAAAAAAAAAAAAAAAAAAAACCGTCCAGAATTCAGTTGATATCCAGAATTTTTTTTTTTTTTTTTTTTTTTTTTTTTAGAAAGAGCGAGCTCGACTTTTATTGAAAGCCAAAGTAACCATACATCAAAGTAAAAGCTGGGGTTGCCAGCGCTCGAAACAAGTTCAACTCCCTAACATCTAGTTCTCCGAAGCAAGTGAACCAAAACAAAATGCCAGAGCACAGCTCGGCACAACATTACAGGAAATGTTCACAGCTCCTCCACGAAAGACAGCTTGACTGACGTCGGCTTGAAGTTCTTGATTCCATCCATTGCCACCGTCTTCAGCTGCTGGAACGTGTCCTGATCTCCCTGCTTAAGTGCAACGCTCCATTTCTGCATATTCATGATAGCATGACATATAACATCAGTAGGCGTCTTTGGCGCAGTTTTCTGCATTGCCAGCTTGTTGCGCGTCAGCCAAAGAGTCCATGTAATCCCTGCAAAGATGAATATGATAAATTTGTTGGGTAGTTTAATCTCCCCCTCAGCCAAGTTTGGCAGAATCCCTCCAGCGATCTTGGATAAGAATATAAATGAAAAGCCCCTTGAATGAAGCTCCACACCCAGGTTGCCATAGGGCAGTTAAAGAAAATATGATCATTGGTTTCAGTAAGACCACACAAGCAACATTTATCACCCCCTTTCCAGTTCTTTTTCACCAAGTTAGTAGCAGTTTGAAGTTTATCATTAATGAGTTGCCATAGGAAGATTTTGATTTTCAGAGGGATTTTGCTCTTCCAAACATAATTGGCTACTCTGCAGGAGGTCCCTCTGTCAGCTAGAAACCTATACAGTGACTTAGTGCTAAACACTTTCTTGCTTTCCAGCTCCCACACAGGTTTATCAGCCTTATTGTCAGTAAGAACAACATCACCTAATTCACTCACCAAACTAAGCCATTCTTCATGATCAGACTGAGTCAGGGACCTTTTAAACTCCATATACCAATCATCCCCCTCCCTGCAGTCCTGGACCATGACCATAGGGTCTCTGACTAATTTGTAAATATTCTCATAGCATATTTTCAGAGGAGCACCCTTTACCCAGCAGTCCTCCCAGAATCTACAATGAGCCCCATCACCCACTTAAAAAGTTACCCCCCAGTTAAAGAGATGTTTCACAGCATGAATGCCCTTCCAAAACTGTGAACCCCCTGCAGCACTTGATTTGAAAAACCCATTGTCATCTAAGTACTTAGCCTTAATTATTTTGAACCACAAGGCATCAGGTTCTTGAAAGATTTTCCAAATCCATTTCACTATAAGACATTCATTCATCCTTTTAGTATTTATAATCCCCAGGCCCCCCTGATCCTTTGGTCTACTGACAATCTCCCATCTGGCCATGTGGTACTTAGCCTGATATCCAGAATTCAGTTGATATAGATCCACCAAAATCAGTCCGTTGACGAGACGTATAGCATTACTTACGTAAGCCAACCCAAAAAGACGATAGCGACAACCGGAATTGGCAAAAGCGACGGGAAGATACACATATTTATCGACAACCCAACCGGTGGAATAAGCGACGGGAAGGGGGGCATCGGCGGAAAAAGGAAATAGCAGGTTTCCCACTCCTCCCATTGTCTCAGTTTTAGCATTCGCCCTTCTTCCATTCCATCGAAGTTTCCCACCTCCCCTCTCCCGCGATAAATACCACCGCGCCACCGAGCCCCGTCCGCCCACATCCCCACACGCAGCAAGCGCCGCCGCGTTACCACCATGTCGACCACCCTGGAGCTCCCTACCAACGGCGACCACGAAGATGCTGTGTCGATCGGCATAAGCCCAAGCGAAGCTGTGCGTGCCGCAGGCGGCAGCGACTCGAAGCAGCTCCAGCGCTGGCTGTGGGCATTGGGCTTGGCCACGCTGGTCATGGATGCAGCCGCCGCGTTCTACAGGTCGCCGCACGGAGTGGTCTTCGAGCAGCACAGGTTTGCTTACTACGCCGTGCTCGCTCGCCGGAATTTTCGTTGCTGGGCTGGCCGAAGTCGGCACCGCTTGCTGGCTGGCTAGCTCCGGGCAGCAAGGCCGAGGCCGCAGTCGCGCGTTCAGAGCGGGCCTAGTCTGCGCCTCCGTCGTGCCTCTTGCTGCCATTATCGCTCTCGGTGGATTCTCCGTCGTCATGAAGGGCTAAGCCGGGGAGCGTCGTCGTCGGTGAGTTGCCGGGTAACGTTTGGTGCCGATATGTGTGCTACTGCTCTGCATGCATGGTCGCCCGTTGCTCGCTACACATCGTCGACTTTGGATCATCGATCTTGGGTTGCGTCTTCTTTTCATATTATAAGAAATAAAAAAACGTACGTCTCTCCTTTTCTTTTCTTTTCTTTTTTGATATATTGTGTAACAGCAGTAGTGACTAGTGATCAGGGGATTGTTGTACCAGAATAATGTTACCATAGTGTTTGTATTATTTAGTGTTGAATAAGTCAGTAATCACGCGAGCTTGTGTTGTGTTGAATCGGAGATTTGCAGCTTTATTTGTTTTAGTTATTAGTTATAAGTTTGTATGTATCCTCCGCCCTCCGTTTGCATATAGATAGTTTTATTTCAGAGTTCCACATACTATTGTAAAGCGAAATGTTTTCCAGTAAAGTTTCACCTATTTTTCATCGCGTAGAGATGAACCAAAACTCTGTCTCCGATCGATGCACACTTAATTTTTTCGTTATTTATCTATGTAAAAATATTCAGATAAATTCTTAAGTTCTTTTTATATTATTAAAAATATTTTTAGTCGGATTTATGTTCTTAAAATTTTCAATTTTCAATTAGTCTAATTCACTCGCCTCTGATGTGACGTCACATCAGTAAATAAAGCCACTCAAGATGTAAAAGACAGCTCTAAAAATTTAAGAGAAGGGTAAAAGAAACTTGATTTTGTATTAGATGACCCACAATAATTAAACACCAGAGCAGGCCCGTGGAGAGTTCTTTCGAGTCCAGTGGGTGTAGAGGGGGATGAATAGCCTATAAAAATCTACAAACTCACTAAGCAAACTCCGTTAGATACACAAACGGCGGAAAGCAAGTTATGCTTAGCCTACTAGGTGTTGCAAGCCTCCTATCCAAACAATACTAAGTATGTGATTACTAGCACATACAAAAGCTACCACTAGTGATCAAACTAACCCACGGGATTTAATCTACACAAAGAGTGGTACGCGGCCAACCACACAAGCAATTCTACTTTGCAAGAATGTAAACAAAGTAATGCACAAGAGAGGAAGAGACTTGTTATACCGACGCGTCGAGTCGAGGTTGCTAATCACCAAGAGAATGAACAATCAATCACAATCGTCAACACACAAAGGATGATGACCAATCACCGGGAGACAAGATGAACACAATGATTTATCTCCGGATGTTCACTTGGGCACCGCCAAGCTACGTCACCCGTTGTGTCGACCAACACCTAGATGGTCCTTTGGTGTGACCCTCAAGCCACTTGCCCCGCAAGGCACTTCCCCGCAAGGAAACCACAAGGCACCACTCTCAAGCGTGGTACTCAACGACACGCGCAATCCAATAGAGTTACTCTTCGCGATCCCCGCGAGGTGAGCACAAGAACCTCTCACAAATCAACCAGAGGTGGCCAAGAACAATCACCTTCTCTTGCCAACGTCTCCAACAATCTCCAAGCCGGCTAGGAGCGGTACTCTCCAAGAGTAACAAGAAATCCACCGGCTAAACCACCCACAAGTGCCACTAGATGCCCTCAAGCAATGCAATGCACTAGGTGATCTCTCAATCTCACTTTGGATGAGCAACAAGCAAGAGAGATTGTGGGGGTATAAATCCCTATACCAGCATGACACGACTTTAGGCCTGCTCGGATGAAGACCCTTGGCCCAAGAGCGCAAGGCCGACTAGGGCCCAAGTCTGGTCGGCTACCTTGGAGGACAAGGAAGGAAGGGCGAGCTAATCAGCGCCTCTGGTCGGCTGTTAAGATATCGATCACAGGAGATTAGATCGGATCGATATTGTTGCCTTGTACGTATATTTGTATCCCGAAATATTGGGCTTGTAATCCTGCTCTCCCATTATATAAGGCGAGCAGGACACCCTCCCAAAACTCATCTCCACATTAATATACAGACTCGATCAAGAGCACAGGACGTAGGGTATTACACAATTCGTGGCCCGAACCTGTATAAACACAATGTCTCGTGTTCTTGATTACATCTTATTCGTCATCTAGCGTGCCTTACCGATCAATCTACTACCTTAGGCATACCCTAGGTAGACTGCCGCCTATATTTCGTCGACAGTGGCGCGCCAGGTAGGGGCTGTGCGTATAGATCTCAAGGTGAGCAAGATGGTTTTGTTCCCTGCCTCCATGGACCTCGACGACATCGCTCCGATCACCTTCGGCTCTTTCTGCTCTTGTGACGCTGTGAAGGCTGCGCCGATTGTCGAGGCAACTGCACTCGGCACTCAGGCCATGACTCCGCTGGGAGGACAAAGCCCCAACCACGCTGAGAAGCTGCTAAGGCCATCGGTTCGACCACCGATCCCGCGCTATCAAAGGCGCCGGGTCAACAACTCAGATCTGATCGAGATGATCGATCGCCATGGAGAAGGATTAGCGGAAACCCTCGCCCTCGCGGAATCCGCGCTCAAGCAACTCGCCGACCTCCGGGTCGATGATGGATTTATCCCCGTATAGCGACGGAGGCGCTGCAACACACAAGGGCCCCGGTCAGATTCAGATCTAGCCAGATCGGATCGCTCGAGGCCACCGCTCACCCACCCGCCACACCCTCTGCTGGACGACAGCCGTGGCAGCCCCTTTGCGTTTGGGCTCAAGAACGCCGCCGCATCCTACGAGGAGCTCTTCCCTACGTTGGTCCCTCAGCACGCTGGTCGTGTACGGCAACCACCGACCTCACCCCACTTCGTCAACATGATCACTTCAGGGGGAGCGTCGGACGTCGCAATGCAGCCATCTGGCACGGATGAGTCCAGCATTCCATCGCTCCCTTCCGCCGTTCGGGCGGCACTCGAAGCGGGATCTCCAGGGCAACTCCTCGATGCAATCGGCTACACACATCCCGCCCCCGAGGAGACGCCGAGCTCCATGACAACTCAAGTATCGCCAATGGCGATGGAAGTCGATCAGGTTGCCGACAACAACGCCCGAGATGAAGAACTCATCCGGCCGGCCCTTGAGCCGAACAAAGAGGATGATCACCCTGAGCGCCCTCCTGGTTTTGGGAACACCGTATTCATGGTCAGCAATGATGAACCCTCCGTCGAGAATGAGACTCCTGATCACCGCCGCGACCGCACCGCACGCAATGCGCACCGCGCTGTTCGGCGTGACCGAGAGCAGCAAGAAGAGCAGCGACGGGCCGATCAAGCTCGACATGTCAATCGCAACTTGGCCGACGAGTTCGATCTGGTCGGACAGCGTCGCATTCACAAAACCCCGACAGCTAACATCGCGGTGGCCAAGAGCAAGTTGGAGGCATTGCCCCACACTCCCGCGGTCCAAGAAATCATCGACCACCTGATGGCAGCCGAGGGGCAGGTAAATCGCATGCGTCGGGCCAAGGTACCTCCAGAAGTCCCGGCAGCATCCGGTCAACGCAGTCGCCGCCCAGAATTACGGGAAGGATCGGCGAATCACAACCCAAGCAACAGACCAGTACGCTCTTCAGATCGCTCTACGGACTCCAGCTCCGACTCCTCCAGCCGTGACGTATGCTCCACAAACCGCGACCGCCGCCAACGGTTGCCGGACAGACGTCGCCGCGACGATCCACCGCGTCGCCCCCGGGAGCGGTGCGACGGCCGAGCCTTCCGCGATGACGACGCCGACCAGCACCGCCACAGGAATCGCAACGACGACGATGACCGGCGCAATGACGGGGGTCGTTTTGAGATCCCCGGACCCAAGCCATACTCCGAGCGCCTCAGGGAGGTGTACTGGCCACGGAACTTCAAGGCCAGCGAAGTGCAGCCATACGATGGTCGCAAAAATCCCGACCAGTGGCTCTTCCTATATGAAACTGCAATCCGAGCAGCAGGAGGCGACGAAAGCGTGATGGCAAATTACCTGCCGGTCGTCCTGGGCCCTTCTCCAACCAACTGGCTCATGTGCCAACATGAGGGCTCGATTCACAGCTGGCCTCAACTCCGCCAGATGCTGTCCGAGCACTTCAAGGCTACGTGCCATCAACCGGGCTCCAAGTACGCCTTGGCCCAGATCCACGACTACCCCAACGAACCTCTATGTGAATACATACGCCACTTCAATGACATGTGGACGACGGTAACGGACATCACGCAGCAAGAAGCCGTCGAGCTCTTCATCAAAGGCCTCACCTAACCCCGCAACGAGAAGTGCAAGATCGAACTCCTCCGGACCCAGCCGAAAACAATGGGTGAAGCCCTGAAGATCGCCGATGAATGGACGCGTGTCGACGATGCCTTGCGATCCAGCAAAGAAGACGGTCCATCACGACGCCCTTCCCGCCGCGACGACGACGACGACCGCGATCGCGACCATCGCGCGCGGAACCGCAGAAACCGCGACGACTGACGCGACTCTCGACGCCATGAGCGGCGCAGCCGCAGCTGCGAGGACGACCGACGAGATTCTCGCCGTCACGAGCAGCGTAGCCGCAGCCGCGAGGGCGATCGACAAGGACGTAAAAGAAACAGGCAAGACGATGGCCAGCGCTACCGCGGAAACCGCGTCCACAACGTCAACAACCAGGATAAACCATATGATGACGGCTACGACAAAGTCCTCAGCCAAAACTGCCCCAGGCACCCAAACAAAGGCCACACGATGGGTCAGTGTTGGGGCTTTGCCAACATCTTCCAAAAGACCAACACGCGGCGACCGCGGGGTGGCAACAAAAATCGGAGGGACAACCGCAACGCCGACAAGGACGTCAAGAAGGAGAAAGACGACAACGCCTCCGATGACGACGGCCGCCGCGAGTTCAAAGAACCCGAAAGAAACGTTGCGGTCATCTTCGGCGGCAAGGTCGCCACCGAGTCCCAACGGGATAAGAAGGTACTCCGGCGGACGATAATCGCCTTCAGCAGCGCCGACCAGGAGCGTGTTGCAGACGTCAAGGCACCCGCCTGGTCGGAGCAGCCCATCTCCTTCAGCCGAGCAGACATGTGGGCACGAGGGGAGGACTCCGGTCGCTTCCCCCTTGTCCTTGATCCCGTCATCCAGCACCTCCGCTTCGAGAAGGTGCTGGTCGACGGAGGCAGCGCCCTAAATATACTGTTTCTGCAGACGTACAAAGAGCTCGGCCTCAAGACGGAGGACCTAGAGCCCTACGACTCGCCATTTTGGGGGGTGATGCCAGGAAAGCCTTCCATGCCCCTCGGCCAAGTCACCCTCCGAGTCCAATTTGGTACCAAGCAGCATTTTCGCTTTGAGTATCGCAACTTCATCGTCGCCGACTTCGAGGGCGTCTACCATGCGATCCTTGGCCGACCTGGCATCGCCAAGTTCATGGCGGTCCCGCACTATGGCTACATGGCGCTCAAGATGCCCACGGAGAAGGGCATTCTCTCCCTCCGCAGCAACGTCCTTATGGTGTGCCACTGCGAGTCAGCCTCGTTCGCCGCCACCGACCTCGCCGACCTCCGAGCTCGCATGGCGGATATGGTGCTGGAGGCCAAGGCCATCCCCCCGGCCGACCTCCAGATACCACTCAAGGAGGCCAAGCGCTCCTCCAAGAAGAACCGGGACTACAAAGAGATCGAGCTCGTCCCAGGCGACAAGACAAGAACGGCCCTGATCGGGGCCAACCTCCCCAGCAAATAGGAAAGCACGCTCATCCAGTTCCTTCGGGATCACATCAGCGTGTTTGCATGGAAACCAACAGACATGCTGGGTGTCCCCAGGGAATGGGCCGAGCACTTCCTGAATGTCTCCGAAACCGCCAAGCCGGTCAAGCAGAAGCTTCGACGGTTCACGAACGACAAGAGGGAGGTGATTAGGGTAGAGGTAGCAAAACTCTTAGCCGCAGGCTTTATAAAAGAGGTGTATCACCCCGATTGGCTGGCCAATCCGGTACTTGTACGCAAGAAAAATAAAAAATGGAGAATGTGCGTTGATTACACAGGTCTCAACAGATGCTGCCCTAAAGATCCCTTCACCTTATCACGAATTGACCAAGTCGTGGACTCCACCGCGAGCTGCGAACTGCTCTCCTTCTTGGATTGCTATTCCGGCTACCACTAGATATCCCTCGCCGTCGCCGACCAGGAGAAAACCTCCTTCATCACACCCTTCGACGCTTACTGCTACAAAACAATGTCCTTTGGCCTCAAAAATGTCGGGGCCACATACCAGCGAGCAATCCAGAATTGCCTAAAAGACGAGATCAGGAATCGCCTGGTCGAGGCGTATGTGGACGATGTGGTGGTAAAAACTGCCAAGTCCGATTCCCTGGTCGCCGACCTCCAGCGAACGTTCGACGCCTTAAACGTGTTCCAGTGGAAACTAAACCCCACAAAATGCATCTTCGGCGTACCCTCCGGCATACTGCTCGGCAATGTTGTGAGTCAAGATGGCATACGCCCTAACCCTAAAAAAGTACAAGCTGTGCTCAAAATGCAGCCTCCTCAGTGTGTCAAAGACATCCAAAAGTTGACAGGGTGCATGGCAGCCCTCAGCCGTTTCATCTCGCGACTAGGGCAAAAAGGATTGCCATTTTTTCGATTGCTAAAAGCAAAAGAAAAATTCGAGTGGTCGACAGAGGAAGACAACGCCTTCGCGGAACTCAAAACTTACCTAACCAATCCTCCGATACTGACGGCACCCACCGACGGTGAAGAAATGCTCCTCTACATCGCAGCCACTGACCGGGTAGTCAGCACGGTACTGGTGATCGAGCGAGTGGAAGCCGGTCACGTTTACCCGGTCCAGCGCCCGGTTTACTACGTCAGCGAAGTGCTCAACGATTCCAAGCATCGTTACCACCACATCGAAAAGTTGCTTTACGCAATCTTGATCACCAAGCGCAAGCTCCTACTACACTACTTCCAATCTCGGCAGATCACGGTGGTTACAAGCTTCCCGCTTGGCGACATCTTATACAACAAAGACGCCAGCGGTCGAATCGTCAAATGGGCGCTCGAACTTATGGCATACACCATCAAATTCCGAAACCGCAACACCATCAAATCACAAGCCCTCGCCGACTTCCTAGCTGAGTGGTCAGACCTTACCACCCCTTGGTACGAGTCCAACCACAAGTACAGGGAAATATACTTTGACGGTTCGCTTAAAATCGATGGCGCCGGTGCTGGAGTACACTTCACCGCCCCTTCCGGAGACGAGCTCAGCTATGTCCTCCGGATCCACTTCCCAGCATCAAACAATGCCACTGAATACGAAGCCGCGCTCCACGGGCTGCGGCTAGCCGTCGAGCTCGGCATCAAGCGCCTCATGGTATACGGCGATTCTCTCCTTGTCGTCAACCAGGTGAACAAAGTATGGGATACCACCAGCGAGAGAATGGAAGCCTACGTCGCCGCAATACGGCAGCTTGAGGACAAGTTTTATGGCCTCAAGTTCCACCATGTCGTGCGCGATAACAACGACGCCGCCGACAAACTATCAAAACTCGGCTCCACCAGAGCTGCCATCCCACACGGCGTATTCGTTCACGATCTGGTCGAACCATCCGTTTCGGTGCCCTCGGAAGCCCAAATTCCTTTCCCAGCAAAGCCGGATCATAATCCTCCGCGACCTCAATCACCATTCAACGTCACAGCCGACCACGTTGCCTTTATGGATCTCGACGGCGACGAAGAAGACATGGCCGAGGACGCGCTAGTATCGCGCGAACAGTCACCTGACGCCACGCCGACCACGTCCGACCAGTCAGATTGGCGGTTGGACTTCATCCGTTACATCACCAACGAAGACATACCAGACGATCCCATCCTGCGCGAACGTGTAATACGACGCAGCAAGCATTATGTCCTCATGGACGGCGAGCTCATGCGAAAAAATGCTAAGCAGGAGATTTTGCAAAAATGCATAACGCTCACGGGTATAAAACTTCTCGACAAGATACATTCCGGCGAGTGCGGCAATCACGCTGCCTCCAGAACACTGGTCGGCAAAGCTTATCGCGCCGGTTTCTACTGGCCAACTGCCGTCGCCGACGCCGAACAGCTGGTCCGGCACTGCGTCAACTGCCAATTTTTCGCCAAGCAAACGCATGTTCCCACTCATCAACTATAGGCGATCACGGCCTCATGGCCCTTCTCATGTTGGGGACTCGATATGATCGGTCCTTTCAAGAAAGCTCCTGGCGGATTCCGGTATGTCTACGTACTCATCGACAAGTTCTCCAAGTGGATTGAGTACATGCCATTGGTGAAGGCCACCGCCAAAAAAGCAGCCGACATGCTAAACGACATCATCCATCGATTCAGCGTCCCAAACTCAATCATCACCGACCTCGGCTCCACATTCACCGGGAGTGATTTCTTCGATTTCTGCGACAGCAAGTGCATCAAAGTAAAATATGTCTCCGTCGCCCATCCACGAGCCAACGGACAGGTCGAAAGAGCGAATGGCATGATACTCGATGCTTTACGCAAGCGCCTATACCAAGACGACGCCGACGAACAGCGACCTGGTCGATGGCTCAAAGAGCTCCCGGCCGTAATTTGGGGACTCCGCACACAGCCAAGTCGCAGCACTGGCGTCTCTCCTTACTTCATTGTGTTCGGTTCCGAGGCCGTCCTCCCTGATGAAATCGCCTTCCGCTCTCCACGCGTCACTCAGTACGACGAAAGTATATCCAATGACGCCCGAGCTCTAGAAGTCAACTCCATTGAGGAAAAGCGACTCGAGACCTGCGCACGAACCGCCAAATATCTGGCCTCCATGCGTCGGTACTACAACCGCAACGTCAAAGAACGTTTCTTCGTGGTCGGCGACCTGGTTCTACGTCGAAAACAAAACCTCACCGGCATCCACAAACTTGCATCCCATTGGGAAGGGCCGTTCATGATCAAGGCGGTCACCAGGCCGATTTCGTATCGGCTGTGCACTTTGGACGACCCTCCGATAGAGGTCCCGAATTCGTGGCATATCGACCACCTACGGAAGTTCTACCCGTAACACCTAGCGCTAAGAGTTGCATGTACCTATCTTGTATATTCTCGATTCATGTTGATTGAATAAAGATTGTTACTGTTTCATCTTGTTTAAAGTGCGTCTCCGGGTATCCTTCGCAATTTTTTACGCCCACTGCTACAGGCATGATCAGGAATAAAAGCTAAAACACGTCCACATATAATAAAGCGGCCATAGCCGCAATGTAGCAAAAGTCACCATATCTTGCGGCACACCGCATAAGTTTTCAGCCCCTCCGGCACAAGCAAAACAAAAGTACCCCTACAACACTCATGGTACTATGCGGATGTTCTTCACCATGGCCTTGGATGTCTCCAAGGAATCGTGCCTGAATTCCTCCGCCGTGTTCACATCGGTGCCCGGCGCCAGCCCTTGCCGCAGATGTTCCAGGTTGATCGAGGGACAGTGGGAGCGCACCACGGCAAGCACGTGGGAACCCACGTGCTCGGCACCCTCCCGGACGAACTCCTGTAGCCGGGACTAAGACGATTGGCTCGCGGTAACAACCGCGCCGAGTGGAGTCGCCGGCGTGATGGCTTCCGCCTCATCTTCGGCCAACACATTCAGCACCGGGGCAATACCGCCGACGAGCTCCGCCACCTCGTCTTGAACACGCTGGGCATCCGCTTGCAAGCCTTGTACTTGCTCCTGCGACTCACGGAGGCGACCTGCACATCACGAGCAGCAACAGATGACGCACCTACGAGCATCTACGACAAGAACAAGCCATCGGGACAGGTCCTACCTTCAAGGTCCCGCTCTGTCGTCGCATGACGTGCGGCCTGCTCCTCCAGTTGTTTGCGCAACTCCTCCACCTTCTTCTCCGCCTGCTCGGCGCGTTCCTCTACATCTGCGTCCAAACAGCCCATTGCTACAACAACTACAATAGAAAAATACACCTTTTTTACGCCGAGGATGTTACATACCTCTTTTTTGCTGCGCCAGTTGCCTTACGTGCTCGGCCACCTCCTCCTGCTCGGCCACACGAGCTGTCAGCTGTGCATTTAGCCCCTGCATGGAGCCCCTCAGCTGCTCGACCTCGCTGCGCAGCCGGGCGTTCTCCGTCGCCGTTGCTTCAAGTTGCTCCAAGGCACGCTTACGCCGATCAGCGGCCCGTCCGACGCTCTGCCGAATACATTATAAGTCAAGCTACATAAAATGTTCATCTCCAACAAGAAAGAATGGCTCCCCGTGCACTGATGTACCTGCACTTGGTGCAGCAGCTTGGTCACGGTTCCCTCCATCTGACGCATGGCGTCTTCTGGAATTTCTTCCTCTACTGCCGCATCGACGGTTCCACCTCCTGAGCTCTGCCCAGTTTCCTGCGTGGTCGCCGCGACTTCAGGACGCGGAGGCGGCCCAAGTGCCAGAGTATACATCACCATCGTGCCTGGCTCGACAGCCGGTGTACTTGCCCCGGTGCCTGTTCCATCGTCGGCAATGGCCTCGATGATGGTCGGCTCAGCCACCACCTCCTGCGTTTCCCTGCGCATCATCAGCAGGCTTTCAGTCATTAATCCGGCGTATGTTTTGCAAATGACTTTGATGCACAATTGTTACCTTGTGACCATAGGAAAGGTCGACTGGAAGCGATCACGGCGACGACCACGGCTACTTCCTCCGTCACGAGAGGTAGCTCCGGTGGCTTGCTCTGCCGTCACAGCCACCTGCTCCACCGCCGCCGCAACCGGGCCCTCGTCGATTCCCATGGTCGGAACGGCATCACTCGCCTCGGCCTCCTGCTCGACCGCCGTTGCGCCCGGGTCCTCGCCATTTCCCGTGGTCAGCGCGGCGCCATCCGCCTCGCCCTCCTGCTCCGCCGTTGCCGACACAGGATCCTCGGCAACCGCTGTGGTCGGCACGGTTTCACTTACCGCGGCGCGTGGCATTTCCAGGGGAGTGTCCTGGATGGCCTCCGGGATTATGGGCTGCTCCTCCAAGGGCACCTCTCGGCTTTGCCCCTCTTCTCCGCCACCAGCCGCCCCCGCGTCGTCTACCCGTAGTGGCGCCGGTGAGGGCTCACGACTAGGCATCCCGCCCGGCGTTGGCAGGTCCGGCGCGACCGCTCCCAGGGACACATCCGGGCTCCCGACTGGCGGCGTTGCAGTTGGCGACGCCTCAGTCCGGGCTTTCTTGTACAGATGACTCAATGGAACATTATCCATTGAGCCTCCCGACGACGATAAAGAGATCTGCGCCCTCCTCTTCCTCTTGGTCAGCGTCTTGGTCTTCGGCGGCGACGCTCGGGACTCCGGCTGCTTGGCGGCCATGCGCCGCAGCGCCCGTTGCGCCCGTGCCGTAGAGCCCTGCGCGACCTCTTCCTCGTTATCCCCGTCGCTTGACTCGTTGTCCAGGGCCGCCTCCCGAGCAAGATGCTCTTCCAGCGTGCGTTCGTAGCCCTGGACCTCGCCGCGGGGCCATTCCTCAGACGGAACGTCCGAGATGTATACGGCACGCCCTGCACAAACACACCACCATCAGCGATCATAAACAATAAGCATGAAATTTCAAAAGATATGAAATGGTGCCAATGTACCGCTGGAGGTGGGTGGGCAGTGGTGTACGGCGTTTGCGGTTTCTTCGGCGCCATCCTCGCCGGATCGAAGTTGTGAATGCACTCATGGCCCCGAGCGGTCATCTCCGTTGCATCAACAGAGTTAGTTCCCTCTCGGGACGGGTCTGTCAGCCCCCGGTACTCGTACATCAGGGTTGGTCTCTCCTTGCACGGCTGCAAACGACGCTGCCACCACATCACGGCAACCATCACGCCGCGCACGCGGTCTCTATTCAAAAGCGGCAGTAGCTCGTTCACCTGCTCCATCTCAGTGACATTGGGTCTCGCCGACCACTTCACATTTGGCTTCAGGATCAGCGCCACATCATTGGGGACCGGCCTCCCCTCCGGATTCTGCCTCATGTAGAACCACTTATCGAACCAGTTCTTCATGGAGGTGGAGTGGGGGATGGTCACCCACTAGGATTTCATCCCGTCGCGCAGCACAATGTAGCACCCTCCAACTACTTGCGACCCACCGGTGCCTTCCCCCTTCTTCTTCAGATAATAAAAATGGCGGAACAGATTGAAGTTCGGCCGAATCCCCAGAAACGCCTCACAAATGGCGATGAACTCCGACAGCATCAAGATCGAGTTGGGGTGGAGATTGCAAAGCGAAATCTCCCAATGGCGGCACAAATCGCGAATGAAATGATGAACCGGCGACCCCAACCCTTGCAGCGGGGAAGCGAAAACCGCTCACCTGACAGCGGCGCTCGCCAGATCCCGCTGTCCTCCAACGGAAGCAGGCCCCGCTCCACCAGCTTCTGCAGCGATTCCCTCATCGTCTTCGACGGACCCTAATGCTCCGCCAGGAGCTTCCGCCTCGCCGCCTCTGATAGCTGCAGCTGCCCGCCCGCCATTTCTGGTCCGCTCCTCCTCCTTCTTCGGTGCGCTCGCCGGCTCGCTGTCGTGCGGCTCCGGCCCGGCTAGATGGGCGGTGGCGGGTCGCGGGGCGGCGGGATTTGGTGTGCGGCGGGGGCGGCGGAGGTTAGGGTTTGGAGAGCGAGTGGTGCGCTCGGGAGAGGAGAGGACGAGTGTGGAACCGCCTGGAAATGAAGAGAAGTGGCTGAGCGGCGGCGGCCGCCTTGCCCCTTTTATACGAATCGGCGGTCCCCGCTCGGGACCTAGGGTAGACTCCCCTGGGTCATTTTCTAAATGGGCCGACAAAGGTGGGCCTCCATATTTTATTCCCACGTTGGCGTCTTTATCTGGCGTGCTGCGCCTTTCGACAAAAATGGAACGGTGGACTCGCCCTACTTTTGGCGGTTCTGGCCGACGTTTTGTGGCGCACGTGGACGCACATGCGCACAAAGCTTGTTTTTGTCTTTTAATTTTTGCCGATGTGTGATTTTCTCCACATGCCATATTTTCTACTCCGACCACTGTTGGCCTAGTACACCAGCAATATGCTGGGGACTGAGTACAAAGAGCAAAGCTCTTTCATCTCTCCTCACAAAGTGAGGATGGTTCAACACATATCCAAGGACACATGGTAACATGGGGCTCGGCCGACCAGCAAAGCTTTGGTCAGAGTAATGATTAAATCATTTTCCTCTCCTTCACTTTCTCAGCAAAACTACCATGCTTTTTGGAATGATGCACAGCGTCGACCAGGACACGGCACAGCCGTGGTCCACTATGAGGCTCTTGTGCTCAGCACGGGTCCACTTCGACCGCGTATTACGCAAGGATACATCAAAGATGTATCATTTTTCCGCCTAGTTAGCCCTCGGCGCAGCCAAGGACTGGAACTTCGAGGTTGTAACCGTGTTCCCCATGACAAAGCCATGGAGCTAGTGCTGGGTATGTTCTTCTTTCTCGACACATGGTATTTGGGGTTTGGCCGGTACGCAAAGCTGCCCTCCATTCAACCGACAATGTTGGTTTTCCCTACTTCACTCTCTCGTGCACCTTGGCCATGTTCCCTAGGCAGCCGCAAAGCTGTATGTCTAGACACAACACAGTTGTGGTCGATTTCCTATTTTTTTTCACCAGAGACTGGTCGGCCAAGCCGCCATTTTGTTGCTGGGGACTGGTTAGCAGAGCTAACACAGTCTTATCCCCATCACCGGGGACTGGTCGGCCAAGCCGCCACTTTGTTGCTGGGGACTGGTTAGCAGAGCTAACACAGTCTTATCCCCATTACCGGGGCCCGGTCGGCCAAGCCGCCATTTTGTTGCTGAGGACTGGTTAGCCGAGCTAACACAAGTCTCATCCCCATCTCCAGGGACAGGTCGGCCCAGCCGCCACTTCGTTGCTGGGGACTGGGTAGCAGTGCTAACACAGTACCATCCCCGCCCCTGGGGACTGGTCAGCAATGCCGCCATGTACTCAGTGCACCAGGCTCTCTCTCTTGATCCTGATACAACTTGTTCCACACCTTATATCAGGCTCGGGGACTACGTGGGCCCACGTCACTTTGCAGTGACTTGGGCTATTTTTTGTGCAGCATTTCATGATAACACGGTTATTTCTACGCAGTCAAGAAAACTTTTTTCTTTCAACTGTGGGCCCACGTCATGGGACGTTCCATAAATTTTTCTTTTCACACAAAAAGAGCAACATGCATCTTTCGATTAAAATAGCATGCAGAAGCTCAAAGAGCCCGACCAGTTACTGGTTGGACGCATGCAAACCTTCAAACACCTCAAGACACATGATGCTCGGGGACAAGCTGTGGGGGTATAAATCCCTATACCAGCATGACACGACTTTAGGCCTGCTCAGATGAAGACCCTTGGCCCAAGAGCGCAAGGCCGACCAGGGCCCAAGTCTGGTCGGCTACCTTGGAGGACAAGGAAGGAAGGGCGAGCTAATCAGTGCCTCTGGTCGGCTGTTAAGATATCGATCACAGGAGATTAGATCGGATCGATATTGTTGCCTTGTACGTATATTTGTATCCCGAAATATCGGGCTTGTAATCCTGCTCCCCCATTATATAAGGCGAGCAGGACACCCTCCCAAAACTCATCTCCACATTAATATACAGACTCGATCAAGAGCACAGGACGTAGGGTATTACACGATTCGTGGCCCGAACCTGTATAAACACAGTGTCTCGTGTTCTTGATTACATCTTGTTCGTCATCTAGCGTGCCTTACCGATCAATCTACTACCTTAGGCATACCCTAGGTAGACTGCCGCTGATATTTCGTCGACAGAGATGAGAGGGAGAGTGTTTCTTCAGCTCAAAGGATGAATGAATGAGTTGGGAGAGCCAAGAGAGGGAGCCAAGCCCGACCAACCCTCTATATATAAGTCCAACCTCAAAATCCAACCGTTACCCCCTCGGGGGCCGAAAACCACAGCGTCGGACGCGTCCGACGCCGCCCGTCGGACGCGTCCGACGGTCGCCCCGCGCTCAAATTCAGCCGACTGTTAAGGATGACGACAGAATTCATCGCCTGCCGTCAACGTGCGTCCGTCGCACTCCGGCGGACGCGTCCGCCGATCCAACGCGCTGAAGGAGTCTCTGGTCCGCGTCCTTCGCTCCAACGCCGCATCCGTCGCCACGCCTTGTGCGCGTCCGACGCCATTGTCGAGCAGGCCACTCCACGCATCGCGCCAGCATCGCCGGATGCCGTACATAGGCCGTACTGCGTCCGGCGCGCCACCGATGGCCGCGTCCGTCGCCGATGACCTGGCCAGCCCGAGCCAGCGCTTGAGGCCGTCGGACGCACAGCAAGCCGCGTCCGACGCGACTTGACAGATGCGTCCGGATAGCCTCCCCACGAGGAGACTTACTGGACCGCGTCCGGCGCCAGGCCGTGCGTCCGACGCCGTGCCCCAGCCGCGTCCGACGCTGTGTAGGAGCTCGATTTTCGTCGTTTCTTCACGCATCGTCGATCCTACTCAAACCACTTGCCTTTGGGTACTAACCACCACTTGTCGATCACTCTCTTGAACACAAGGGTTAGCAATTCTCTCGAGAAACAAGGCAATGGCTTAGCTCACTAGGTTCTATATGCAATGCACTTCATGAATTCACCTAGTGGCACCCGTGCGTCGAATAGCCGATAAGACTTCCCCTCTTAATAGTTCGGCTATCGATCCTAAACCACTCACACCCTCTATGGTGTCTTGAGTGCGAAACAAAATGGCCCTATCGGTTATACCTTTGCCTTGAGCCCATTTTGTTCCTCCAAATGATATGAACACTTCACACCATCATGTGACCGTCTCGATCCATCGACCTCGACTTCACTTGCCCTTCACCGTGCATCGGTCCATCGGCGCCTAGTCTTGCCCGAGCTTCACCATCGCATGGTCCTTTGCTCCCAAGCCTCGACTAGCCCTTCACCTTCAACACCGGTCCATTGAGCCAAGCATCGTCTTGATCTTCATCTTTGATCACACGACACGTGTCATGCTTCATATGCATTAAGCTCATCATGTGGACAACCTTTCTCTAAATCAACCACTTAGATAAACAAGGTTAGTCCTAGGTTTCATCAATTAGCCAAAACCAAACTAGGGACTTTCAGCGGGCCCCAAAAGCCCAAAAGTTTCAGCCCACTTCACTTCCCCAATCCTTTTCCTCTCCGTCACCGAGACGCCAACTCGATCTCCATTTCCTCTCCTCCCACGGTCGTCTTCCTTCCCACCCTCCAGCTCCATCTCCAGCTCGCCTCTCCTCACCTCACCGCACCTAGGGTTTCATTTCCCGTCTCGCCGTCTCGTCGTCGCCATGGGGGACAAGTAAGTACCCCTCCGCTCCGCGCCCCCTTTCCCCTCGTACTATTTCGACGCCTCACTTCGATTCCCCTCCTCGATCTACGCCCGACGCAGCTACTTGTTGGACGAAGAGGGCAAGCCGACGGTGGACCTGGACGAGCGGGAGGCCTCCTCGGAGCCACAGCCGTACGAGGACCATGACGACGACCTAGGCGACGGCGGCGGCGACTGGGCCCGCGACCGCTCCCCGATGCCCTTCCACGGCGGCGGGGCCGGGTCCTCCTCCAAGCCGCGGAAGCGCCTCCTCAAGAAGGGCGGCGGAGGCGGCGGTGTGCCCGGTGATGACGGGCTGGATGACTTCGGGCTAGAGGACGAGGACGCGGACCCCGCGGCTGAGGCGAGGAAGAGGAAGGGCTCGTCGGCGCTGAGGGACCTCGCGAGGGGCGGCGCGGGCAAGGAGAAGAAGAGGCGGAGGGAGGACGACAGCAAGGGGAGAGATGGTGGGGTGGCGAGGGAGAGGCGGGGAGGAGGGAGGGACTCGGGCGGGAGGGAGGATCAAGAGGTTGATGGGGAGAAGGAGATCTAGGAGCTCTGGGATACCATTGCCGGTGGTGACTCAGAGGTAACTATTATAACTATTAAAGCATCTCCAAGGGACTTGGCAAATGGGGTTTGCATTTGAGAATTTGGCAAAAAGCTCAAAAAGAGGGGTCCAATGGTTCTGCATTTGTGTTTTGCATTTTGGGCAAGTTGGCAAATGGGGGAGGAGACTTGGCAAAAATGCCAAGCCATCCACGGCTTAGCAAAGGCTGATTCTGCACAATTCTCGTGGCTGCGACCGGACTCCCGCGCGGGCAGGACTCCTCCTTCGCGCCATATAGGCTTCTCGCACGATCGGGATTGCGCCGCCTCGCCTCGTCCGCTCGGGATCGTGCCGCCTCGCCATGACCTCAAGGCCGCCCTCCGTCTCTCCCACGACGGCCTTCATGAGTTCAAGGCCACCCTTCATCGGCCTCCGGATAGATGAACCACGAAGCAGAAGCCGAGTATGTTTCCATCTCTCCACTGCTTGGTGGATTTTTTCTCCTTGGTCGCGCTGTGGGCAGTCATGATAGTTCCCTTGATGTGGTAGTGAAGGTAGGGTTGTTTTCATCCGGTACTAGACATCTAGGGTTCATGTTGGGTCCAAGTCCATATTATTTTTGTGGTGATCTGATCTGTTTTCATAGCTCGGTTCAAGTACCTTCATGTTGTTTTAATTTATTTCAAACATAGTTTCATATGTTCTTATTTGCTTCCATAGATTCGTTGGAATGGAAAATGTTGGATTCTATACGGGCATGGTCCTGACAAATGACCCTCTTTATCCTGGCTTGAACGACTTGAACTTTCCGTTGACGCAAGACACTCAATTCACTAGTAATGATGTTTCTGCTGAATTGAAAGATGATCTTGTGGAAGTGTAGGCCGAAGTTTTTAATAAAGGAAAACGTGCTAAAAAGGGACAGTCCTATAGGCAAAAAAATTTGACATAGAGGAAGAAAAAAGTCATATGCTCAGCTTGGTTGCAAGTTAGCAAAGATGCCATTGTCGGTGCCAATCAACCTCGTTCAACTTTTTGGGGTAGAATTCGTGCATTCTTTGAAGAACACAAGGATAGAAAGACAGCCACCAGTGACAGGACAGAGACAACTATTATGCATAGGTGGATGACTATTCGAGAGGGAGGTGAACAGGTTTTGTTCATGCTACGAGAAAATTGAGCGTAGGAATGCTAGTGGATCCACTATCCAAGACATGGTATGTTTTCATAGTTTGTTCTTTCATTTGTTTTCCAAGATTTGGTTCATATGTGAAGATATAAACCTTTAAAATATTTTACATGTGCAGATTAATGCAACATTGGAGACATATGTTGTGGACGTAGGCAGAAACGGCGGCGTGTATCAGACGCGGCGGCGACCTAGCGACGCGCGGGAAAGAGCGCGCACGGGACCGAGCGCGCGGGAGCGAGCGCGCGATGGAAAAATGTACCGGCCGGGTCTACTTTTTCTAATTACCAACTCAATTTGCCAAAGCCCTTGGAGGTGGCCTATTTTTATACTTTGCATTTTGTTTGAGACTTTGCAAATAACAACAAATACAAAGTCCATTTACCAAGTCCGTTAGAGATGCTCGTATTTTGTTTGGGGAGAGGGAGGGGGTGGGGGTGGTTTGGTTTCCCACGGGGGTGGTTTTGGTTTTGATTGGACGACTTCCCCAACCGCGAGGCACGTAAACCAGAACCGTCATACATAGGCACGTGATCCAGAAACGTCATACACATATGGCAACCGGACTGATGGCCGCAGACCCTACGTTTTCTGCAGGGCCGTGACAGGCACGCCTTGACATTAAGCTGCTGCTCACCCCCACCGCAACACACACACACAACACCAAGGAAGCGCCGCCATGTCGAGCACCCTGCACCTCCGTACCAACAACAACGGCGACGACGTTGCCGTCTCGATGGGCATAAGCCCCGTCGAAGCTGTTGGTGCTGCAGGCGGCAGCGACTCGAAGCAGCTCCAGCACTGGCTGTTCTTATTGGGCTTCGCCACGCTGGTCATGGATGCAGCCACCGCGTTCTACAGATCGCCGCACGGAGTCGTCTTCGAGCAGCACAGGTCCGCTTACTACGCCACCCTCGCCGGAATTTTCGCTACCGGGATGGCCGAAGTCGGCACGGCCTGCTGGCTGGCCAGCTCCGGCCAGCAAGGCCGAGGCCACAGTCGGGCGTTCAGAGCGGGCGTCGTCTGCGCCTCCATCATACCGCTCGTTGCCATCATCGCTCTTGGTGGATTCTCGGTCGTCATGAAGGGCTAGCCGGGAGGGAGCGTCGGTGAGTTGGCCACGTATCGTATCATTTGGCCCTCATATATATGTGTGTTACTGCTCTGCATGCATGGTCACCTGCTGTCGGACTTGGATCATCCTGCGTTGCGTCTTCTTTTACATATGAAGCAAAAAAAAATATACGTCCCTCCTCTTTTCTTTTGGTATACTATATTGTGTAACAGCAGTAATAGTCAGGGACTGTTGTACCAGAATAATTTTACCACATGTTGTGGTATGTTTGTTGTGTTGAATCCGGTGGAGATTTGAAGCTGTTTTTAATTATAAGTTTGTGTCCTCAACTGTAGATGTGAAATTGTTGTCATTTATAATGGAGCAGTTGTTTCTTGCAAACCAGCCCTACCAATGATCTATGCATGACCAAAACACCAGTTTTTTTTTTTTTTTTTTTTTTTTTTTTTTTTTTGAAGCAACCAAGACACCAAGTTCCAAATATATAAATTTGCATTCGTGGGAAACATAATATTGAAACAACCATATATTCAGTGATATAAACATAATATTGAAACAACCATATATTCAGTGATATATAGGTACCACCAAAGATGAGTTAACAAAAGTACAAATCCTTTGCCATTAAGTTTCCTAAGTTTTCCCATGAGGCTGTATGGACCGGGCCGTCTGTAGCAGCATCGAACCCAAAGCCCAATCCACCTCATCGGTGACGGTGAGCAGAAGCGAGAGCACTGTTTTTACATGATAAACTTTGTTTTTTGAGCAGGACGATACGAAAAGGTTATCAGTACCAGTTATCACATTTTCGCAAATTAAAAAAAGTACCAGTGTTATCACAAAGCTACGTAGGTTTGGTCAAAGCAAGAGCGCAATGCATATGCTGCGTGCATTGCAACTAAGGCCACACTCCAAATTAAGTACTTTCGGTCTAGCACATTAGTTTCGGTAGAATTGAGCCTAGGACTAATGTGAGCATTAATCATGTGTCCAAGTTTCCTATACGTCAGAGGACCTCTAATCTCAATTGATGTTATCAATCGGAGCTAAAGGGTCAGAGGACCTTTAATCTCAACTGATGTTATCAATCCGGGCTAAAGGGTCTACATTAGTCTCGGCTAGTGTTACTAACTCGGACTAAAGAGCATGGACCCTCTAATCCTAATTAATTAACACCAACTCAGACTAAAGGGTGATCTTTTAGTAACGATTGGTGTCGCTAACCGTGACTAAAGGTCTCTCACGAGTGAATTCAAAAGGAGAGCGCTCAGAAATTGTATCACCTGCAGGCTTGTCACCGGACGCGCAAGGGCCGAATTGAGTCGCTTAAGGTCGGTGGGGTGCATGTGGGAACAGAGGATGCTGTGGCAGGGGCCTTGTTCCAACATTATAATGACCTTTTGGGCACAAATTTCAGCCGGAGTAGAAGAGTTGACTTGCACGCGATTGGGCTGCCATCCATTGATTTATCACATTTGGAGGCCCTGTTTTCTGAGGAGGAAGTGTGGGCTGTTGTTAAGGAGCTGCCAAATGAGAAGGCGTCTGGTCCTGATGGCTTCACAGGCCTTTTTTACAAGGTTGCTTGGGCCACAATTAAGGGGGGTATCATGAATGCCTTCAATGCGTTCTGGGCCAATGATAGCAGGAGCTTGCATCATGTTAATGAGGCATACATGGTGCTGCTAAAGAAGAAGGACACCCCTGAGGAAATCAAGGACTACCGCCCTATCAGTCTGATTCACAGCTTCGGCAAGTTAGTGACCAAGTGCCTTGCCAACCGACTTGCTCCTATGCTTCAACAGTTGGTGCGCGCAAATCAGAGCGCTTTCATCAAGGGCAGAAGCATTCATGACAACTTCTAGGGAGTACGGTCGGCTTGCCAAGAGGTACACAAACGCCGTCAGTCCTGCGTGCTGTTGAAGGTGGACATTGCCAAAGCGTTTGATTCAGTGGCTTGGAATTTCTTGCTTGAGGTCATGCAGCATGTGGGCTTTGGTGGGTGGTGGCGTGATTGGGTCTCAGCTATACTTGGTTCCTCTAGCATGAGGATTCTTCTAAATGGGGAACCAGGAAGACGGATTTGCCATGCCAGGGAGATCCCTTGTCTCCAATGCTATTCGTGATCGTCCTGGAGGTGCTTAACCGTCTCCTCAGCTGGTTAGGAGACAATGGTCTTATGGAGCAGGTGGCGGGGGTCTCTGAGCATTCCATCAGCTTGTATGCAGATGACCTGGTGCTCTTTGTCAAGCCGGAGGAGCGTAGTCTGCGGGCAGTCAAGAAGGCGCTGGATATCTTTGGGCTTGCCTCTGGTTTGTTTGCTAACTTGGAGAAAAGCATGGCAACACTCTTGCACTGTACCCAGGATCAGTTGGATGTGGTCATCTCCACCTTGGCTTGCCGTCAGGAGGATTTCACTACCCGCTATCTAGGGATTCCTCTGTCGGTCTACAAGATCAAACGATCGGAGGAGCAGTACCTCATCGAACGGGTGGCTGCCAGGATGTCGCATGCTGAATGCAGCAGGGCGCACGGCCCTCACGAAGGCGACTCTTTCGGCAATGCCGGTCCACACCGCCATGGCACTCTGTCTCTCGCCTTGGGCAATTGACACAATTGACAAGCTGAGGCGGGCTTTTATCTGGACAGGGGCGGCCGAAGTCAGCGGAGGGCAGTGTAAGGTTGCTTGGCCAACGGTGTGTCGCTCCAAGGAACTTGGGGGGCTAGGTATCTCGGACCTGAGGCGTGCCGGTGTGGCGCTACGGGTCCGCTGGGTGTGGAAAGACAGGAAGTGCGGGCGCTGGCCTCGCTCTACTGAGAAGAGCGCCCTCAACCTGTTCCAGTGCAGCCACGGCCTTCAGCATTGGTAATGGCCGCTCAATCTTCTTCTGGACAGACAGGTGGTTGGACGGCAGGAGTGTGGAGATGGTGGCACCGCTCGTCTTTCAGGCGGTCCGCAAGAGGAAGCTGCGTGTGACTGTGGCTGAGGCGCTTGCGGGCAACGCTTGGGTTCACCATTTGGCTGGGGCTCCTACGGTGCGTTTCTTGTTACATTTTGGTCAACTCTGCGATCTTCTGGATGGCGTCGAGCTCAGCGACAACCCGGACACTTTTGCTTGGCGCCTGTCGGCTGACCAACAGTACTCGGCGGCGACGGCTTATGGGGCGATGTTCCTGGGCTCTTCTCCTGTGCTCGGGGCGAAGCAGGTTTGGCGTACAGCGGCGCCGCCGAGGGTACGTTTCTTCTTCTGGCTATGCCTTCATGAGCGCTGTTGGACTGCGGGAAGGAGGTTCAGGCATGGTCTACAACAGTCAAATCTTTGCATCATGTGTGATCAAGCTCCGGAGACTATGGACCATATTGTGTTGGGTTGCAGCTTCAGTAGAGAGGTGTGGCATCTGTGTCACCTGCTTGGAGATGTCGTGGTGGTACAAGAGCCGGTGCTTCTTTGGTGGCTGCATTGCAGGAAGGGGCTACCTCGGGTGTGGAGGAAGGGCTTTGATTCTGAAACATCCTCAATTTTCCACGAAGGGAAAATCTCATGGAATGATATACAACAGTCGATAATCAATTCCATACATCGAATTATAAGTCTAAAGAATACAATAGAGGGATTTACATAAATAATTACAACGCCACAAGGCGGATACAAGTATTTCTAACATCCAGAACAGCTTGTGAAGGCGGAAGTAACGCGGAAGCAACTCCAAACTCCAACTTGAGCGCAGGCACGAGACCTTCTAATCCGTTTGACATCTCTGAGAAGCAGGAAAATCTGCACACCGCCGGATGTGTGCGAGGCCATGGTCGCACCGAATGAGCTTTAGTGGAAAAGAGAAAATAAAGGGATCTCGCGATCCTATAGTTTGGCATGGTTTGCATCCTAGCGCATGCAAAATAGCAACAAGTAGTAATAGTAATAATAATAATAGTCATGTTTAACACATTCCCATTCCCACACACACACATCCCATCCATCTCAAATCCATCTCAAACCCATCTCAAATCCATCTCAAACCCATCTCAAGTCCATCTCAAATCCATCTCCACATCTCCATCACCTTATCTCACAACACTCACACTCAGGTCGGCAGGCCAACTCCCTCTCGGCCTGTCTCAAAGGCCCGCAGCCACAAACCAAGGCTCACGGCCTGAATACTCTCTCGGGGAAGGTAGAACACTCCTCTCACTAGTCGACAGAAACGTAGGTCACAGAATGGCCATAACTGAGGCCGCGGTATGCGCATAGATCGATCAACTCTGCAGAGTGTGTACACCTGTACCCACCAGATCACCATCATCGGCATGTGCACTGCCTAGGCGACACCGGACGACCTTCTAACCTGGACAATACCATCCTGCCACCCAGCCCTAGAAAGTAACGGCTTACCAGAACACACTGGGACTGGGATCAACAGTAACCGGCTACCCCTCCAATGGTACTGTTGAATAGAATGGTACAGGCTCACCACATACCACTCCCCCTCAACTCCAAGCAGCAATGGCATCGTCCAGTCTAGTCGAACTTCCGTCTCTTACGGAAGCAAGAGCGAGTGGTGTGTACGAAAGGTCCGTGGTTCCGGTTCTCCCGATATATCAGTCCTTAAGTAGGACCAGACAGGATATCTTCATACAGGGTTTGAGTTTACCGTGACACCACAGCACCTCCTTCCCGAGGGCTCTCCACACCGGGAAAATCTCCTTAAGTCACATATCATCTGTCCCGAGGGCTCTCCACAGCGGGGTCTTCTCAAGTCTCATGTACCCGCCACAGGTACCTCTTATCGGGATGCCTAGGATGCACCCCCGGCAAGACTTGTCTTGGGGCCCGCCCTCAAGACTCGTCGTAGATCCTGTCCAGTCGACTCAACCCTCACCCTCCACGCACCCAAGTCACATGCACAATACCTCCAGATCCTCACCACCAAGTCCACCAAGGCTGGCATCCCAAGCCAAACCATTCCCGAGATTCACCACCCGCATCACATCACAGATACAATGCGAAGTGGAGTTATAATAATAAGTATGGTGATATAAAGTGCAAGCAAGCAGAGAGGTAATAATATATAAGTGCGAGCGCAAAGCTGGGCGACATGGTAAAGGGTTTCAATCAAGGTAATAATGGCTCAGGCAATAGCATGCATCAATATACTAGCAAAGGAATAAATATAAAGCGCTAGCAATTCTATTTGCAATGTCTAATAGGATTCTCTAAAAGAAGGTGCTGCCATGACACCTGTGATGTCGAGGAAGTAGTGGTACGAGTCTCCTACAGTAGAGGTCGTCCACCAGCAGGGTCCATCGTCAGTCCATCGTCTCCGGGTGCGTTGTCGGATCCATCGAAGCGCGAGTCGTCACTACGGAGAAAAAATGCCGAGAACGGCTAACAATAAGAACCAATAAATCCACAATAAAAACTTAACTCAAATAAACTCAAGAATTGCACCAGAAGGCAGATCATGATTTTAGCAAAATTATGATACTGGTTTCATGATTTTTGAACATGGGATGAATATTCTATGAATATTTAAAGGTGGAGTGGATTCCTAGAAAACAGGAAAAAATGGAGCTGAGGCTAGCTAGAATGCAGTCGTGCTGTGTGTGCACGTCGCGTGCTAATGTGAGCACGAGCGTGATACCGTGCATGGTGCTCGCGACGTGGGTTGCCAAGGAAGGTGTACTGAACGTGTGGCCATGGAGGACAGGGGCTGCTCGACGGCCGGGCAATCAGTTGCGGCATGGCGGCGACGAGGGAGTGCGTCGGTCCGGCAAGGCGGACATGGACAGCAGACTCCGGTGCTCTTCTCTGGCAACCAGCTGGCTTATGGCGTGTCTGTCGACGTGGCGAGGCAGGTCGGGTCACCTCGGCGGTGTCCGGCGGACGGCTATGGCCGGTGCGACAGCGAGCAAGGTAGAGGCGTCCGTGATCAGTGCATTGCCTATGACATCGGGAAGCCTTCCAAGGGAACCGTGTGAGTGCGTGTGGTGCTCGTGTCCGTGCTCTAGCCATGTGATGGCCGTGAGTGCCAACAATGGCGTGCTAGGGCTCATATAGTGCACAGATGGCATGCTGGCACGAAGGCTAGGACAGACGGGCAGAGCAACGGCATCAAGGCGACCGCAGGGCGATCAAGAGGTCCAATGGTTCTCTGTTGCGTCGGAACGACGACGACTCATCGCAGAGGGCATGTGCTGCAAGTCCAGGCTAAGTATGGCGAGGTCAGCAGAACAGCGGCAGGTGTTCAAGTGAAGCCGTCCGCGACAACGGCGGCATTGCCGCAACGGCGAGCGGCGGCGCGATGCATATCCTCGTCCAGAGTCCCATTTGAGGGGTTCTCGGTCGGATTCACATCCATGGCTGTCCTTTTGGCTTTCCGGTGGCTACCGTAAGGTTCGGCGGTGCACTACCGCGACTAAGGCCCGTGGCGGCTCCGACGAACAAGGCGGCCACGCGGTGATAGGTCTTGACGGTCCGGTTTCCTTCGCTTGGCTACACGGCGCGCTCTCGCTAAGAGTAGAGGCCGGAGAAGCATGGGTCATCGCGATGGCGACGGTGAGATCACGGTCCAGGAACCTCTCGCTAAGGCCGGAGAAGCATGGGTCATCGCGATGGCGACGGCGAGATCACGGTCCAGGAACATCCAGGGGCTTTCCGTTTGGTTGGGCGTGCGCACGGCAGTGCTCCGTGGAGCAACGGCTGCGGCATGGCTTCCCGTCCAAGGCAGCCGGGGGTTCTCCGTTTGGCTAGTCGTGCACGTGGAGTACACAGCGTCGAGGTGGGCACAGATAAGAAGCCAACGGCGTACAGGGCTAGCCAACACGTCGGAACGGCGGCTTGGGCAAGATGGCGCTCCGGAGCGCGCACTGCGCGACGTCGGCAGAACGACGAGGTGGCCAGGCTCCTACGGGCCTCATGTTCTGCATCCAGCGCGCACACAGCGCGTCTCAGGTCATGGCAGGGCCGGTGTGGAGGTCCTTCTAATTCTACCACTTGGCTTGGCCGAAACAGCAGGGCACCTACGGTGGTCATGGCCACGGCGGCCGGGTACGTGTGTGCGTGTCTGCGAGCCGAAGATGGCGAGGGAAAAAGGGCTAACCACGTAGCTATGGCGATGAGGTCGCGAGGCAATCGACGCACGGCATCGCGCTCCATCGGGAGAACAAGCGGGCACAAGGTCAGGACAGGCATCCATGGCATGGACAAAGAAGACGGGTCTTTGGTCGTGTTCACCCGGGGCTTGCCGGCGGCGAAGGCCGGGACAGTTGGTCCAACGAGGAAGGGCTTGGGTAGGTGGTTGCTCACCGTGGGTTCGTGAAGACCGGGAAGGAGGCGAGGTCGACGGCGAGGTTGCAGCTGCGGGGCGCCGGGCGACGATGTCGTCCGGGTCACGGTTCACGGCGAGCTGGAACGCGGACGGGGATGGAGCGGCGCGAGCGTTGCGCAGCGAGGTGGTCGACGTCGGGGGCACCTCCGTCGTCGGGCGTTGTCGGCTCGGTGTGGTTCGAGTCGGCGTCGTCGTTCAGCTCGGCGTAGGGCGTGGCGCGGTCGTTGGTCGACGACGAAGAAGCGGCTTCGTGCTGCGCTGCGCGCGAAGGAAGCGGCACGGGCGGTTCGCATCTATGGCGGAGAGCGCGGCATCCACGGGCGACGTCGCGAGGCGGAGCGGCGAGGCACTTGCGGGCACGGCGAGGTCACGCGCAGCAGCGCGGTGGCGGCGTGTCCGTGCTGCGGCGGAGCGGAGTGGGGAGGAAGAGGAGTGGCGGCGCACTGCTTGGAGGAAGAAGAGAGTGGCGGCGGCGGCGGATGAAGCAGAGAAGCTGCGGCGGCGGTTCCTCTTTTATAGCCGTGATTCTAGGGCTCCAAGGGGGCACCGATGATCCTAGACGTTCGAGTGGGCTCCGGGACACGCGGCGCTCATCCTGCGGGCGGTGGTACGGACGCCGAGGCGCGAGGATGGGACAGGCTTGCGGCGGCGGCTTCCTTCTGCGTGAAGCGTACGCGAGTTACTCTCTCGTGCTCACGTGATGGACCGATGGGCCACTGAGGGATCGGAGGCAGCTTGGGCCGGCTGAGCTGCTGCTGGCGTTGGGCCGGCAAGGGAGCTGGGTTCTGGTCCTTGCGATCCGGCACTCATACACGTATGTACGAGTATATATACAATCAAAGCGACGTGCACAGGAGCATGCACGTTCGTGGTACGTGATTTAGGCAGTAGGCTAAATATGAGTTGTTTCTTGGTTATCTCTTACGTGCATCTCAGCACAATAGGGTACACTAGCATGCACACTCGTGCAGCCTATTGACTAAGGGATTAAGGAGCAAGGTTTTTCCTAATTAAGCTCTTGCGACTTTTAGGGAATGGGCTGAGGTTGCGGCTTCATGTCGTGGCATGGTCATGAGGGCGATGATGTGACAAACTCCCATATCACGGCGTCAGCTTATGAACGGAGCGAGCCTGGTCCAAGAGTCACGGTCATCGTTACGGTCACTAGTTTGGGCCAAAGGGAAGGGCAGAGCGAGCTAGGCCAAGTGTCATTATAGTCAAAGGCTCATGTTAGGACCAATTCCCATATAGTGGGATATTTATTTAATGTCTTAAATAAATATTTAGTAATCAATACAAAAATCCAAATGAAACTCCAAATCACAAATATTGAATTAAGTGAAAATATGATGCTTGCAAAGTTAAAACAATTCATGTGGGTCCTCTAGTATGTGTTGGTTATCTCAACCAGGGCTAAGTAATAACTTTCTCAAGTGGGGGGTTATTACCAAGGGTTTAGAATACTATGTCCATAGTCGGTGTGATCTTACTAGCCACTACTCAGCTATGAGTAAACATGGGTTGGTTTTAGGGCTTAGGCAAAGTTTCCTACATGACCACCAATAAACATGGGTTTGTTTCGAAAAAAATTTTGTAGTTGGGATTTTTGGTGTTTGTAAATTTTCGGGTTGTTACAGTCCTACCCCCTTATCGGAATCTCGTCCTCGAGATTTAAGGTGTGTAGTACTACGTGAGTGGTAAAGTGAAGTCTAATCGTCATCTGACTACCTATTCCAAGTAGCTTGTTGGGGTTACTCCTGGTATATCTTAGGATTTCCAAAGAACCACTTCGACAATACTCCGGTAGTTGCACTGGTAGGGAGTGTGGTTGATGTATGGAAGGATCACAGATTAATTTAGACTAGATTAGGTTCTATTGGTTTAGAAGGTGTGCTCTAGGCTCTTGATTTCGATCCAAGGTCTAGTGTGTTATGGGTCTACCACACTTCCGCTGCGCTACTTTGATAAGCGTAGATAACCTCCTTGTCTTCTATCTGGGTAGGCATTCTCTAAACTGAGATGATCCTCTGGGCCACAGGATGTGGTAAAGTGAAATTGATTGAGACGGGTCGTAAAACGGGCGAGGCTACTCCTAACCTACTTCTCTAGGGCTTATTGGGCGAAGTGCAGAAAGAACAATTGATATTTAAAGAGATAAATTGATGATGAAAGGGTAAACTTGTATTCATGGTAGACCAAATTTAGGTACGAATACGAGGGATCATACAAGAACATGAGGTACTAGGTAAGACATCATTGTAGCTTGAATGGTTCTATATAAAACATGAGGTAATTACATTCTCCATATCAAGGGGCACTATGTGCTGCTAGGTGGGTAAGCTGAAAGCGGGCAGCTCGTGTAGCACTTCGAATCTTCTTGGCTGAACCTTGAATTGGCTTGAATTGGATCTTAGCTGGTGGAGTGTTGTAGTTCCTCGGGCAGTTGATGACTCGGTGACCCGGTTTACCACAACCAAAACAAGTGAGAGGCTCACTGCTTGTAGGTGTTGGCACAATGTCCTTTTGGTTGCCAAATCTTGGTGTAGAGTGGTTCGATGCAGGATGTCTAGATATGGGGCGAGTATGAGTATGGCGAGTCTGTGTAGAACGGTCCTGAGCAAGGCGATCCTGAGTGAAAGGGTCCTGAGTAGGGTGAGAGTAGTCAGTGGTGTAGGTACCATCATACCAACTCAAATCTGGTACATCCTCCTTGATGTAGCGAGTGCGGTCCGTCGAAGGTGCATCTTCACGGTACCTCTTGCGATCAGAACAGCGGAATGATTCCTTTAGTCTACGCTTCTTTTCCTTGTACTCCCATATCACGGCGTCAGCTTATGAACGGAGCGAGCCTGGTCCGAGAGTCACGGTCATCGTTACGGCCACTAGTTTGGGCCAAAGGGAAGGGCAGAGCGAGCTAGGCCAAGTGTCATTATAGTCAAAGGCTCATGTTAGGACCAATTCCCATATAGTGGGATATTTATTTAATGTCTTAAATAAATATTTAGTAATCAATTCAAAAATCCAAATGAAACTCCAAATCACAAGTATTGAATTAAGTGAAAATATGATGCTTGCAAAGTTAAAACAATTCATGTGGGTCCTCTAGTATGTGTTGGTTATCTCAACCAGGGATAAGTAATAACTTTCTCAAGTGGGGGGGTTATTACCAAAGGTTTAGAATACTATGCCCATAGTCGGTGTGATCTTACTAGCCACTACTCAGCTATGAGTAAACACGGGTTGGTTTTAGGGCTTAGGCAAAGTTTCCTACATGACCACCAATAAACATGGGTTTGTTTCGAAAAAATTTTGTAGTTGGGATTTTTGGTGTTTGTAAATTTTCGGGTTGTTACAGATTCCTTCTTCTTTCTTGTTGGGTGGTGTCTTTGGAAGGAAAGGAACGCCAGGACTTTTAACAGGGTGAGTATGGCGCCACCAGCTCTCGTCGATATTCTGTTCCTTGAGGCTGCCAACTGGGTCTTGGCCGGCTGCAAACAGCTCGGTGTGTTGCTGTCAAGGGTCCAGCGGTCTTCTGCTCGGGTGAAGCACAGTTTTCAGTCATGTAATCCCTAGTTTTTCTTTGGTGGAGGTGGTCGGCTTTTTTGGGGTGCGCCTTTGGTTACCTTGGTGTAACCATCTGCGCGTTGGTGTGTGGTCTGTATTACCCTTTTTACACTTTATCTTGCTTAATGAAATACGCGCAACGGCGTGGTCTCGAAAAAAAATGTGTTGTGTAGTTGAGTTGATAAACAAGCTATGTGTAAGGCATGAGGTCTTGAGTTTAAATCACACACACCGCAAAAAAGACTTCTAATGTTTGACTTTTTTTTGTCTAGAATATGGGCTTTACTTTCGGTTGCGAGACCCGGGACTAAAGGCTAGGGGCTAGGACTTTAGTCCCGTATTCGTAACCCTGCTTGGGAATGTACTTAGTACTATTTAGTATGACATAAGTGTCATCCAATCATGTGATTCATGTCCATTGTCCATGTCACTTGATTAACTTAATTAAATTTAATGGTATGTAAAGTGTAGAAAAATATATTAAATGAAGGCTGCATGCATGTATATGTGCGGCATGGTGTATGCAACTACACAGGTTAACACAACTAATTTGAAAGTGGCAAGGGAGTCAAGGGACCAACGACATAGACTTCCAACAACACTCCACTGGCACTTCTACCGTAAGTACTCCAGAAGATCAACATGCAGTTTAACAATTTTCCCTTGCCAATTGTTGTTATTTGCCAAGTCTCAAATTGATATAGAGGGGGGGGGGGGGGTTCACCTCCAAGTGTTTGGCGAAATTGACTTGGCAAAACTAAAAAATTGTACGCGTGAGGACGAAATGGAGGCCCTGGCGCTTGAGGAAACAATCCAACCGGTGGAGGTGAAGCAGAACCACGGTGGAGGACCGAGGCTTCATCCCTCCCGGACCTCCTGGTTGCCGGTGACGTCCTTGCTGAGACGGCCAGCTTTGTTGTTCCTGTTGGGTTTAGTCCCACATCAGAAGTTGATGTTGGGAGTGCACAACGTATAAGGTTGGGCAACTCTCATCTATCATGCTAGTCTTTTGGGTTGAGTTAGGCCTAAAGGGTTCTTCTGGATATGTTGTGCACGTTGGGCCAAAGGGCCTCTCAGCTCGTGGACGCGCGTGCTGGACCGAATTTATAACAATTGGCATCGGAGCCCATAGTTAATAAAGCCTGGAACAATCTCAGAGTCACATGGGAGCCCGTGAACGTCTTGCAGTGGGTTCACACGATTGTGTGATCAGAGGTTGGGCCTAGATCCCATGGTGGGCTTAGGTTCCTGCCTCTTCCGGATGGGAAGAGCTGAGTTCGATGTGTGACGGGGAAGATTGTTGGGTTTAATCCACACCAGAAGTTGATGTTGGGAGTGCACAACATATAAGGCTGGGCAACCCTCACCTATAAGGCTAGTCTTTTGGGTTGAGTTAGACCTAAAGAGCTGTTCTGGATATGTTATACACGTTGAACCAAAGAGCCTCTCAGCTTGTGGACGCGCGAGCTGGGCCGAAAATTTATAACAGTTCCGAGAACCATTGCATCCGCGCAGCCTAAAAAAGATACACAGTTGGCACTTGTGGAGAAATAACAGAAAGGAAGGAGTGCACAACATATAAGGCTAGATAATTCTCACCTATAAGGTTAGTCTTTTTTGTTGAGTTAGACCTAAAGGTCTATTCTGGATATGTTGTAGACGTTGAGCCAAAGGGCCTCTCAGCTCGTGGACGCACGAGCTAGGCCGAAAATTTATAACAGTTCCGAGAACCATTGCATCCGCGCAGCCTAAAAAAGATACACAGTTGGCACTTGTGGAGAAATAATAGAAAGGAAACTGAAGCTGCTTCATGTAATCATGTATGAAAATGAAGATGTGTACCTAGGACCAACTGACAAGATGTAGGCATGATCAGAAGTGCAGCGCGGCAACTGTGCCTTGGCTTTGAGCTCAGGACACTTGGCAGCCATGTTCAAAATGACCTCTACTGCCATGGGCCTGACGCGACGATAGAGCTTGGATGCCCTGCAAGTATGGAAATCACACAATCAATCAATATTTGATAATGTAATCACACATTGCATTGCTCAAAAATCAACCTCTGTTTTTTTCCAAATATGGAGATGATCCTGAGATTCACCTGGCTCGGTCGGAGAGCATCGAGAGTAGGATCCTGCGGAGGTGCTGGCCGTTGGGGTGGGATTGGAGGGACGCGTAGAGGCGCTGGAAGAGGGCGTCGATTTCGTGGGTCCGGCCATCGGCGAGTTCGGCCACGACTCGCAGGACGAGGATGCGGACGACGAGCGTGTCGGCCTCGCGGCTGCAGTCGCCGCCGACGGCGATGAAGCCGAGCACGTACGAGGAAGCGTCGGCCCAGCGGAGGTGGCGCAGGAGGCGGCGGAAGTGCGCGGCGTCGAAGAAGGCGCCCGTCTGCCTCTCCAGGCTGCAAAATCATCGTTGGATGCGTGTACATCATCCATCAGAAACGAAGGGAACAATGAGGCTTGAGACAGAGAGGAGGGTGGGAGCGTACGTACGCGTGGGCGGTGTCGTGGAGGCGGTGACGGCGGAGGAAGGAGACGATGCGGCGGAGGCGGAGGCCCGTGAGGGCGGGACGATCGCCGCGGAAGCACCTCGTTGGCGTCATCATCTCGCTTCGGTTTTTGGGGGAAGAAGACACGAGCAGGAGCAGGCGTGGGAAGGGAAGGAAAGAAGAGAAAGAGAAGACGTCGTGCTGGTTTTTTTTTTTTTTTAGCAAAGCCGTGCTGTAATGGGTTGTGATTCGGTGGAGTCGGGGGCCTGGCCCACTACTCACAACCGTCCATTGGATTGGGATTGGGCCAGGCCTTACTTCTCTACAGCACACTACCGTTGTGTTTATATAGCAAGCTGCAAGCAGGAATTGGGGTACGACGATAATTATACAAATACATTTTTTTTGAAAAATAATTATACAAATACATAAATCTTATATACTATAAAAAGACACAGATGATATCGTTTTCCTCTAGCTAATGATATGCCTGGCGCTAAACACCCTTGCCCGCATGCATTGCTCGGCGCTAAACGTGACTGTTGCTTCCCCTCAAATCAAGGAGCACCACCCCAGCGCACATGTTTCACCCGGTCCTAAACATGCAACTGAACAAATCTGGTCTCTTTGTGCAACATTAGGAATTAATTTTTTTTAGAAAAAATCATTCTTAGGAAAAATTGGAAGACAAAAAATCTATCGAGCAATTGAATAGGCCATGCAATATACATCATAGTGCATATAAGTTTATATTATTTATGCGATTGACATCTCTATCTTTTAGGCAGTATTGTGAACTAACTCCACTGGAATTAAAGTGTGACAAAGAACCACTTAACATGAAAGCAAACTTCCTAACATTTTTTTAAACAGGTGATCTGAGTGCATCTAATACACATGCCAAAATTGACTAAGCTAGATAACATAGAAAGGAAAGGAAAAAAGCAAGTCAAATGAAGTGTACATGGGTGGATGGGGCATATGTAGGTCAAGACATTGAGAGCGATAAGCCTACCACGGCTCCATAGTCTGTCGTGCTAGCTAGCGTAGAAGGAGTGGAGCCACGTGAGTTGGAGTACCAACGAGATTTAGTGAGGACAAAAGAATGTCATCGTGGTATTTTACCGTTGAAACGCACAGGTATTTACCTAGTGAATCATACAAAATCCATCCATCGTAAAGGAGCTAATGCTGAAAATTAAGCATCTGTATTTAATATTGTTCAAATGATTCACACTTTCCATATAACAACATTTTCCCTCTTTGCACTTTCTACCTCAGGGACCTACCTACACGATTATGTATACAATATCTCTAGATTATGTTATTAGTGGCTTGCACGCTCACTCATAGGTTTGCTTGGCATCGAGGACCAATAAGATCTAGAACAAAAATTGAAGCTTCCATTGAAACATGGATTGGAATTTCGCATAAATCTCGCATAATTCGATATGATTTCGGTTGAGTTTCAAGGGAAAGACGCAGTAGTCGGGAATACTGCGTTTCAAAAAGAACCCAGAACCCTTTTATAGGTATTGTTAAATCTGAAATGAGATGTTGGTGACTTATTTTGGGACTAGGAGTAGAGGTGGTTTCTTGCTAGGTAAGTTAGTTGGTGATTAAGCGTTTTCAGTGGCGGGCCTAGGATTTTGAAGGTTGGTATTCGAAATGTGAAGCGGGCCGATGAGAGTTACTCCTTTTATCGACACCATCTGCATAAAATCATTGTTGCTTAGTGCTCATTCCCATACATATCTAAATCTAAATGACCTATCGTTCAGAATCTATACGTTTCTTCAAGCTATCTGTTACTTGCGAACTACAGCCCCTACATGCTGGACTCCATGAGCATTCAGCAACCAGTTTTCATCTAAATTTAATGTCAGATACAAGCAGCGACCAGAATAAATTTGGCAGATCCAAATCTATAGTAGATAAACACTTGCAGACTGAAATATTAAGATGTTTTTATTTTTTTGGTTGAAACTAAGATGTTTTTAATATTGTATACACAACTTTGTTAGGGAACGTACCTCACCTAGCAATATAAACACCATGACCATCTTCTGGCAAAAAGCCAACTGCACGCACTGCTGAATGAGGATCCTGGATAATGCATCCACACCAATTAAACGCTCAGGTTGTACCACTGCTTAATGAGCCATATAAGAGACAATGAAGAGACACGTCTAATCTACCTTCTTTTCAAAACTGCAGTGCATGTATACCGACTCATGATTACTTTTGGATAAAAATTAGCTATACTGACACACACAAATGTAAACAAATTTTTCCTTCAAATCAGCAATTATTAAGTCCGTGAGAGTGTGTAGAAAACAATTACAAGATTCTCATATATGGCTTCCTTATCACAAAGTTTCAGTAATTTCATTCAACTGAACATAACCATCCAAGATGAATGCAGATATGTGCTGACCGTCCTAATGAAATCACAATAGAGCAGGTAGAGATGGTGCTTCGCTTATGGACAGGTGGCTAATGAATTTCCCAACAGTTGGAAGATTGTTGGAGACGAACTCGCCAAGGTTGCTATTGTCTACTGCATCATCTGAGACAATAAAGGCATCCACAGCAGATAAAATTTATATTTTAGGGAAAGCAGCATAATATTCAGAGCTCTCTCAGAACAAAGAAGGAAGAAGGGGATGTAATATATACTGACCTTGTCCTGGTCAACTTCTCCAATCATGTCCTCCAGCTTGACATCGCCCAGGCTGAATTCCTCACACACCACCTTCAGCTCGTCGGCAGTGATGTACCCGCTGCCGTCCCTCTCCCCCTTGTTCAGGCGTAGCGTCACCGTGATGAACTCACCGTAGCCGATCGTGCCGTTGTTGTCCACGTTCGTCTGTTGGATTCCAACCACAACAAAGAGTTTTTTTCTTCAGTGGCCAGCTCTGCTGTCTATGGTTGGATCCAAGGACGAAAACAAACAGGAGGTGGATCGCTTACCGCTTGCATCAGCACGTAGATCTCCGATTCCTAGAGGTTGGTGCCGACCTTCTTCAGCCCCACTTTCAGCTCCTGGAACGTAATCTCCCCACTGTTGTCCACGTCAATCATCTTGAACATTTCTTTCAGGCCGGTGATCTCGTCCTCCGATAGGTTCTCAGTGATCACCTGCAAACAAACAGCTAAGATATATATATCAGTAGTGGGAACAACTCCATTGAAGATCATCTAACAAAAAAAAAAAAACTCCATTGAAGATCAGCCACATATGCCTTTCTCCTGAAAAACCTTTCTGGTGAGAAAAACATGTGCTCCATTGATTTACCGCACGAAGATACTTTCAAGGACTAAAAAACAATCCTCTATGAATCTGAATGACCAAGAAATAATTAATAAGGTATCAAGAGCACAGTAGAGCAAAATGAAAGCTAACCCAAAATTCTACCACTGCAAGGTTCAAGAAAATAATGATTGGGGTCATCCGAAGGACACAATGCCACAAGATTGGCATAAGTCGCTGATGAGCTGAAAAGCGAGGCTACAAACAAAATGGCATGTATAATTAGAAATGGGAAATGGTGTCCAGCCAAAGTAATATGTGAATCTACCATGAACCAAATTGGTGTGATGGGAATATATCAAGCAAAAATGAAGTTAACAGGGACCACAGCTTTGCCATATTGTTCTGAAGGGGTGTCCCAGTCAAAGAGCTTGTTATCCATTGGTATGCACTTCATCTCCCTCGATAGTTTACAATTTGAATTTTTTTCAAACGGTGCCCCAGTAGAAATCATAGAACTGACATGTAAACATAAAAATTGGAAAAAAAAAAAACTATTAAAGAGCAATAAGCAATAACTCTATAACATCGATTTTGTCCATCACCTCATCCACAACGACGTACGTTGGTGTACAGTGAGCAAGAAACCTTGCATCTAACATGGCAATCTCCTGTTGAGTCACTACTATAGGAAAATCAAGACCAACAATTTTAGGTATGAATTTTCTCCCTATGTCAGCCTGGGCCACTTTATCTCCATGATAAATGTTTGACTAATAGCCTGAAACAATCGAAGAAAACAGAGATACGCGTCATGCCTTCTAACTAAGGAACAAACTTTCCAAATCCAATGCACTTTGTTTATGCTACGCACCTGATTGCCAAATCAGTTCAGAAACAAGAAAACAGTTTTGCTTCCAAGTCAATTTTAAGTGGGTAAACATACATTGCCCATTTCTGATCAGTTTAGAAACAGGAAACCAGCATTATTTGTCTTGGAGCTGAAGTGTCCCATCTCCTGCAAGGTATTTTTTCTGCAAGATGTTATGCAAACAAATAGTAAATGACCCAGCACTAATTAGCACTAATTACAATGTATTGAACTGTGCGATTTGCCCAACCACCAATTCATGTATTTCTGAATTCAGCTGAATGTTGCAAGCAGGGTGTACTGATATACTAGTTCAATCTCAAGGTCAAGGATAGATATCCAAAGTTTTGACAAATAAAACTTTTGCTAGACAATAGAAGCATGATAGCTGCTAAAGTTGGGAAACTATAGGTAATCCCCAACTGAAATTATCGGCAAGCTGCTAGTATCAAAAACATAACCCTTTCATGAACCCCGTATTATTAGCAATGCAAAATTCTAGAATTTCCAACATTTGAGTGGTGTGCAGCTGACTAAATCCATTGAACAATTCAAAAGTGTCAGATCCAGTCATCGTGAATTGAAACTAAACATACATAAATAAGATCATATATGAACTTGATAGGTAAAATCAACTTCAGACTGGAATAGATCTGAATAAAAAGAGTGTCAGACGCAGTTCGGTGGCGCCGGGGCCACAGCAGCGGCTCGCGCGGGGAAGCGGCGGCGCTGGCCAGGGCCGCCACGCCGCCACGTCGGGAGAGTGAGGAAGGGAAGGCGGGGGCGTTGGCGTTGGAGGGCGCGGTGGAGGTGGCCCTCGCGGGAGGAGAGGAAACACAATGCGGAATGAACAACCCGGGCCCGCGGGGTTCATCGATACGATCGAGGCAGGGAGCCATCGTTTCCCTCCCACAAGGAGGGAGTTAAAAAAAAGGGGGGGGGGGGAGGATGATAGCTATGGGACTCACACCCCCGATAAATACCTTACCGCCCTCTCGCCGGATGTCCTCCTTAAACCCATCGCCAGCTCTCGCCCTCCTTAAACCCATCTCCCACCACCGCTTCGCCAGCATGCCGGCCGCCCCGCATGCCGATATCAACGGCGACCAAGAAGACGGGGTGAACATTTCAAACCCAATAGGCGACTCCAAGCAGCTCCAGCGCTGGCTGTGCGCATCGGGCTTCGCCACGCTTGTCATGGATGCAGCCACCGCGTTCTACAAGTCGCCGCACGGAGTCATCTTCGAGCAGCACAGGTCCGCTTACTACGCCACTCTCGCCGGAATTCTCGTTGCCGGGCTGGCCGAAGTCGCCACCGCTTGCTGGTTGGCCAGCTCCGGCCAGCAAGGCCAAGCCCGCGGTCGCGCATTCCACGCGAGCGTCGTCTGCGCCTCCGTCGTGCCTCTCGTCGCCATCATCGCTCTCGGTGGATTCTCAGTTGTCATGAAGGGCTAAGCCAGGAAGCGGTTGTGCCAGGTGCTCGTCTTTTACTTCTTTGCTCAGTTGTGTGTCCCTGATATGTCCCCTTGTTTTGTTTTTGGTATTTGGGTACTGGTATACTACTGGTAAATTGTAATAGCATTCAGCAGGGGATAGATGGCAACGGATCTTATGCAAACTAGACATCACGTGCAAACTTGTAAACTAATGATCTGGACCGCAGGATGTTGATCCAAGGGGCGCGGAGAGATTTGGTAATTTTGCACTTAACCGCCCGCTCTTAATCACGCTTTTACAAATCCCTCCTTCCACCTCTCTCAGCGCCCCCTTGGATCAACATCCTGCGGTCCAAATCGTTAGTTTACAAGTTTGCACGGGATGCCTAGTTTGCATAGGATCCGTTGCCGGGATATATATTGTACCAGAATAATTTTTTGCGGTGTTGTATTAATCACGTTTGAGGTTAGTTATCACGTCAGCTTGCGTGTTTTGTGTGTTGAACCCATTTGAGATTTTGGAGTTGTTTTAATTAGTTCGTCGTCTCTCATTGACTCTCTTATTTTTGTATAAAACTTGTTTGGTAGGGCTTTGGCTTCTAAAACACCTCTACCTCTGACTTCTCTTGAAGCATTAATCCGTTATTCCTCATGGGTCGAAGGGGATTATAGAGGATTTTGACTTGCTAGAGAGTAAAACCCCTCAATCCCTTGGATTGATTGCAACCGAATAAGATGGAGCTACTTTTTCGAAGAAGCTATATTCTACTGATCATGTGATTTTAAACCATCACATGTGTGACAGCAAGTTTACAGTCACATGAATTAATTAATAAAAAAATTCGTGTTGACACATCTACTCCTATCACATGAATTCTGTCACACAAATCTTGCCAGAACATCGCACGAAGTATGACAGAACATCGCACGAAGTATGACACAACATCGTTGGGCATAGGCCAGAACATCACCGGACACGGACCAAAACATCGAGTGTGTGTCGCGGAGAGAAAACCCAGGAATTCGCGCGAAAACATCACCAGGCACAAAGCGAACATCGTGTGTGTGTCGCGGAGAGAAAACTCGAGATTCGCGTGGAACATCGCCAGAGACATGCTAGAACATCACCGTAAGCAAACCAAAACATCATGCGACCAGAGGCCAAGAATCACACGTTGTGATTGTTAGATTTATGACCATATTTTTATATGAGATTTGCTATATCCCAGTCGTTTGGATGTGCATTCAACGATTTTTGAGATGTGTTAGCACAAATGACAAGGACAAAAAAAACATTTTTTATGTGAAAAAACAAGGAAAAAAACAATTTTTTTCTTTGAAAAGACATGCACAAATAAGCATCCAACCGTTGGATGCATATTCCAAGCTGAACTCGTCACCTCAGACGACTCGAATATAGGAAATATATTTTTATTTTTCTTTTAGTTCTCTCTTCTTATTTTTTCCTCTCCTTTTCTAGTTCTCTTAAATGTTTTCCTTCCTTTTCTATTTCTTTCCTTTCTCTCTCCTTACGGACGCCTCCCTCACCTCTCCGTCCCGCAAATCTCACGAGACGCGTCTTCCATCCCCAGCCGCGTCCTGCGCTCGAGCGGGCCAGCCGGTCTTTGCTCGTCGCCGCCGGTAGGCGCGCCAGGCCACGCAGGCCGGCCACCCACCGCCTCTCCGGACGACTGCGCTCGTCAGCCACCGGATGGCCGCGCCCGCCAGCTCCTTCTTCGTGCCCGGTCCAGGCGTCTGCGCTCGCCCAGGCGGCTCCTTCAGTCCTTTGTGTCCGGCGACAATGCTCGTCTTCCCCGCACATGCTCCTGCTCACGCCGAGGGAAAACTCGCCCAGGGCCCACGCATCTGAGCAGGGAGCCAGTGGAATGATTTTTTAGCTCTACATCTCCGCGCGCTCTCTCTCTCTCTCAGCGCAATTTGCGGGACGTCTACACCCGTTTGGTACCCTAAAACATCTCCAGAGAGTTAAAAAAAAATGAAAACTGCCCCAAAGCTGTTGTGGGATCGCTACCAAAAGGTTCCATAATGGAGCAGTTTGCTTACAAGCCAGGCCTACCGCGTAGATAGATTTTTTTTTTTTTATGTACAAGTCAAACACGCCTTTCACGTCATCGGTGGGCAGAAGACAAACTCTTCCACAAACAACAAAACACAGCGAGGCATGAGAATATATGAGATTATAGTTATCAGTATTTTTTTGAAAGAAAAGGCAGGAGCTCTGCCGCTATAGTTATCAGTATAGTACTCCGTATATAGACGATCACGGTATACATATGTATATCTCAGCATAAATAAAAATACGTTGGAGCAGCAGGCGATTGACAAAGCGCGAATGGCGTCTTGTTTCTGCGCGTGTGATCTTCACAAAGCTATACATATGAAGCCTGGTCAAAGAAGTACTGCTTATGCTGCTAACATGGCTTCTAGCTACATACTGTATGCATTTTAGAGGCACAATATAGAAGTTTGGAAGGTCGACTGCAAAAATGTCGATAAAAAAGGTGAGCAAAGAGATGTGTTTTAAATAGTTAACCATCCTTATTTATTATTCATATATGCATAATTTGGGACGAGAAACGTGCGCAAAATATTAATTTGGGACTATCGCTGCTTTATTACAACACGAACCGAGCCGGCTAAAGGAATGAGAGAACGCCACATGTCTGGAGAGTGCGGAGACACAGCATTGTCCTTTTTTGTTTTTATTTTTTCTGGGTCCCACGAGTACAGTTAGCACCGGTTAATGCTTCGCCCCAGTTATCGAATTCGCCCTGAGGTCTTTCGTCGCAAAAAAAAAAAAAAAAAAAAAAAAATCGCCCTGAGGAATTTCGCCGCAGCTTCGTTCTTCTTGGAGCATCACGCATCACAGTCAACACATGGTGACGCTCTCGATCGTGGCTTTTGCCCCACGACTCCAACAGGCACCGGATGGCACCGCCGCCTATAGAAGTTGTCCACGACCTCGACAGCGTGCTTTACTCGGCCTTTGCACCACCTCAACGGCGATCACCATGGCCGTGCGTGCCCCGCCAGCTCTCCAAGAACGCCTACTTCCTCGCGATCTCGTGCTTCTTCTTCGCTGGGATCGGAGGGCCGGGTCATATCCGCCGTGTGCATGGCCACCACCACCCACCTCCTCTGCGACCGCGACACACCATTTTGAAGGAAGTCATGCACGTTCTCCTCCGTCATCGTCGGCGCCGCGTTCAGCACCACGACGACCACGCTGGGATATATATGCTTGGCCTCGCCTGCCTCCACGGCCATGAAGAACGTGCAGTCCGTGTGCCAGCCCCAACAGCCGCCGCGGGGACTGGATGACAGCGACTACTACCACCACCTCGCGATCTCGGGCGTTTGCTCCATTCTGGGCTCTGGTTTGCTCTGGCCTGTGGCGTCTGGTGGATCTGCGTGGGTCATGGATTTTTCGAGCCGAGTACTGATAAGTGTATCGTTATCACCGTACTATAGCACTAGTTGTTTTTTTTTTTTTTTTTTTTTTTTTTTTTGGCACCGTCCTTCAGGCCTTGTTTAGATGCATACAAAATTCCAAGTTTTTTAGACACATGCAACTTCCAAGTTTATTTAAATAGGTAGTGTCTAATTTTAGTAAAGTCCAACTTCATTCAACAATCAAAATAAAATCTATAGCATGATAAAAATTTTGAAACACACAAGTTTGAATTACGTATTCAAGTTTGATGTAAGAACTGAGGGCTCACTTAGGCCTCCTTCGGTTCTACAAGATTTGTTCCAGCCCATGAAAAATTCCGGGCCAGGATCAAGTGGATCCGGTTCCTCCACTCATTTCAGGCCTAGATTTTATTTTCTAGCTGGTTTCGTTCCAAGCCTTCACATGTCCGGTTTGATTCCAGGCCACAAAGAGAAGAAAAATGCTTCGATTAACCATTCCGGGCCGATCCTATGGAAATGAATGAGGCATTAGTAAGTTTTTTAGAGGTATAATAATAAACCGGTGGAAACGACGACTCCCTAAGGCCTTGTTGGGTTGGGGCTGGGACTATTCCCAGCCGATTTCAATTCGAGCAAAAAGTCTATTTTTGCTCCCCTAATTTTCATGAAAGTTTGTTTTTCCTCCCTCAACTCTAAAACTAGGCAAATCACCTCCCTCAACTTTTTCAAACCGTGCAGTTTACCTCCCCGAGGTGGTTTTGCTACGGTGAAAGGTGGTTTTGCAACGTGAAAAGTAGTTTTGTCTTTTTCTTCTTTTATTTATTTTGACTAATTTTTTTAAAAAAATCTTAGTAAATCATAGAAAAATCATAAAATAGAAAATCAAATTTGTTAGACTCCATACGAGCATATCTACACATTGAATGTATAATATACTTTAGTACAAATTTTTTGTCGTAGCTTTAGATCTATTCTTTTCTATAATTAATTAAACTAATTATTTTGTTGAACTAAAGTATATCATATTATATGTTTATTGTGTATAGAAGAGAGAGTCACAATAGAAGATCTCTCCCGGCCTCTCCCAAGTCCCAAGTCCCAACACACCCACCAGCTACCAGCAGTCCAGCACACACACACATAGTGCCGCCGCCATGTCAAGCACCCAGCCGCAGCTCCCTACCAATGGCGACGACGGTGCCGTCTCGATCGGCATAAACCCAAGCGAAAGATGTGGTTGCTGCTGGCCGCAGCGACTCCAAGGAGCTCCAGCGGGCAAATACTAAGACTTAACACACTCGAAGGGCAGGTGGATGGAAAAAGAGTTGAGAGAGAGCCCGAGGCGGAAAAGGCGACTGCTCCCCGTCGCGACTCCGGCGATCGTCGGCGTCGACCTGAGGGATCTCCGCCGCTGAAAAGTGGGAGAATCGCTTCGGGAGACGACGCTGCATCGATTGACCAAAGTATTTTCCCTTTTCCCTACCTGTGTTGGGTGATCTCGAGGAGTGAGTGCAGGCGTTTTTGCTTGAGTTTTTCGTCCTTTGCGGTTGATTGCGAGAAGAGTTGGGGCGATCTCGTCCAGTGAGTTAGCTTTCGTTCCCCTGTCAATGGGGAATCGCCGGCTTACGCTGGCGGTTCCCCATTTCAGGATTGTTTCAGAGAAGGAGACGAGCTGTGATCACCCGCAGAGTTCCATGAGTTCGAAGCAGAGTTTGAAATCGTCTGATGATGTGAATGATTTCGATCAGTTTCAGACAGAGGAAATGGAGATGGAGGAGTGGTTACAGACTGAGTTTCCGCCATTGCGGCAGGGTACGGGCTACTCGGTTGCATATGGTTTACCAAAGCACTCCCAATCGGAGAAGATGATGAGATTTTTGGCCAAGGGAATCAATCCCAATCCTCCGATTGCGGCGTGAATGATAATGCTCTCCAGATTGGGAAATTACCAATCCAACTGTCATGGCCAAGTAAGAGAGCAGAGGTGCAACAGAATTCACCGAGGAATTTGAGATCCACTGAAGAAATTCTGAAGAATTTGGTTCCGCCATTAGAGAGCAGAGTTGAGGATGAGAAAGGCAAGCGCGGGAGGGAGAAGAAGGATAAAGTGGGCCGGGGTGGACGTGGGCTGGAGCCCAGTGGGCTTTCGCTGGATGACTTGTTATCACACTCCTACACGCCGCCGCCGCCGCCTCCTCCCAAACCCTTGAGTGCTCGATGGGTGTGGGTGGAGAAGGCTAGGGTTTGGGACCCAAGCGCTCAAAGATTTCCAGCATCGCGCAAGGAAGTGCAGAAATACGGAGCCGGGGCGAAACATCTTCGCCGGGTTCTTCCACAACTCACAGACAATAGATCGTTTGTAGAGGTTGTTGATAAGATGGAGAGGAGAAACACTAATCAGAGAGATGGGCGTGAGTTTGAAAGCGATAGAGAGGTTCGGGGTCAGAGAGATGAAAAGAGGAATTATGATGAGCAGCGGGGAAATAGAGCTCAGAGAGATGGATTCGAGAGGCAACAAGTTGGGGGAGCTTATGGCCGTAAGAGAGGTGGCGATTTTGGGGATGAAAGAGGTGAGGATGGTGATTTGCACAAACATCTGGCAGACAAGCGCTCCAACACCCAGTACTACGAAGGTGGGCAGAATCAAGGTGCGGGATCAGGCATCAATTGCTTCAATTGCGGGGAGGAAGGACATCACTGGTCAGTGTGCAATAAACCCTCTCTTTGCTATGTGTGTTTGGGTACTGGGCACAAATCCTTTAACTGTCCCAACAAGAAGACCAAGGTGGCCCAACCTCAGTTAGCCATTGGCTCAGGATCAAAACCAACACCTCAGATTCACTTTGGTCCTGGTCAGAAGATGGCTGTGGTGCCAAAACCTGAGATAGGGAAGCTACAGCTGTGTGCAATTGGTTTGCCAGGTCATGTTTTTCATTCATTGCACATTCCTGAGATACATAGAGAGAAGAAGAATACAGAGGAAAAAGCTCCAAGAGTTATAATCTCTGTTCTGGAAGGGAAAGCCACCAAGAACAAAGTAACAGCTGAATTGAAATACCAGATGGGTTTTCAGTGGAATTATGATGTTAAGAGGTTGTCTGGGAGTGAATTCTTAGCAAGCATTCCAAATAGAGTTGCTATGAATTTGTTGATTAACAGGGGGAAGTTCAGATGTGTGACACATGATTTTACTATGGTAGTGGAGGAGACTACATTGGAGCCAGATACCTTTCAGATGCTAGAATCAGTGTGGGTTAGAGCTGTTGGTATACCAGACATTGCAAGAACTGAGGAAGCTGTGTTACAACTTGCCAGGCTGGTGGGGGATCCTCAAGAAGTACATCTTCCATCTCTGTCCTGGAATGATGTGTGGATCAAGGTGGCTTCTCCTGATCCAAAGCAAATCAAAGGGACTTCATCTGTTTTCAACAACATGAGGGGCAAGAAAATATCTTGGTTTTACTCTGACAAATTAAGCCAATTCCCACCTAACAAGAGACCTGATGATGATGATGATTTCAAGGATGAAGATGATGAAGCTACTGATGAAGAAGAATTTGATTCTACTCAAGATGGTATGGACTGGGATAAACTAGGAGAAAAGAAATCTGATAATGACTCCCAAAACCCCAGTACCAGTGATCATAAGGGGAGGAATAGGAACATTGATTCATCTCAGGAGGTGACTGAAGGTGGAGAGGAAGAAATGATACACAACACTGCAAATCTCATGAAGATGTTAGAGATTCTGTTAGAGTTGAATAAAGTAGCACAAGAGATTAATATTACTGGGGATTCTGATGATAACCAGAGGGTGGAGCAAGTTGAGATCAGAGTTCCTGTGGTAAATGATAGTGGAAAAATGAAGTTGGCTGAAATGGCTATGAATGGGAAAGATTCAAGACACCGGTGGCGGGGCATGTGGCTTGATCTACCAGATGTAGTACAAGATTGGCGAATGATGGCAAGTCAATCCTGGAAGCTGCAATGGCCAAAAAGGCCCAAGATGAAGCGCTGGAACCTCCAAAAGCCAAGAGTAGGAAAACAAAAGGTAACCAGTGTGACTCTAGTCCTTCTACTTCATATTCTGTTAGCAATATGTCTAGTGACTATAGATTGAATTATGATATGTCTTCGTGATGAATGAGTTTGAAAGAGGTTCTATTGACCAATGTTCTTTAGAAAGAATTATTGAAGAGGAAAAATCAAAAAATTGTCATGTAAAAGATTCAAAGAGTTGATAAGATTGCAAGAGTTAGTCCTGACAGAGCTGTGGTGACATCTGTAGAAAGAGTTATTAGTGCTTGTGGGGTTTCATTAGGCGTGAGTGAGAAAGAGAAATTGGCTAACATATCTCTAATCCGGGCTAAACAAGAAGCCGCTAAGAGTTTGGAGATGGCAAAGATTAAAATGCAAGAGGTGACATCATCAGATTCTGTGGAATCTGAAACAATAAGATTAGAAGTGCAAGATGGAAGAGATAAGTCCAAGAATTCGAAGCGGGGAAAGAGTCAAACCGAGCTGTAAGAACACCCCAAGAACAAATATATAATGAAGATATTAATTTGGAACATTAGAGGGCTGAAATTTGAAGGAAGAATTTACTTGATTTAATTGCCAAACATAATTTTGAGTGTATTTGCTTGCAAGAAACAATTAAGAGTTCTTTTAGACAGAGGGAATTGGACAGGATTGCAGGGAACAGAGATATGGACTGGGTTATTATGCCATGTGAAGGGCACTCTGGGGGGATGCAGGAGTAGATAAAGAAGTAGCAAAGATTATGATGACAGAGCAATGTATATTCTATCAGCAAGTGGTTCTGAAGATGGTTGAAGAGGATTTTACTTGGAGATTGATTAATGTATATGGCCCTGCTCATGATGATAGGAAGGGAGAATTTCTAGAAGAGTTACGAGAGATGTATACAATCCTCAGACTTACCTGTCTTGGTGGGAGGAGATTTTAATTTAGTAAGAAAGATTGAGGAGAAGTCAACTGGAAATGTTAATACTGCTTTGATGGATGCTTTTAATGAAGTTATAAATGTTACAGCCCTAAGAGAGGTCCAAAGATCAGGGAGCAAATATACATGGACAAATAAACAAACTCCACCAATAAGATGTGTTCTTGACAGAGTTTTGATATCTTGTGCCCTTGAGGATCATTATAACCTAATCACTTTGTAATCGCTCCAAGAATTGGGTTAGATCATAATCCACTGGTGGTGGACACTGGAGGCTTGATGAATACAGGGGTACATTATTTCAGATTCAGTAATCATTGGATAAAAAAGGAAGGCTTCATGGATTTTGTATCACAGAAATGGCCAGAAAGATATAAACACATTGTTTTAGATCATTGGCATGTAATATCCAGCAAGATGAGAAGAGCCACTAAAGGGTGGGGGATGAATGTAGATAGCCAGCAGAGAAAAGAGAAAGCAGAATTATTGCAAAAAATAGGAGCTCTAGATGAGGAGAGTGACATAAGAGATCTGAATTTAGAAGAATGGGACCAAAGATATGATTTGGAAGGAAAGTTACAAAAGATCTTAACTGAAGAGGAGATGCAGTGGCAAAGAAGAGGGAGGAGAGATGGATATTGGAGGGGGACTCTAATACTAATTATTTTCATAAATGTGCAAATGGAAGGAAAAGAAAGATGAAAATTGCAAGATTAGAACACAATGATGTGATGTTCACCGAGCCAGAGGAATTGAAGATACATGTTACCGATTTCTACAAGAAGCTTTTTGGGAAAGAGGAAATTGCTAATATTCATTTGGATCAGGGGTTCTGGACTAGTGATCAGCAACTGAATTCAGAAGAGAATGAAAAGCTAGTAAGACCTTTCTCCATGGTGGAACTGGAGACTGCTATGAAAAATATAAGAGGAAACACTGCCCCAGGTCCAGATGGTTTCACAATAGATTTTTTCAAAGCTTTCTGGCCAAAACTGAAACATGTTGTGCTGGAAATGTTAGAAGACTTATACGAGAGGAGAGCTAGACTTGTGGAGGCTTAATTATGGGGTGATTATTCTGCTACCTAAGGTCAAGCCTGCTACTTCCATTAAACAGTTCAGACCAATATGCCTTTTGAATGTGATCTATAAAATTATCACCAAAGTGCTCACCTTAAGGCTTACAGAGGTAGTTGGCAAACTGATAAGCCCATTTCAGACAGCTTTTATACCTGGGAGGAATATTCTGGAGGGAGTGGTCATATTGCAAGAAGTTTTACATGAGCTAAGAGTGAAGAAGATGAAAGGAATAGTGCTTAAACTAGACTTCGAAAAAGCCTATGATAAAGTTAACTGGGAGGTTTTACAAGAAGTATTAGTGAGAAAGAATTTTGATCCAAAGTGGATAGATTGGATGGTCCAGGTGGTGAAAGGAGGAAAAGTATGCATTGACATAAATGGACAAAGAGGTAAGTTTTTCAGGAGCTACAAAGGGTTAAGGCAGGGAGACCCCATGTCTCCACTGCTGTTTAACCTGGTTGCTGATGCATTATCTGCCATGTTATCAAGAGCCAGTGAAGCAGGGGTGATTCAAGGCTTAGTGCCTCATCTAATTCAGGGAGGAATATCACACTTACAATATGCTGATGATATAGTGATCTTGTTGCAGTATAATCAGGAGAATTTGCAGAATATAATGATGATATTGACTTGTTATGAGGCTATGTCAGGTATGAAGATTAACTATGAAAAAAGTGAAGTATTCAGTGTTGGATTGGAGGTAGAGGAAAAACAACAGGTGGCAGAGATTTTGAAATGTAAGGAAGGGGTGTTCCCAATGAAATATCTTGGATTACCTGTGAGTGACTGCAAGATTTCTAAAGCACAATTAAAGTATGTGGAAGAAAAATTGATAAGAGATTAGGGACATGGCAATGTGATTTCTTGACATCTGGGGGCAAATCCATTTTGATTGAATCATGCCTATCCAGCATACCCATGTACACCATGGGGGTGTATTATCTGTATGAAGGTAACTTTCAGAGGATAGACACAATAAGATCCAGATTCTATTGACAAGGAAATAGTAAGAAAAGAAAATATCATATGGTAAGATGGAAGACTTTGGCCGACCCAAAGAGTTTGGGGGTCTAGGATTTACCGAGGTAAGAAAGATGAACTCATGTCGATGGTTAAATGGATAGATAGACTAGAAAGAGATGAAAATAGTCTGTGTTGCAAGATTCTAAAGAGAAAATACTTGGGTGAAAAGAGTATATACCAAATCAAGAAGAGGAATGGGTCTCAATTTTGGAGATCATTGTTAGATTTAAGAGATGATTATCAACAAGGTAGAACTTTGCAAGTGAAAAGTGGGAGACAAACCAGACTTTGGCATGATGTGTGGATGAAAGATGTCCCTCTGGCAATCTAATTTCCTAAACTGTTCAAAATAACTGCAAAACCTGATGCTAGTGTGGCTGAAAGCTTTGTGAATGGACAGTGGGTGATACCTTTTAGAAGACAATTATTAGGAGATTATCTCGGAGGAATGGGTGGATCCGGGAAGAGCCGTCACAAGTAGAATTATCGAAGAAAGAGATCAAGTAAATTGGGCTCGGAGAAATCTGGGAAATATACTTCGAAATCTTTGTATAAGAATTTGAGTAACAAGGGTGTGGTAGATTTGCAGATGATGCTTGTTTGGAAGAGCAATATACCTCTAAAAGTCAAAAACTTTCTGTGGATGGCTTTTCATGATATGATTCAATCAGGAGTTCAATTGAAACATAAGAAGTGGTCTGGTGAACCAGAGTGTGTGATTTGTGGGGCTTTAGAAACTACTGATCATATACTCTTTCAATGCCTCATAGCTGTTTTTCTGTGGTCTTTTCTTAGAGATGCTTTTGGTTGGAGTAAAGCTCCTTTAGATTGTGCTGATTGCTTACAAGAGATTCTGGAGGATTGCAGAGGTGTGACGAGGAAAACAATTTTTCATGTTTGTGCAGGTGCTTTGTGGACGCTGTGGAAGACGAGGAATGCAGCGGTCTTCGATAAGAAGGTGATGGCGACCCCAACGGTGATTGTGTTCAAGACGCTGACGTTGTTCAAGTCGTGGAAGCCAATTCTCAAGCAAAAGCTGAAGCCAAAAGCGGAGGAGATCCTGGAGATGCTGACGTCGAAGGCTGCTCAGCTTGGATGAAGTCGACTCTGAAGATTTGTCCAGTTTGCTCAGGATGGCGCTTTAACCTCCTGTCTTTCGAGCCCCTGGGCAAAAACTGTCGTGCTTTCTCATTTTGGTTGGCAGTTGGAGTAACACTGTGTCTTTTGCCTAAAAGAGAAGTTAGAGTTAGTGGGGTTTCTGAGGTCTTTCTCCAGGCAGCGTTGCTTGCCGAGGTAGAAAGTAGAGTTAGAAGAGTAGCAAGAAGTTGAGTCAGAGGTGGTGTGCTTAACTTGTAAAACTGGAAACCCCAGTCATTCTGGTGGGTCTTGGACTTCGTTACGCTTTCTAATAAAGCCGGGGGAATGCCTTTGATCTAAAAAAGGAGCTCCAGCGTTGGCTGTTCTTATCGTGCTTGGGCACGCTGGTCATGGATGCAGCGGCGGTGTTCTACAGATCGCCCCACGGAGTGGTCTTCGAGCAGCACAGGGAGTTTACTTACTACTCTACTCTCGCCGGAATTCTCGTTGCCGGGCTGGCCGAAGTCGGCACGGCCTGCTGGCTGGCAAGCTCCGGCGGCCAGCAAAGCCGAGGCCGCAGTCGGGCGTTCAGAGCGGGCGTCGTCTGCGCCTCCGTCGTGCCTCTCGTTGCCATCATCGTCACTCTCGGTGGGTTCTCCGTCGTCATGAAGGGCTAAGCCGGGAAGGCGGGAAGCGTCGGTAAGTTGGCCTGGTACCGTTGGTGCTGATGTGTCATGTGTGTATGCTCTTCATGCATGGTCGTCTCCTGCTGTTGGGCTTGGATCATGGCATGATGCATCCGGGGTCGCGTCTTCTTTTTCTTCATATAAATAATAAAGAAAAAAGGTCCCTCCTTTTCTTTTATTGTTTTGTGTAACACTAGTACTAGTATATTGTTCTCTCTCAAAAAAAAAAAAAAACTAGTACTAGTATATTGTGTAACAGCGGTAGTAGTCAGCAGGGGATTGTTGTACCGGAATAATTTTACCACGGTGTTATATATTATATTAACTAGCAAATATGCCCGTGCGTTGCAACGGGAGAAAAAACTACTAAACAATTACACAAAAATGATAATTTACATGGTAAATGACTACTTATGTTTTTTATAGTGTATTTTTCTATGATCATCACGTCCATGATATAAATTATTATTGACAATAAATAATAATGTCTTATTAAACTTAAACCAAGTATCAAATTAAAATATACATTGGTATAGTTTTCTTTCTATTGCAAAATGCATAATTATTTTCCATATAAATATATTATAACTTTTAGCTTTTTTCTATTAGCCACATGTTTCTATGACTCAATGTCGACCTATTTAGCTACTTTGACGCATCGTATCAACCTTTGTAACCTTTTTGTCGATGTGTCATGTTTAGTCTATCCGATCATGACGGGTGATCTCTCTTTTTTTTTTACATGGGGTGGTTTTACATAAATATATTTGTTTAGATTTTATTAGTCTATAACCTACCTAAGTTTCCAATTCAAAAAACAATTACTTACACCAATGACTAATCCATACTTTAGTAAATACCAGATATTGTAAATCTTTCTCTTCAAAACTTAATGCGCAAACAAACATAAGAAGTGCTGAAAAGTAGGGATTATGCACTTAGGCTTGCCTTAGGAAGGAATCGGACAGCGAAAAGTTAGTGAAGGTTTTGGAACATCGACGGCAATGACCTCCTCCTCATACTATTCAACCACCTCTGTGTATTTCAGGTCCGCCTCTCGCATGTTCTCGGTCATTGACGAACCTATATATATGCAACATGTACAAGGACGATTTATAACATACCTATAGATAAAACACAAACTAACTAAATTCATAACATCTATATAGATAGATCATATTTTTATAATTCTAACAAAATTGGTATGATATTTTTTTGGGTGAATTTGGCAAGTTCTTTTTTTATGGGGAAAGTGAACGATAAAAAAATAGAAAAAACTTGCATGGACTTGGTCCAACTGACATTTTACATGAGCAATTCTGACCTATTTGAATTGATATATTATTTTTTCTCTCTCTGATATCTTTTACAACTAAAACCTCATATTTATTTGTATTTGATGGCCACTTCTAATCTAGGTTTGCATCTACAGACGGCAGTCGGCACGACCGATGACGGGCCCGGCCTTTTTTTTGTTTGGAATTGATGGAAATCTTCATGCATGCATGCGTACATGCAGTAGCCAATCAAATATCTTTGATTAATTAGCACTGAGGTTTGAGCAATTGGACATGGAGTTCGTATCGGATAGCCCCAAGACCTCTTGCCGTAGTGATTTTTTTTTTTGAAAAAGTCTTGACGTAGTTGATATCGATCCGGATTTGGGCTGGCGGAAGAAAAATCACGGTGAACAAAAAAGCTGCAGGAAATTTTCATGATTAATTATTACTAGCAATAGCAAAACATGCCCGTGCGTTGCACCGGGTCGGACAACTTGCTGAGTGGTTACATGAATAGTCACTTGCTTCCCTTGCCAGTGTATCCTTAGACAAGGACGACGCTAGAGATCGAGACAACCTCTTGGTGAGGGTGAGGAGCTCAATCAGCGATGCGGGTCAGCGCATGAGTAGCTTCTCGTTTCCCGGACCGCGGCCGCCATGGGATCAACGAACAGAGCACAATCTCGTCCTCATTGCAACCAGTTGCCGAGTCCTGAGATCTCCGACATGCCTGCGCGCGTGGCGTCTTAGACAGGCTCCCACTGACGTCTTGTGCCAACTGCGTCTTCGGAATCAAGACAGAGAACAATAGTCATGCCTGTGCGTCCACGACCAACATGAGTCACTTCTAGTAGCTCGCAATGACGATTGGATCCCCAAGCCGGTGTAGGGTGCTCCACGAGCAAGACCCTTGCCGCTGGTTGTGAACGTATAGGACACAGCCTAAAGAAAAAAATAGCATTTTGGTATATTTTTTTTCTTATATTACAAAGTGCATATTTACATTAAAACCCTGTAGTACATTCTATTCTCTTCCTCAGGGGCGAATCTACATGTATTTACCGGGGTCAGCTGACCCCGATAACTTGCGGCAAACAACACTACAAATCTTTGTATCCAGTGGCGGATCCAGAAACGGACCAAGGGGGTGCTAAACAATACTATAGAACAAAAAATTGTGCTAACTATATACTAATAATAGACAAAAAATATAAAAAATATACTAATTATGTACTAATAATTGGTAAAAAACATAAAAATGCATTAACTATGTACTAAAAATAGGAAAATTACATGACCTATTACCCGAGTTTGTGGCTCACGGGGGTGCCCCCTTGGATCCGCCCATGTTTGTATATAACAGACACCGTAAGTTTGAAAAGAAAAATGGACACCGATCCTGATATGGAGTTGGGGTGCGGGCAGAAATAGTAGGCGGACTCCTTTTTACGGACTCAACAGGTCGGAGAAGTCCTTTACGGACTCTAATGCCTATGTGAATCTTTGCTTGCCAATGTCGATGAAGAGGAGGCGGACAGAATAAAAGGAGGCGGACAGAAATTTGGTGCAGGAAATTTTGGTGATTAATTATTAGGTAAAGACTAGTAAAAATGCCCGTGCGTTGCAATGGGACATGTGGCTTATTGCATTGTAACTTATATGACTTGTGCTACAAACTTTATTTAACTATCATTTTCTCCAATTCATCTTCAAATCGGTTGTGTTTTGCACTATCTTTTTTAACACTACTTTGATCTAACTCGTACAAACATAAAAAGTTCGGAGATTCATCCAATTATACATCATAAATTTAATTGATCTTGTCATTAAACTCCGCGGGACGTAACCTCAGAACAAATACTTTTATGCCTGATATCCATAACTTATTTTAATGTTGACAATAAATAATAATGCTCTATTACACCTGTATTGGATTAAAATGCATTAGCTACCAGAGCACGTGCCGCCGTGGCCATGGCCGGGGATGTTGTTGCCCGCTGGGACGTGTAGTCGCCCGAGCATGGTCGCCGGACGTGGGGCTGGAAGGGCAAGGGTGGAGAAGACGATACAGGGAGGGAGTGGTGGCTAGTGTGGACGTGTGGTGAGGAACGGAGGGATTTGGGACACATAGAGAAGATGTCTACAATTTAGGTGGAGAAGTTCCGTGCAGTAGGAAGATAGAGATAAGGTAGAGACATAACAAAAACAAAAGAATGTACAAGTGAAGGATGAAAATTGATCTTGACAAAATTGAAGTCGATTAATGCATTTAAAGTGCAACACCACCGGTGTTCACCACATCTATCTAAGGTTAATTTGTGAGAACCGTTATTTGCATATGTCTACTTTACATAAACTTTTTTAACTTATTAAAACTGTTTTATTTGATTTTCGATGTCAAAGAGTTTTTTTTCTTAAACTGATTTTTTGACATATATGATTTTCGATGTGGAAGAGTTTGTTTTGGAATTCCATATTAGTCGTTTTTCAGAACTTTTTTTTGCCGTACATAGAATCTTCATTCAAAAAGGGAACGTTTTTTGGCATATGTTTTTATTTCCGACTTCTATTTATAGCCGGATTTGATTTTGCATGTGGGCATTCAAACCGATCATGATTCCTCTTTTTATTACGCACGCGAGGAGACGGGCGGTCAGAAAATTGGCGGACAAAAAAGAGGGTAGGAAATTTTCACAATTAATTATTAGGTAGAGTGGTATAGATTAGCTAGCGTTGAAGTCAGTAACACACGGGCTTTGTGTTTATGTTTTTGTTGAATGGGTTGAGATTTGCAGCTGTTTTATTAATTATAAATTTGTAATCCTCCACTGTCGATGTGAATTTGTCATTTAAAATGGAACAGTTTCTTGCAAGCCGGCCGCCTAGATCTATGATCCAAGACACCAAGTTCCTCCAAATGTAAATTTGCGCCTGTGGGAAAAATAATATTGAAACAACCATATCTCGGACGAAAAGAAAAATTCAAGATTGTTTCAGCTTGTTTTGACCTATTCTCTCTCACAAAATACTATTAAACCAGTCAAAATTGTAGACCAAACAGCTACTCATAAAGTTTTCCCGTGAGGTTGTATGGGCCAAGCCGTCTGTAGCAACATTTCCCTTTTGAGGTTGTATGGGCCAGGCCGTCTGTAGCAACATCAAATCCAAAGCCTAGCCCACCTCATCGGAGAGAAGATGCGAGAGTGCTATTTTGTAGCAACATTTACACGATATCAGAATTTTTTTGAGCAGACGATAAGAAAAGGTTATCAAAGGTCTAGTCAAAGCAGGAGTGCAATGCATATCTACAGGTAAGGCCACACTCCCAGTGCAGTTTATATGGTGAAACCAAACAAGATCCAAAATATATAGATTTATTTCACAGTTCCACAGGAATTAGAATTTAAATATTGTATGATATTACAAAATGAAACGTTTCTAGTAAAGTTTCAACTAGTTTTCAATACGTAGAGATGAAGAAACACACCGAGTGGAGTTTCTCTTTGTTTCCAATGCATTTTGAATCGTGTGCTACCATCTAGATTTTCCTGACGTGCTACCCTTCATAATTTATTCCATTAGAACTTAACTAATTTTATTAGTATGTAAAACATGAACAAATATATTAAATGAAGGGTGCATCGACTGCTTATAATAGATAGCGAGATTTTAAAAAATAAACACAAAAAAATGAGTCTATAAAGATTCAAACAATTTCAAGTTAGGCACCGCAAGATTGAGCATGATTTTTTATAAAAGAACCTAAAACTAGTTTCATAATTTCTAGAGGTAAAGCAATTTTTTTCTAAGACCAAATCAAATTTTAGAAATTTTTAGTTTCATTATCATTTTTCTAAATATTGGGGTAAATTCTTTTTTCAATTTTAAAAATATTTTTATTTCACCTTAATTTCTTGAAAATTTAAATCATTCTAATTTATTCACTCGTTTCGATTTGACGCCACATTAGTAAAGCCATTTCAAGATGTAAAAGACAACCTCTAAAATTTTAGGAAAAGGGTAAAAAAACTGATTTTGTGTTAGACTGTTGGAGCCAGAGGATGTTGGATTTGGTTTGTTACCCCAACCAACCTAACACTCCGGAGGCACCCCCAAGTACTGAGTTCTAACCTCGATGGGGCGAATTTCACCCTGGGTAATAATCCCCTCACCGGTTTCGTGGGCCAAAGCACTTGTGGAACGACCCGTTTTCAGCCTGTGGCGAAGGACGACCTGAGTTACGGTTCCCCATGGGGTCCTATTCGGGCGGGACTTGGGTTTGGAGATTTTTCCGAGACCGGAGATCTCGGCTCTTCTAAGGGAAGTGCCTACTCATCTTTCGGCTGATTTCTGCTTTTGCTTCAATCGTTTTTTCTTAACCAATCTGAACACGATATGTAAACCTTGGATTCAGAACATACGGACCCAGTAGCGTAAACAGTTAAACACCCCTTCAAATTAGATTAGATGGGTTAACGGACGATGGACTCATGCCTGACAACCCTGCTCCGTCCGTTTTAAGCATGGTCGCAGGCGCGGCTGAAGCTTGTGTGTCCCCGTTACGTGTCCCCATCCGTGTCCCCGCATACGTGTCTACCTTTTATTGGTTTCCCGTACACGACCCACGCCTGGAGAAAACCGAGCCGCACGGTCAGGCGGAGTCGTCCGGCCGTCTAGTCCGTCTCCCCTAATAACGACCTGGCTGCGCACGTCAATAACCGCGACCTGCCGCTCGCCGTCGGCGTCGAGTTACTGGTGCGAGCTCTACTCCACCCTCACCGCCCACCCAGAAGGATTCTTCGAGCTCGAGTTGATTTGCTCGTCGAGGAGGCGACCGTGCTGTGGTTTGTTGTCGTCGTCGTCGCCGCCGCCGACAACACGTTCTCCTTCGTGGGCATGTCCGCCCATGCAGCGGTGGACGCGCCCGATCCCACGTCCCAGCTCTCTGACCTCGCGCCCCGGCGGTGCGCATCCCTCGTCCGGTTAGCTCCGTACAACGGTGGCTTCCCTGGCCCCACGCCCGGGCTCTGCCCTTCCCTCTCCTGGCCAGCTTCCCATAGCGGCACCTGCCCAGATGCGCCTGGCGGCCAGCGCGCCCACGGTGGCCAGCTCGCGCCTCCTGGTGGTTGTGGCTGAGCACGCGCTTCCCCTGCAGGTCGTGCGCTAGGCGGCCGCATCCCTGGAGCCGCCGTGGCCGGCCTTGGCGTAGCAGGGGTCCTCGAGAAGGCGGAGGAGGCGTGCGAGGTTGGGGACAGGGACGACCTCGGCAAGAAAAAAATTCGCCGCCGTGGAGACAACGGCGAGGAAAGACAACATCGAGCGCCAGAGGCAAGTCTTTTTGCATGCGTTCCTGTGATTAGGGGAGATGGAGCGGCTGACGGTGGTTATGATTTCCCGTGGTATGCGGCACGGACGGATAAGCCTAAATCTAAACTAACGCACGGATGCCGTCCATCGATGAGGGAACACAGATCGGGACACATAAAGGGGACGGATAAGCCTGGCTGCAGCTTGTGTGTCAGACAGCTTGCGCAGAGCCCGGGCGTGGGGCCAGGGAAGCCGCCGTTGTACGGAGCTAACCGGACGAGGGATGCGCACCGCCGGGGCGCGAGGTCAGAGAGCTGGGACGTGGGATCGGGCGCGTCCACCGCTGCATGGGCGGACATGCCCACGAAGGAGAACGTGTTGTCGGCGGCGGCGACGACGACGACAACAAACCACAGCACGGTCGCCTCCTCGACGAGCAAATCAACTCGAGCTCGAAGAATCCTTCTGGGTGGGTGGTGAGGGTGGAGTAGAGCTCGCACCAGTAACTCGACGCCGACGGCGAGCGGCAGGTCGCGGTTATTGACGTGCGCAGCCAGGTCGTTATTAGGGGAGACGGACTAGACGGCCGGACGACTCCGCCTGACCGCGCGGCTCGGTTTTCTCCAGGCGTGGGTCGTGTACGGGAAACCAATAAAAGGTAGACACGTATGCGGGGACACGGATGGGGACACGTAACGGGGACACACAAGCTTCAGCCCGCAGGCGCAAAAGGAAAGATTATAGAGCGTCCATGCTGGATCACACTCTCCTTCCCCATGCTCCTGCTGCATGTTGACGTCATGCATGCAAGCTAATGCTTTCTCACAAAGAAAAAAGGCAAACCATTTTATTTATTTTTTTTATAATTTTTAAATGGTGTGCCAATTTTTTATTCCGTATGCATCGATATGTTCTATGTGACAAAGCAAAAAAAATATAGTCTCCACTTACCTAAGTTCAAAAACTTTTATTTTTATAGCAATTTATGTGTAAAAAAGAGTGCTAGGAGATTAGAACACTGAAAATTTTGAAAAAAGTAGACTAAAATTGAAAATACAAAACATTGGGAGAAACATAAGTCACTAAACTGAAACTAAAAGACATAATAAAAATAAAAAAAGAAACTGAAAAAGTATACACAATGAAAAATACTAAAACTTGAAACTAAAATTGACAAAAAAAAAAACTATTTTTTTTAAAAAAAAATCCACACAAATATATATAAAAAAAAGGCAAAAGCACGGTGTGGCTAGGCTGCAGAGAGTATCCTTCGCTCTCATGGGCCAGCCGGCACGGAGTATAGTATGTGTATGTATCGTAGCCCATAGGGAATATATGCGTATGTACACTGGACGCTGCTTAATCCTTACGGGCCGAGCCCACAAAAACAAAACAGCCCAAAAAAAATCTGATCGTTGGGAAAGAAAATCAGCCAAGAGATGGTTAGAAATCTCGTAATGAAATACGGATGGGGTCAGTGTCACCCCTACCGGTCTTGGTTTTTTTATTAGACTGCCGCAACAATTAAACACCTGAGCAGGCCCGTGGAGAGTTCTCATAGCAGGTCCAGAAGCCCAAAAGCTACGGCCCACTTAACCTTCCTCCGAACACTCCGCCCTGAATATCCCGCGTGTGGCCCCCACCATCTGCCCGATTCATAAATACCACCTTCGTTGCCGTGTCGAGCCCACCCATACCCCACAACACACACACAGCAAGTCAGCAAGCGCCACCGCGCTGCAGCCATGTCGAGCACCATGCAGCTCCGCACCAACGGCGATGGTGCCACCGTCTCGATCCCAAGCGAAGCTATGGTTTCTGCAGGCGGCAGCGACTCCAAGCAGCTCCAGCGCTGGCTGTTCGCGTCGGGCTTGGCCACGATGGTCATGGATGCAGCGACGGCGTTCTACAGATCACCGCACGGAGTGGTCTTCGAGCAGCACAGGTTTGCTTACTACTCCACCCTCGCCGGAATTTTCGTTGCCGGGCTGGCCGAAGTCGGCACGGCCTGCTGGCTGGCAAGCTCCGGCGGCCAGCAAGACCGAGGCCGCAGTCAGGCGTTCAGAGCGGGAATCGTCTGCGCCTCCGTCGTGCCTCTTGCTGCCATCATCTCTCTCGGTGGATTCTCCGTCGTCATGAAGGGCTAAGCCGGGGAGCGTCGTCGTCGGTGACTTGCCGGGTAACGTTTGGTGCCGATGTGTCCTACTGCTATGCTTGCATGGTCGCCCGATGCTCGCTGGACTTGGATCATCTAGTCGCGTCTTCTTTTAATATCATAATATTAATTAAGAAATAAAAAAAAGTCCCTCCTTTTCTTTTCTCGTTTTGTGTAACAGCAGTGATCAGCAGGGGACTGTTGTACCAGAATAATTTTCCTTGTGGTGTTGTATTATGTGATTATTAAGTCAGTAATCGTGCGAGCTTGTGTTCTGTTGTGTTGAATCAAGTGGAGATTTGCAGCTGTTTTTAATTATAAGTTTGTATGTATATCCTCACAGTTCGACAAATAGTTTTATTTCAGAGTTCCATAGACATAAAAAAATTAAATATTGTAAATAGTAGTATTATAAAATGCAATGTTCCCAGTAAAGTTTCATCTAGTTTTCAATGCAATGTTCCCAGTAAATAGTAGTATTATAAAATGAAATGTTCCCAGTAAAGTTTTCATCTAGTTTTCAATGCGTAGAGATGAAACAAAACACACCCAATGGAGTTTCTCTCCGTCTCCAATGCATACAAATAAGCACCAAAATGAGTCTATAAAGATTCAAACGATTTCAACCTAGGCACCATAAGATAGAGCATGATTTTTATATAAGAATATTGAACTAGTTTCATATTTTTTTTGAGATAAAACATTTTTTCTAACACTAAACCAAATTTTAGAACTTTTAGTTTCATTATTTTTCTATGTAAAAATATTTTGATAATTTTTTCATATATTTTATGATTTTTAATCTAATTATCTTCTAGAACTTTTTAATTGGTCTAATTTACTCGCACCCTGATGTAAAACACAGTTCTAAAATTCAAGATAAGGGTAAAAAGAAAAAGACAAAACTGTCTTTTGAAAACTACTGACGACGGGAGGTAAAACAATGATTTTAAAAGTTCAGGAGGTGGTTTTGTCCAGTTTTACAAAGTTATAAACAGAAAACAGACTTTTGCAAAATTTGAGGAGCGTAATTTGGACTTTTTCCTTAAAGCAAAGCAAGTAGTAGAAACAAAGTTGCAGGATATTTTGAGTGCCTCCTAATAAAATTGTTGGGCTACGTTTCGGCCCATAGTGGCCCGGGTAGGAGTGTATGATGATGTATAGGGGTGGTATGGGCCTGGCTAGCTTTTGTAGGTTTAATATTATACTTTTGTCATTTAACTGTTTATAATTTTTTTTTGGTACTAAATATGTTAGATTTTTAGATGTTTTTGCATGTTTAAATTTTAGCATTGCTATTTCCAATTGATCGGATTACGCTTGACTTGCTGCAAAAACAAAACATTTCGCTTTACACTATTTTCCTTTCAATAACCCACATTTCGCTTTAGTTTTTTTTTAAAGAAAACCCCACATTTCGCTTTGTAATCTTGGATTTTCTAACCCACATTTCCATTTGACCGTATCACGGCTTGAATCGCTGACGTCGCTCTGCATACACGCTTTTGCCTTTCCTAACCCATATCTTTCTTTCGTTCCAAATTCAATCTTTCTTTCTTTCCAAATTCAATCGGTAGCTTGGCTTGCTGCCGGAGCGCGGGCCCCATCCCTTTTTCAATCGATAATACAGTTGACTTTGCCAGCGCCTCCACACACACCCCCCGCCCCACCCAACACAAACCCATACCTCATCACCGCCACCACAACCGGGGCGAGATAAATACCACCGAGGCCCGTCCGCCCAATACACAGCAAGCGCCGCCGCGTTGCCGCCATGTCGACCACCCTAGAGCTCCCTACCAACGGCGACCACGACGATGCTGTGTTGATCGGCATAAGCCCAAGCGAAGCTGTGCGTGCCGCAGGCGGCAGCGACTCGAAGCAGCTCCAGCGCTGGCTGTGGGCATTGGGCTTGGCCACGATGGTCATGGATGCAGCGACGGCGTTCTACAGATCACCGCACGGAGTGGTCTTCGAGCAACACAGGTTTGCTTACTATTCCACCCTCGCCGGAATTTTCGCTGCTGGCCTGGCCGAAGTCGGCACCGCCTGCTGGCTGTCCACCTCCGGCCAGCAAGGCCTCGGTCGAAAGTTCAGAACGGGCGTCGTCTGCGCCTCCGTCGTGCCTCTTGCTGCCATCATCGCTCTCGGTGGATTCTCCGTCGTCATGAAGGGCTAAGCCGGAAGCGTCGCGGTGATGAGTGTTTGCCACCGTTTGGTGCTGCTCTGCATGCATGTTGTTCGACTTGGATCAACCCGGGTTGCGTCTTTTCTATATATATATAGGAAAAAAAACGTCCCTTCTTTTCTTTTCTTGTTTTTTTTTTGGTATGCTAGTATATTGTGTAACAACAGTAGTCAGAGCAAGGGATTGTTGTACCAGAATATTGTCACCATAATGTTGTATTAATTAGAGTTCTAAGTCGATCAGTAATCACGCGAGCTCGTGTTTGTGGTGTGTTGAATCGAGTTGAGATTATGCAGCTGTTTTAAATTGTAAGTTTGTATCCTCGACTATCGATGTGAAGTGTGAATTGTAATTTAGAATTGAGCAGTTCCTTGCAAGCCATGCCTGCCTAGATATATGGACCAAGTCCAAATACAAAATTGAAGCAGTTCGTTCGTACGAAAAAATCCAATAAGCTTTTGCCAGTATATGTTTTCCCCACGAATGCTGTATGGGCCGGGCCGTCCGTAGCACCCACGAATCCAAAGCCCAGTCCGCCTCAGTGTTGACCAAAGACAGAGCAATTTATACATGACAACACAAGCTATGAGAATATTATAATTATAAGATTGGTTTTTGTAGTAAGAGATGGTCACGCGGTATATATGAAAAATACGTTAGGAGCAGAGCGATGCATAGAGCACGCTTGGCGTCATGTTTGGGCGTTATTTTGCCATCACTGATAACAGGGAAGTGTGTACTGATACGCTACATGTTTTTGCGCGTGTCATCTTCACAAAACTACATAGACCTAGTCAAAGCAGGAGGACACATGCATATGCTTCTAAGAGGGCTTCTATATATGCAATGCATTAGATATGGCACTATATATGCAAGGTGAGGAGATTGCACAACTTAATGTCGATAAAAAGGGTGAGGAAAGAGAGGTGTTTGGCTGGAGAATACTGAACTATATAGATAGTAATTTTTGCATTTTGACCTCTGCCACCGCATTTCACTCTAGGAATTTGATTCGCGGAATGTGCGTTTTTTTTTTTTTTTTTTTTTTTTTTTTTGCGCTAGACTTGACTAATTTTTCAGCCACATGGTCGTGTTGTTTGGAGAATGTTTTCCTTTCAAATACATATATGGAAATGGATGTCTAGAAACCAATTTATTTGAATCCGTATGAGCTTGAATTTATAATATGGATATTCGTAACCGTTTCTAATATAAATACTTAATTAATGTATTCAAATAGATTTTATCTTATTTTTGTTTATCTGATTTCATATCCATATCTTTTTGGGTTTGGTGGAAGAAAAGAGCACTAGGTGGGTTCGCAAAAAGAAAAGAGAGTACTAGGTGAAACTATATAAAAGTTATTCCTGTGACTAATTTTATTAATTTTATGACGATATTGTAATATGTACTCCGTAGCATTGTTTCGCAAAAAAAGTAACTAAAGTAACACCGTAGCAGCAGACAGCCAAAAGTAACAGAACCAGTTGTCAAAAAAAAAAAGTAACAGAACCGATCAGGGTCAGGCCATGATTTGCCGCTTGCGCAGACGACTAGAGATTGAGGAGAGCGAACACTGGAGTTGCTCAAGAAAAGGAGAGCGAACACCGGCGGCACGGAGTCACGGACAATGCCGAGACACAGGCATTTGTTTGCTATGGGTGCCACACGTCAGTTAGCACCGCTGCAGGGCAATTTTTTCGAACTCTATTGAGTATTGACCACACTAACACTATTGCTGTGGGTGCCACACGTCTCTATTGCCCGGTCAATTTTTCCGAGACACAGGCACAATCGGCCAGGTCAATCGAACTCTCGTCGGGAACTCCGGCCGCGGGACGCGAATCGAGTTCTACTCTGCCGCAGGACGCGAATCGAGTTCTCCTCCCGGCCGACTCGTGCACACGTGGTACGTGGATAGGCGCAGTAGGCCTGGCAGAGGCTTCGTTTTCCGGGGAAGCCAAGCCGCAAGCCGGTTCCTATCCCGGCCTCAGCCTCGTGCACGTAGATAGGCAGTGGGCCCAGTGAGACAGAGACTATGTCCCGGGGACGCGAAGCCGGGTCTCAGCCTCGTGCATGCAGATAGGCAGTGGGCCCAATTGGGCAGAGACTTTGTCCCGGGGACGCGAAGCCGAGCCTCAGCTTCGTGCACGCAGATAGGCAGTGGGCCCAGTGATGGGCTTTCTCCCCAGAGACGCGAAAAGCCGCGGGTGGGGAAGTCGTCCAACCAAAACCACCGGTGGATGCGAAGTGGGAGGTGTGCGGTATAGCTGGCCGGCTCGGGGTGGGGGCGGGGTGTGGGCCCAGAGGGCCTGCCACGTAGGATATGAGTGTGAGCCCAGAGGGCCTGCCACGTAGGATATGAGTGGAGCCGACGTCTGGGCCTTGGTGGTCGCCGGGCTGCTTAGCTATAAGGCCGCAGCGGCATTGGTGCATCATGGCCGTGCTCCCACCCCCACCGCCACCCCACCCCAACACACACACACACACACACCAAGGAAGCGCCGCCATGTCGAGCACCCTGCACTTCCGTACCAACAACAACGGCGACGACGTTGCCGTCTCGATGGGCATAAGCCCGAGCGAAGCTATGGTTGCTGCAGGCGGCAGCGACTCCAAGCAGCTCCAGCGCTGGCTGTGCGCGTCAGGCTTGGCCACGCTGGTCATGGATGCAGCGACGGCGTTCTACAGATCGCCGCACGGAGTCATCTTCGAGCAGCACAGGTTTGCTTACTACGCCATCCTCGCCGGAATTTTTGTTGCTGGGCTGGCCGAAGTCGGCACGGCCTGCTGGCTGGCAAGCTCCGGCGGCCAGCAAGACCGAGGCCGCAGTCGCGCGTTCAGAGCGGGCGTCGTCTGCGCCTCCGTCGTGCCTCTTGCTGCCATCATCGCTCTCGGTGGATTCTCCGTCGTCATGAAGGGCTAAGCCGGCCGGGAGCGTCGTCGGTGAGCTACCGATCGAGGAAACGTTTGGTGCCTGTTCTGCATGCATGGTCGCCTCTCGCCCGTTGCTCGCTGGACTTGGATCATCTGGTTGCGTCTTCTTTTCATATAATTTTTTAAAAACATCCCTCCTTTTCGTTTCTTGTTTCAGTATACTAAATATATTGTGTAACAGCAGTAGACCAGTAGTCAGCAGGGGACTGTTGTGCCAGAATAATAATTTTACCATGATGTTGTATTATGTAGTGTTGAATAAGTCAGTAATCACGCGAGCTTGTGTTGTGTTCGAGTGGAGATTTGCAGCTGTTTTTAATTATATATAAGTTTTTATCCTCCGTCTGTTCCGTAGATAGTTTCATTTCACAGTTCCATATGTAATTTTATTTCACACAGATACAAAAATAAAATACTGTAAACTCTCTCCGTTCTAAGTTATAAGTTGCTTTGTAACTTCTTTTGGTACACATCCAATTTGATATTCCCTCCGTCCCTAAAATACTGTCGCCGTGGAAAGCGTGTCACAAGTTTGACTCAATTTGTAGAAAATACATGTAACATTTAAATATTCAAATAAATTTGTTAAAAAACTAGATTCAAAGATCTTTCTAATGATACTAATTATATACCATAAATACTTATATTTTTTTTAATATATAATCGGTCAAAGTTGCTTCTCGGAAACGTGGTGATAGTCTTTTTTGGGACGGAGGGAGTATGTATTTAGACAACGTTTTGTGTAGATACAGACTTAGGGGAAGGGACCAATGCCATACGCTCCAAATGACACTCCACTTCTGTAATAAGTTGCAACTTCTTTTCCGGGAGCCCATCTCCTAAAAACTTCAAAGTTAAGCGTGCTTGGCCTGGAGCGATGGGTGACCGACCGAGAAGTTCTTCCCTGGTGTGCATGAGTGAGGACAAAGTGCGAATAAAAGGCTAATGTTGGTATATGAGGGGATGATAAATATCGACTAGTTATAATAGATGAGGAGAGAGTTTACTAACAAATAAGCACCGAAGATATAAAAATTCAAACAATTTCAAACTAGACACCATAATATTGAGCAAGGATGTAAACGGGCCCGGCCTTCAGGAGGCGGGACAATACAACTTCTTCTAGGGACGTTACAACTTCTTCTAGTACTCCGGATGATAAATATCCACTAGTTATAATAGATGAGGAGAGAGTTTACTAACAAATAAGCACCAAAGATATAAAAATTCAAACAATTTCAAACTAGACACCATAACATTGAGCATGATTTTTATAAAATAATATGGAACTTAGTTTCATTTTTTGAGCTAAAACCATTTTTCTAAGACTAAACCAAATCTTAGAATTTTTAGTTTCATTATTTTCTATGTAAAAATATTTGGATATTTTTAAATTTTTTATGTATATTATTAAAAAAATTGTCCGATTTAAAACAAAAAATTCAAGGACTATGTTTATA